>BLKR01000709.1:0-422358 GCA_011170035.1 Teleogryllus occipitalis
CCATAGGTAAGCGGGATCCAGTAAGACCAAGGAAAAAATGGATCGATAGCTAGGCATCATCATCTCCCGACTCATCATGAAGATGAAGTGTGCAAAATAACAGTTTCCACATACATAGCAGAAGAAGAACAATACTCTTTATCCACTCAGATTGAATACATTCGATTTTAATACACAGATCAATGTCTTAAGGAGAACTATTAGAACAAAAGAGCGGATAGTTTCGTAAGTATTATTAGAACGCAAATGTTCTAAGAATCCATGACCTCATCCATGAAGATCTATAACCTATTCTTAGCTATCGCCATCAGTCTCATTTTTCGGAGATAGAAACGAAAATTACAATAATAAATTGAATTTTTGCAAAGTTGACAAAACGCAGTACGATATTCGCATCGTAATTACTTATTACAATTTTCTGTTAGTTATCAAACTCGGTCTACCTGATTTTTTCATCAATATCCAATCTTATATTGTAATATAAAATCTTACATTATTTATTGCAGAAATAACTATTTTCATCTTGTAAAATAAACAATTTACTAACGTCACTAAAAATTTCATTTTCAGTCTCAACGTCATTTTATCGCCTTATCTTACACCACACAATGCATTTTCACTTGTTCTCGCGGGATCGTCACAGAGGTTCTGATTTTCTGACGGCTTGCATAAACTTCTGTTTGGATATATCATGCTTCACAAGTTGTTCTTCTTGGTGTCAGATAGCAGAAGTACTTCATAAGATTTACATCCATCCATTACACAACTTATAACCTTAGCTACTCTTGAAAGTTTCCAATTATGTTGTAGGTCTCCATCCTCTTTAATTTCTACGTTCCATTGTTTTACACGTTTTCTGTTATGTCAACTCTTATTACTTGCATTCTGATGCCCTTACTTATTTCCATTACTTTATTTTTGAATGAGCTTTTATGGCTGCTTAATTAATTTGGCTTTACTCGCGTATTATGACCATAGTATACATTTTTGGATTCTTTTTACATTCCTGTCTCAAAAATCTCCTACTATTTCTCGTAAGGAATAGAGTTTCATTACCCTGTATGTCATGATCTAATTTTGTCTTACGTTATGCTTTTCTAGTTCGCCAATCTCTAAAAGTTCTTTTCATTCAATCTTCAATCAGTCTTGCGTCTTTAACATATTGTGGGTTGCAAACATTTGATATATACTTAACCCATTCATCTCATATATCAAGTATAATTTAAAAATTCTCTGGCATCCTTTCCGCTCATCATACGACTTCACATTTTCAGTCACTCTGCATTCACTCCATTTTGCAAAACCAACTAGGTAAAATTATATAATAGCAATCTACAAATATTTAACAGGGACGTTCAATAAAGACTAATTTAATTTTAATATTATTATTTAGATAAACACCCTTTTCAGTGTCAAAACCAGAATTTTCCTAGAGAAATTGGTGGAGGAAATAGATGTAGGTTCTTCGAATTGATGATTTATATAAAGAACTTTTCATTTATACTTAATTCAAAAGTAACCCCTATTTGTCAATTCACATCAATTTATAAGATATGCTCGTGAGATATTGAAAAATTCTTCTTTCTACTGAAAATTAGCAAAACCAAGGAGTCATCTGATTCTGCGGGGAGGTGCTGCAGCCCCATGAAACTTCTCCCTGGACGGTTCGCCACTGATCGCAGTCCGTCATTTGAGCCACAGGACTGAGATTAATTATATGCTCGTTAAAAGCTAGGTTGCTAAAAGCATGGTAATCCTTTGCTATGGACCCTGCATTATTTCTTAAGAACGATAGTGAATAATGATATTTTTGATGACCTAGTTACGTAGTCGGCTTTGGGTCAAGATTCCCTTTAATATCATTGATGCTATTTCAGGTCTTGCACGATCGTAGGTTCGCCGTGGTTTATTCTTATTGCAACTCTGAAAAGGGCATGATTATAAAAAGTAGTTTTACTCTCAGAGCAACAAGCAGAACTTCATTGAGTTAAATGATGATTGATCCAAAGATACACCATATTTAACAAAGATCAAGTTGAACATATAGTTAAACTTGATTCCTGGATAAAGGTTTTCGGTTTTTTGTGATATCCTAGTATTTAGTTCCGTGTACGTTAGTACACTGGATTAATCTTTATAACTCGCTGAATAAATTATTTAGATACCTTCTTACCAATTTTATCATTTACTTAAGACACATTGCTCAAAAATCGTCTGAACAAGGAACAGGAATAATATATTATATTTCGTTTCATGTCTGTAACCCACATGCCTCCAAAAGGTTAAACAAAATTTCTTCTTATACTTTTCGTTAAAATTCAACCTATGAGGCATCACGTACACACGTGCGATGAGGTAGGATCAGGTGAGCAAGGCGACTAAAAGCAGCCCAGACTCTATTTTGAATTCCAAGACACTTGCAGGCGCAGACGGCTCAGGACCTGCCGTGTTGTGTCACTCACTTCCAGTTAACTTGTTGGGAGACCCATAAATATTTAAATCTCGCAACTTACGCGTTCACTTTTTTTGCTCTGAATATACTTTTCAAATGTAATTCATGGTCTACCTGACAACGTGGACGCTGGCCAGGTCCCTGGGGCGCCAGGATTCGTCCAGCGGCGTGCTTTCTTTTGTTTAAACTAACCGCGAGGACAGATTATTTTCCAACGCTACTCCACAGGCTTAGAAGTATATAAACCCGGTGCGAATAGGTTTACATCAAGCCACTAGTTGGACTTTTTTTAGAAGTCAGTAGATCTGGCGCAGGGCGGGGATGGCGAGGGGGAGGGGGTGAGGCCTGGCACGACATGCTGGGGCCGCGACGAGGAAGTGGGGCGCGCTTTTCCAGCAGCCACCGCGGCTAACAAGTGCCCGAGGGAGCCTGGAAAAAATCATCGCCAGGGGAAAATTGCGGGGTAACGGCCTTCTACGCGTGTACGGAGGAGGGAGGAAAATATGTGCAAGATAGTAAAGGATGTGAGAGAGAAAAACGATCGCATGAAAGTCAACATTTTGGATTCCTTTGAGAATGTAGCATATCTCTGAAATGTAAGCATAAAATGTCCCTTTCAAAAATTACTCGAAATAATTTTGCAAGAATAGTATTTGTGCTTTCAAATAATGTAGTATTTTGTTTATTTACTCTTATATGCTTGCTACATAATGCATTCCTTCCATAATAATACACGATTTTCCTTGGTTTGATTAAATATTAAATACACTGTCTACACTAATGTGCAATTCTTATTTATTAATGTCCTAATTATAACTAAGATGTATTGTATTGTATGTAAAATAAAATAAAATAAAGTAAATTAATTTTTTGCTCATATATGAGAAATGTTTCATGTATTCCAAAACATCGGTTTGTCAATTATTTGTTTTTACACTATAAAAATGTACACCTAGTAAGTGCATCTAACAGTTCTGTTGTGATTAAATTTGTTTAAAGAAACATGATAATTATAGTTACGTTGTGTCTCATTTTTAAACAAAAATACTTCGATGAGTTGCAAAACAATACATTTGAAAAATAAAAGAAGTTTAGTATTATAGAATGTAATACAAAACAGAATATTTAAGGAATATATAAAGAATATAATGAATTTCCGGTACTCTCAAACTTCTTAAAATCATTCCAGAATAATATCATTCCATTCTTATGCCTCGAATAGTTTTATAAAACTCTTCATATCAACCACACTGAATTTCAAACCTTCAGCAGGAGATTAATTCGAATATTTCTTACTTCTTGTCAAATAGAACTGTCTTTACGAATAATTCAACCACCTTTGATTCTTCCAGTAGAACGCTGTGATTGGATTACTGAAACTAGAATAGGCTTCAAATATTTTCGTAATAACACTTCTTTATTATTGTAGAACCGTATTTGAATCTATTTTGAAACTTGCTTTTTCCCGACTGACAGAAAACGAAACCATTTCAGGAAAATTTGCGAAGAGCCTGCCAAGATAACAATGTTGCGTACTCGAGAATCAACTTATATTTTCAGTGGTGGATGATGACTTCGAAAGTTGGTGACTCACAAAATTAAGCCTCAGGGGTTATAAAACATCGTGACCTTGCCTCCGTCAACGAACCCATCTCTGCGCGTGGCTCTGCGGATCTATACTCTCTACTACGTATTTCTTGAGTTTTATCGCTCTAACCTCTCACGGATAGCATAAATTGTTAGTTCATCTTAATTTTTAGAAGAACGACGCTGATTTAAAGAAGAACAATGCTTATAAATCTATTGAAATGTGTGTTTCCAGTTTAAAAGGAACTGGCCGAAAAAGGTTTGTGAAATAAAGGTTTGCTGTGCGCAATCCTGATCTTTTCATTAAATTCACTCATTACTTCGCCAGATTTACTTACCTCACCCTCTTCAATAGCGATCATGTGGGCGCGGAACACGCCCTGTGTGTGAGAAAACGGTCTGAAGGTGATTCGCGCGCTCTCTGGCCTGCCGGTTCTGATCTCCTACCCAGGTTTTCCATTGATTGATTGATTGATTTTTACGTGTTTACGGGCGCGTCAACTGCTTTGGTCATTAGTCCTGTGAGTGTAGTGCATGTTTTTCTCGGGAGATGGCGGTGATCTTCCCCCGCTGGATGGCGAGATCCGGCGCCGACCTACCGTCGGATAGTGGGGTTTCCCCCTAACCAGGACTCTCCCACCAGCGGGGCGCCGCCCTAGCCGAAACAAGCTCTAAGCTCCCGACCGGTCTCCCGGAATATGTGGTAGTGTAGTGCATGTTAGTGTAAGAGGAGAGGACAGAACAAGGAAGAGGAAGGACAGATCGCGCTCGGTCCGTGACCCGTTTGGTAGGGTACTGCTCCGGCATTCGCCTGGTGTTGATCGGAGAAACCACAAAACTACCGATCAGAGCAGCCGGCCACTAGGATTCTCCTCCAGACAGCGACGGAATTCGATCTAGCTGGAAAGCTAGTGTCAAAAACCCTGCGGCCGTCGGGACTCGAACCTAGGACCTCCCGGTCAGAGGCGCTGCAGTGACATCAGTTCATGCACTCAGCTACAGCTCCCGGTCCAGATCTTCGAGAGACTGGCTAAACATCGTGGGGCAATATGCCCCGAAACGTTCCGCTGCCCTCCGATTGCACCCAACGAGCGGAGTGAACCAACAAATCCGCAGAACACGCGCGGATCATTCTCTCGTATCTGATTTATAGCTAATGAAAGAAAATTGTGAAGCGATTATGATGAACGAGAGTAATTATTCATATGAAACCATGCGTAGCACGTAGAATAAATACATTTAAATAGCTTTAGTTTTTGGTTGTAAAGAAAACATTCCACAACCGATGCGAGCCACCACTGGTATTTTTTACCGTAAATTAAACAATATTGATTAAATGCGAATATAAACGTAAACGTGTGCTGGCGCCATGACATCTTTTCATTGCAAAGAACTGCACTTTAAACAAAATCAATATTTACTTATATTCTAACAAGACAGGACTTCGGAGTGTTAAAACACCTATGCCGCAAACTGAGGCGATAGCGGTGATGGCGGTGGCAGTGTTGGTATCAGTGGTGGTGACGGTGGCGGTGGGGTGGCGGTGTTGGCGGTGGCAGTGTTCGTACAGTGGCGGTGGCGGTGGCTGTGGCAGTGGCAGTGGCAGTGTTGGTATCAGTGGCGGTGGCAGTGGCAAGGTTGGTATCAGTGGCGGTGGCAGTGTTGGTATCTGGTGGTGGCGGTGGTGGCAGTGTTGGTATCAGTGTTGGTATCACTGATGGTGGCGGTGGCAGTATTGGTATCAGTGGTGGTATCAGTGATGGTGGCGGTGGCAGTGTTGGTATCAGTGGTGGTGGCGGTGGCTGGTGTGCAGGGAAGGGCCACAGGGTGGCTGCCACTGCATTCGCGCACCGAAGCTCCCATTGTGTTAACTTTTTGCGAGATCAGTAAATAATGATTTACCACGCAATTACAAAGTTAAATATGCAACCCGCGTCCTGCATCTGAGCCGCAATAATTACCCTGAAATACGCTTGCTCTTAACGCTGATTATGGCCTGGCGGTCGTTCTTGTGCGTGTGCGGTGTGCGTACGGGCACTCTTCTGCTTCTCACACGACGCGGCTATGACGAAGCCGATGTTTATTGAAGCTTAACATTCAAGTTCTTGGGGAATAGAGTTTCCAGGCCGTCATTATAATTCAAAATGTGTACACGTGGAAGTACTTTTAAAATCAGGACTGACAAATTGAATCCTCTTAGCTTTAGTTATCATAATTTCTTGATTGTATTAACCCGTTTTTTCCCGGTGTTCCCAAATGGGAACAGACTGTAATCGAATGCTTTCTCTATAATATTTTGCTTCCGGGTGATTGTTGGCCTATCTGACCTTTATCTAACAGTAGCTGAAACTTATCGGTATCCGTTGGATTATTAGTTGCAACTGAATGTTCATTTGAGCGAGAAGTATTGGTGCATATAGTTCGCAGTATTTTTTTCTGCACACATGATTTCGAGATCGTAAGTATAAAAGATTTGCATAACTTTATATTTTAACAATAATGTTTTTAATATGTTTGGTAAATATGAATAATACTATTTGAGAAGTATGAAAAATTATTTACGTTTTATTACAAAGTTATTAGCATTTTATTTTCGTTGTTCCCTTTTGGGAACACCAGGATCATATTGCTCTTTGTGTAGTACCGTCCCGTACTGCGAGAATTTTTTTTACTATGGTACAATATTCGAATTTTTATAGGAGGCTAACGGCGGAAGAAGTCCTTTCTTTACTGGACGAAGAAGAGTTTTCAGAGGCAGATGTGTATTTATTTCCACCAGATGACGGAGCAGATACTGAAGGGGACAGTGGTGATGAAGAAGGTACAACTGCTAATAATCTTTCAGGTAGACAGTTGCAAGCTAATGCAGAAGCGCGAATCCAGACAATGAGTGGTACAAGGTACATTGGAAGTGATGATCTAGAAGATAATGATATTGAAATACCGATTGCAGACAGTGTTTTTCCCTCAAATTCAGACAATAGAAATGCAGAATCTAAGAAAATTATGAATCAAAAGTGGAAGAAGGAAGATATAAATCCTACTTTTGAACCCTTTCCAGAATTACAGTTCAATGATATACCGTCAGATCCAGTGCAATGTTTTGAATTATTTTTTGATGACACTGTTATGAAATTTCTTTGTGACATGTTTTCCCTTTATGCATCACAGAAAGGTGACCACTCTTTTGAAACCAGTTGTGAGGAGCTCAAATGTTATATTGGAATTCTGATTCTTTCGGGTTATTTGACTGTTCCAAGATGGAGAATGTTATGGGAGACAGACAGTGAGACGTACAATACCTATGTTAGTAACGCTATGAGGAGAAATAGATTTGAAATTCTAAAAAAGTATTCTCATTGCGCTGATAATTCTAATCTTGATAAAGGAGATAAATTCTCTAAATTAACACCTCTGATTACTTTTTTGAATGAAAGGTTTCTGAACCACGCGCACTTGATAGAAACATTATCAATTGATGAAAGTATGGTTCCGTACTATGGCAAGCATGGAGCAAAGCAGTTCTTGAAGGGAAAGCCAATAAGGTTTGGCTACAAGATGTGGTGCATCTGTGAGCCCTTAGGTTATCTGCTGCAATTCTACCCATACGGAGGAAAAGACAAGGACAGGCCGCGGAACGTCAGTTTGGGTGAGCATGTCGTCCTCAAATTGATTGACAAGCTACCAAAAGCTCCATACAAAATATACGCAGACAGATTTTTTTCGTCTCTTCCGCTGGCTGCCAAACTGAAAGAAATGGGCATTGGTTATACTGGTACAATAATGTCTAACAGAATAGAAAAATGCCCCTTGGCACAAAACAAAAGTATTGAGAAACAAAAACGGGGTGCAATTGACTACAGTTCAGAAATAAATTCAGGATGTGCTGTAGTAGTGTGGAATGACAATCGTCCAGTCCATGTGGTAAGCAACTGTGACACTATATTTCCGATTACTGAAGCAAGTAGGTGGTCTCAAAAGGAAAAGAAAAAAATTATTGTACCTCAGCCTCATGTAATTTCTTGCTATAACAAATATATGGGCGGAGTCGATCGAATGGACGAGAATATTTCTAATTACAGAGTATCCATTCGATCAAAAAAATGGTGGTGGCCAATATTTGTATTCTGTATAGATACGTCTGTGCAGAATGCTTGGCAACTTTACAGAAAAGGAAAAAACAATCCAGTTTTGGACAGCTTGGCGTTTAGAAGACACATAACTCAAACTTACTTGCAGAAATATGCTGTACCTCCGTCATCGGGCGGTCGGCCTAAAACTTCAAAACCTCTACTAAAAAGAACCATATCAACAGTGAGATTTGACTTGAAGGATCACTGGTTGGTGGATGCAGCAAAACAAAACAGATGTGCCATTTGCAAAAAAAATTCCAGAAAATCGTGCGAAAAATGCAAAGTAAACTTACATGGGCATTGTTTCAAAGAATATCATACCAAATAAAACATTTCACATCAAAAACATTTGCTTCACTTGTGTTCTTCATTGTGTAATTATTTCTAAAAAAAATGTATTTCAGGTTTGATTTTATTTTTTTGTTTCTGATATTATATGTTATAAATAAAATATTTCGAATAATTGTGAAAAAACTTAAATATTCCTGAAACATTTACCTAAAACAAATGACATTTGCGGCAATTTCGAAAATCTTTAGTGTCCTGGTGAACACAAACGAGAAAATTGTATACGACCCCATTCGCTCCTGGTGTTCCCATTTGGGAACAAGGCATTTTACCGAAATGGTGTGAGGTATTCGAACAATATATTTTTTTCCATCATTACTGAAGCTACATCAACATTTTAAAACATATATTTGGTCAAAATATTCAAAATAAAAAACTCGGGCAAAAACGGGTTAGAGACATCACAGCTGAATCGGTGCTACCTGCATGACAATTCGCCTTGTTCTTTAAGACTCGTTGAGAGATCTCAGCGCAGGTAGACCTGCTTTATGTCTCGTCCCGCCATGTTTTTAAAGACTTCCTTAGAGACTGCATCGCATCTAGACTGGTCCTTGCTCTTCGAATGCATTGCCCTTAAAGACTCCTTTAGAGACATCGCAGCTGGATCGGTGCTACCTACGTATTGTTCCGCCTTGTCCGTAAAGACTCGTTTAGAGATCTCAGCGCAGGTAGGCTGCTGCTATGTCTCGTCCCGCCATGTTTTTAAAGACTTCCTTAGAGACTGAATCGCAGCTAGGCTGGTCCTTGCTCTTCGAATGAATTGTCCTTAAAGACTCCTTTAGAGACATCGCAGCTGGATCGGTGCTACCTACGTATTGTTCCGCCTTGTCCGTAAAGACTCGTTTAGAGATCTCAGCGCAGGTAGGCTGCTGCTATGTCTCGTCCCGCCATGTTTTTAAAGACTTCCTTAGAGACTGCATCGTATCTAGACTGGTCCTTGCTCTTCGAATGCATTGTCCTTAACGACTCCTTTAGAGACATCGCAGCTGGATCGGTGCTACCTACGTATTGTTCCGCCTTGTCCTTAAAGACTCGTTTAGAGATCTCAGCGCAGGTAGGCTGCTGCTATGTCTCGTCCCGCCATGTTTTTAAAGACTTCCTTAGAGACTGAATCGCAGCTAGGCTGGTCCTTGCTCTTCGAATGCATTGTCCTTAAAGACTCCTTTAGAGACATCACAGCTGGATCGGTGCTACCTACGTATTGTTCCGCCTTGTCCTTTAAGACTCGTTGAGAGATCTCAGCGCAGGTAGACTACTGCTATGTCTCGTTCCGCCATGTTTTTAAAGACTTCCTTAGAGACTGCATCGCATCTAGACTGGTACTTGCTCTTCGAATGCATTGTCCTTAAAGACTCCTTTAGAGACATCGCAGCTGGATCGGCGCTACCTACGTATTGTTCCGCCTTGTCCGTAAAGACTCGTTTAGAGATCTCAGCGCAGGTAGACTACTGCTGTCTCGTCCCGCCATGTTTTTAAAGACTCCCTTAGAGACTGCATCGCAGCTAGGCTGGTACTTCCTCTTCGAGTGCATTGTCCTTAAAGACTCCTTTAGACACATCACAGCTGGATCGGTGCTACCTACGTATTGTTCCGCCTTGTCCGTAAAGACTGGTTTAGAGATCTCAGCGCAGGTAGACTGCTGCTATGTCTCGTCTCGCCATGTTTTTAAAGACTCATTCAGCGCAGCAAGGCTACTACGTCTTCTTGCGCATTGTCCTTAAAGATTTCTTTAGTGACTGCTGTGCAGCTAGACTGGTGAACCGGTGTGCAGCACCGGGGACCCTGACGGCAAGAGCTGAAAATCGCCGCCGATCTGCAATGTATGAGATTCCTTTTCTATTTTTTTAAAGTAGCCTATCTTGTAAAAATTATGTGCAAATTACATGTCAACCGTTACAAAGAAAAGGTTACCGCCAAATCGTAGGTATCATTTAGCTTATTCCTTATTATTACTGTAATATCACGTGAGATTTTTTTTAGAAAGGCATCAAACAACATAACCTACAGGTGGGTCAGTGGTTGAGTGATGAGATAGATCAGACACGTCAATCATTTTAAGTGGAGCTATGGTATTTGCCGAATCAGGTAATGTGTAGTAGCCTTTAAACAGACCTGTTTCCGATTTGCTGGAAGAAATTCCCGGTCAAATAAAAATATTTTCCACTACTGCTTTTGTATCAGTCCCTTTTCATCTGTCACTCCATTTTACTGTCTGGCCTTACTGTGTAACAAGAGAAAGTGTTATAATCGTGACCCAGAGATCGTCTATTTTTGATGAGAAAAAAACCTTATTGCTGGGTCTTAGTATCACAAAACTAGATAAACCTTGTTCATATATATATATATATATATATATATATATATATATATATATATATATATATATATATATATAGTAAATTACTACTGTAACACATTGTGTAGTCAAAATCCATGTGTTACGAGTCATTGCGAAAACTCGATTGACGACAAAACGTCCACCTGCCTATAAGAAAAACGTTAGCGGTTAACCCGTGAGTAGGAGTTTTACCAAAACTGATATTGCATATTCGATCTGAACGAATTTGAGGCCCTACGAGTTTGAAAAGCATATTATGATTTTAGGGCGTTAATGACGTAATTTTATCTAGCATGGTTCCAAATTGTTTGATTAAACTTTGTTCTTCGATAGAGTAAAATATGTTTAAAAGAATGACTTTCTGCACCAGAGCCTCCGAAAACGTAGCAAAGGCTCTACTAATAGGACAAAATGGCCTTTGACGTCTTCTTAGGTATATGCAAGGGAAGCATTGCTAACTTTTATCAAAATGTATCAATTTGTTATATTTCACACGATACATTTTAAATGACTTTCTTAAATTGCCAGAATTTCTCATCTGGAATCTATATATATAAAAGAAAGTCGTGTTAGTTACACTTTTTATAACTCAAGAACGGCTGTACCGATTTGGCTGAAAATTGGTAAGCATGCAGCTTAGGGCCAGGAGACGGACATAGGATACTGTTTATCCCGTTCGACAGCGTTCCTGTGTGAGAACGCACGTTTTCGCGTGATTTCGCATGTTTTCGCGTGAAGGTACTTAACTGAAGAGTGCAACCTATGCACCAAAATTGAGGAACAATAATGAATGATTAATCTACTTAACTTTTTTTTGTTTTTTCTAATAAACAATTTAAATTAATAAATTCCAAAATCTGCTCATTTATTGCCTTTAACAGCCGGTCCCTATGATTACAGCTTTGTATTTCTCTCTTAAACAAAAATCAATTCCAAAAAAAAAACGCTCTGCTACGTAATAGATTTTTTAATTATCTATTTAATATCAGAGCGTTTTTTTAAATTCTTCTTTGTTTGAGAGAGAAACACAAATCTGCAATTGCTTTAATATCACGAGTGCAACAAGGATAGTACAGTTTCTCACAGTGAGTGCGACGCGAGAAAAAGATGGAACCGGCTGTTAAGGCGGAACAGAGTTCGCCGGGTCAGCTAGTTATGAAATAAACATTTAACGCAGCACGCCTAATTTACGGTCGAGTCGATGCTCTCTGTATTTTTTCCTCTCTCCTCCATCGACTCGCGATCTCAGAGAAGGCAAGGTTGCCTCACCTCGCATCGTGTTCTGTAATGAGGTCTCGGAAAGAACGTATAAGAATAGCACATTTAGTGCACGTTGACGCTCGCGCGATCTGCTTAGGCGGGCGAATTATGATAGAGCTTGCTCGCATGGGAGACGTCGATTCCCACCCACATTAAGAGAATCGATCTTGCTCATTTGTAGTTTTTGCGTATTATTTGTCAGTTCTACATTTAAAACAGTTTTTACTACTGTACTATTATTATACTACATCATTATAGTTATTATTAATTGTGAACTGCGTACACGATTCCCTGGACTTAACGATGTAAATAAACGCCAAAAATGTCGACCTATTTGGGCACTGAATAAGGTCGTGATGCCGACAAAATGTGAAATTATCATTCAGTTTTAGGGGTGGATATAGAACGTACTTCAAGAGTGGGCAGTTACAGACAGGGGACAATAAGACTCCCTCCCATTCATTTAAATGAATTTGTTTTTAGAGAGTGAATTTGTTGTTGTAAGTACCTGAAGTACCCTGTGGTGTCCGTTTATTTATATTTATAATCATGCTACCTCATTTGGCCCGTCTAACCACCCCCGCCCTGCCTTAGTTATTGCGAACGTGGTTGCTACCGCCATCATAGCTACGATACATCGATGTATTCAAAATTTAAAATCCCAGAAAAAATCGTCAATATTTTGAACTTCAATAATTACTCTCAACCTAAGAACGGTATTGGAATCAAAGTGCATTTTGTTGGAAATTT
Organism: Teleogryllus occipitalis; assembly: GCA_011170035.1. Taxonomy (NCBI): domain Eukaryota; kingdom Metazoa; phylum Arthropoda; class Insecta; order Orthoptera; family Gryllidae; genus Teleogryllus; species Teleogryllus occipitalis. The sequence continues at coordinate 12,869 of BLKR01000709.1, forward strand.
TATGAGATTTCAGAAACGGCTAATTCATTTTGCTGAATTCACTGATTGTTTATGAGATTTGCGAAAAGCTGAAATAGTGTACACGCGAATATTGCTCTATAGGGTAGGAAGGTATATCGGAATAATTTTTAGGAAATCTCATGCGAACGGGATCTCTTTTCGTTTTGAAGCTCACATGCATAAAAATGACATTAAATTGGAATAAAACTATATTTGTATGAAATGTTTTTTCTTTATGTAATAGAAAATAATTTAAAAAAAAGCCTACATTATTTTCATCAAAACACACTACCTTTCAGTGAAAACCCCAAAGAAATCGGTTAAGTCGTTTTAAAACGCACCACACAAGAACGGAATTGTAGAAATTTCCTTCTTGTGTATTTGCCCCATCCTCTTGCCAGCTGCAATCTATCGGCACCCAAATTATATATTTTTTTAAATTGTCTCAACTTTTAGGTTTTTTAATAGTAGAACCGAAATATTACTTTAAGAATATTAAAGAAGAGTAAAACTTCGCCCGTCTGGTGTATGTGAACAAAACTAGCGCCTAAACTATGCATATGAATTTGTGGAAACTGAATAAACCCCTGTCAACCTGGCCAGAGTCAAAGCTCAGCAATTTTGAAAAACATTAATTTTTGGGCGTACTTTGCATAAAGCTACTGCAACATTTTCAAAATTTTCTCAAAAATGGCTCCAATTTTTTTCTTTAAATTTCCTATAAAAATAGAGTGCAGTACATTTACAAAGGTGGCATAGGTCTGATTTTCACTGTTAACTCTGAATTTTCGAAAATCACAAAAATATCAATTTTTTTCGGCAACTTTCTGCTACTACAATATTAAAGATTTTTCCTTCAAATGAAATTTGTTCTCCATAATTAGTTGTTTCATTAAAGTCATGCACATTTGTTTTGAAACATTTAGTAGTTTTCGCACAATATTGCTTGTAATACAGTATGTGCAATTTTTAAAAAAATTCAAAATACAAGATTTTTTCAAAATGACTCCACATTTTTTCTTTAAAATTTTTGTAGGAATAGTGATAAATGCACTATATAAGTTAATATAATTGCACTATTGCTCTATTTGTTTGTTTTTTCAAAAATGATAAAAAAATTACACTTTTGTCACGTCGTTGATATTTACATTAGTGGAAATTTGTTTACATTATTGCATATAATAAGAGTTGTGCTTTAAATGAAGTCATATAAAGTTTCTCGAAAAGTGAAAAGTTATCTCTGAAAATAAGCTAAAAACTCCACATTTTCAGAAATGTTCGAACGCTGTTTTCTCAAAAATGACTCCAATTTTTTTCTTCAAACGTTTTGTACAGAGACGCTAATTGTACTGTTTAAGTTGACTCGAAATTAATTTAGCTCTATTCTTTTGTTTTTGTTTTTTAAATACACATAATTTTTTAAATATCTCTCATGCTTAAATATCTCTCATGCATATTTTCAGCAGTTTCTATACATTATTGAGCTTGTGAGAGGAAGTGCTTCAAAAGACTTCAAATGAGGTTTATCGAAAACTCAGTAGTTTTCTGTGAAAACGATCTTCAAATTTCGCATTTTCAGTAACATTAAGAAAGCGAAAACGCAATTTTCCTATAAACGCTTCCCAATTTTTCGATAAAAATTGCTATTTATGCCGAGGTTTTACTCTTCTTTAATATTCTTAAAGTAATTCTACTATTAGAAAACCGAAAAATTGAGGAATTTCAGAAAAAAAAGTACTTTGGGCGACGGTGGATGGCAGCTAGCAAGAGTATGTGGCAAGTCCAAATACATAGCCCAGACAAAAAAAAAAACTACGAAAGACGAAGAAAAACGAGAAATCCTGTGCCATTCTATAGCACCACTAGTTACTATTGTCAAAGCATTCTCAAAACGCTTCTGGGAATGATACTGGTAAAGCCGTAGTTTGTACCACGAAAGAACCGGTCTTCTGTCTATAAGATCTTTGTGGTACACTTGGTTGACGATGATATCCTGAAACCTTTGAAATTGTTCGACACTCAGGGGTATTGAATGTTTAAACCTCAGCTCAAGTGTATTGGTGGAAACAATTCTTAAACTTTTGTAAATAAATAATAAACATGAAACAACTTTTTTTTTTCTTCTGCTCCCGGAATAAATTATTCTCGAAGAATGTGAAAATAATTCTTGAAGAAAGTTTGTCTGTGAGCGAAAATGGGATTATTGCAGGATTAGTGCTGTAACTGACAAGTTTCGTTTTACCTTTGTAACAGGTAACAACTTGCCTGGGACCCTAATTGTTTGATTTATTAATTAGTGCTGGAGTTAAAAAGAGTTTGCGGGCGTTGTTGATAGCTTATTTTATTTATTATTGTGGTCTTTGTAGATCCCATTAAGAGCTAAGGCCTCCCGCTTTACGCGGGATGAAAAGCTTATTTTACGAATTTTTAAATTTAATTATTTAACCTCAATAACAGTTAAATATTATAAAAAATTAATGTAGTTTAACGCATAAAGAAGATGTCATATCAAATATTCATATTGGCTATGTCCAGATGTTATTCACGTATGTGATGTTATTTTAACATTCTCTTAAATGAATACCTGTTTAATATTTACTGGAGATGGTCTACGAGTTTTCCGATTTAGAAGCGGCAGACTATTACGTCATTCACATTCTCGGGAGGAACGACGTGTACAACACACACACACACACACACACACACACACACACACACACACGCGCGCGCGCGCGCGCGCGCACGCACGCACGCACCCACACACACACACACACACACACACACACAAATTATCTTACGATTATTGGATACATGCGATTGACCTTCTATCTGTATTGTATGTTAGAAGAAAAAATTATATTCTTTCTGGCCATCATTTTTTTCGGACAGATATTGTGTTAAAAAACGAAGAACACGCTGCACATATGTCATATTGCATACATGAGTCATATTGTTTTCATTTACATCTAAATGTTTTTACTACAAGTATATTCATTTCAACGTTTTGGGAGTACATTCTGTTCTAGCATCAGCTTTCTTTCCATTAAAACGTAATTTGTTTTTGTTTTAGGAAGTGGAAACATCAACAAAGTCATTTTTCGATTCTGTCTTCTGAAGAAACCGACAGACAAATGTAATACAAAATTGGAAGAAAATCGTAAGCGTTGACGCTGTGGCTTACTATTCACGTCCTTACTTGACAGACCTGCATTGTGAATTGCATAGTACTATCTTATCTAAGAAAAGATCCTTCGTCGCAGTTCTCACAGTCACGTGACTCATAGTGCGTCTAGTCAGAAATGTTTCAAATGTGTAAAAAACTCCCAACAACGTGAGGTTTTAATTTAGGTTTCTTTGTAATACATATCTATTGTTTCTTACCGTAATATCAGAAAACTGTATCTTTCCAAAGTAAAGATCCTTCATTGCAGTTCTGGTAGTCACGTGACTCTTAGTGCATGTAGTCAAAACTGTTTTAAATGTGTTAAAAACTCCCTATAACGTGAGATTTTACTTAGGTTTTTTTGCGATACATATCTATCGTTTCTTACCGTAATGTCAGAAAACTGTATCTTACCAAAATAAAAAATCCTTCATCGCAGTTCTGGCAGTCACGTGACTCTTAGTGCATGTAGTCAAAACTGTTTTAAATGTGTTAAAAACTCCCTATAACGTGAGATTTTACTTAGGTTTTTTTGCAATACATATCTATCGTTTCTTACCGTAATGTCAGAAAACTGTATCTTACCAAAATAAAAAATCCTTCATCGCAGTTCTGGCAGTCACGTGACTCTTAGTGCATGTAGTCAAAACTGTTTCAAATGTGTTAAAAGCTCCCTATAACGTGAGGTTTTCATTTAGGTTCTTTTGCAATGCATGTCTATCGTTTCTTACCGTAATGTCGGAATACCGATGCATCTTCTGGTGCCAGCGTCTCAGCTCGCCGATACCAACGCTCTGCTTCCCTGAGTCTTGAGGCCTGTAAACATAAAGAGATTACTTCGTAATTTTCCAATTTTGTTCCCAGCATATGAAAATCGTACAAATTGATGGATTTGCCACAACAGCCATAGAAATCTGAGTAAAATGAAAAAAAAAATTAATGGATTTATTTCTGTCCTAAAACCTATGAATTTTCATTTGATTGTGCGTGGGAGCAACAAATTCATGTAACTGCTGATCGGGAGACGCCGCGTCCTAGATACAGGTGCCAACATTTCAGCTGCCATTCATCGACCATTTCTCAGAGAGAAATGGAAAGGTCGCAAAATGGCGGCCGATTCATCGACCATTTCTCAGAGAGAAATGGGAAGGTCGCAAAATGACGGCGGATTCATCGACCATTTCTCGGAGAGAAATGGGAAGGTCGCAAAATGGCGGCCGAAACGTTGGAACCTGTGTCTAGGACACGGCGTCTCCCGGACAGCCACGCAGCTACTGATTTCGGCGGCAGAAGCCTACACTCTGAACAAATTCACTTATTCGCTGATTGTAAGATTTTCTGAATTAATTTTGATAGCGAATATTTCCTCGTAGAAAAACGAGAACATTCAAAACTTTTTGGAAAAGGAATAGAATGTTTTAAATCTGTATTGCTGTAACGAGTACCTTCTATCTACGCCGGGGTTGAAAACTCATTCTTCAATATATTTTGTCAACCATGGGACGATGTTTGCCATTTCTTCGTTGCAGAGGAGTGTTGTCGCCAACTCCTTAAGCCACTTCTCCATGTTTATTTTCACATCACCGACATAAGGAAAGAGTTTCTCCGGAGTTCTTCTCAAATGTTCCGTTAGAGAACAACTGCAAGATTTATTTACATACACAAAATTGATGTATTTAAATGAAAATTACAGGGAAAGTCTGATAAGGATTGTACCATTTTAAGCATAATAACATTTACTTCAATATATTTGTCAACAGTGTGACGATGTTTACGATTTCTTTGTCGTAGAGGCGTGTTGTCGCCAATTCCTTAAGTCAATTCTCTTTGTCGATTTTCACCTCGGCGACATCAGGAAAGATTTCCTTCAGAGTTTCACTCAAATGTTCCGTTAGAGAATAGATGATAGTCGCTAGGAGCTAGATGAGCACTAGGAGAGGGTTGGTTTGAAACATTCGAATCAAATTACGGCATCGACTCTTGTGTTGCCCCGAGCGCAGTGCAGATGTGCTTGAAGGAGGCATGAAAGATTTCATGACGCAGTCAGACTCACTTCAGCAATATCTAGCAGCATTTGTTTTGAAAGTACACATACAAGATAATTTGAATTTCAAAACCACTTCGTCACTTTTTGTCGTTACAAATCCTCACCATAAATTGAAACAATTTCGCGATTAATGGCGGGGGCACTCATATCCATGGTGTTGAGGTAGCGTAAGAGAATGCGCGGTTTTCACTTGGCGGGACATGGAAGAAGAGCGCTCATCTTAAATCCTCGCTACGACGAGAGTCGGAACTATATTCACGTCCATTAGCACTCATTCACTTCAGTTAACGCTGTACTATTCAACAGTCGTACCAACTGCAAACAATACATTTCTCCGCAAGAGCCTCGAGCACTGTAACCTTACATTCTCGATAACCTTCGTATGTTTGCAGATCCTGCCCGTATGAGCGTCTTTCATTCCTTTGCCACGGGAGCAGGGTAGGGTACTGATAACGCTCGAACTTGACTTTACAGGATTGTTATCCTCCGTCGGTCCATTTTTTTCCTTTACTCATTTATTTGTTTCCACAGAATTGTGTACTAAGGCACATGTAAAGAATCAGACTTTTTGGTTCATTTTACTACTTGATATACAAGTAAATTTTGTTGCACACTTTAGCGCGCGTTGCGGTCAGGATATTTAGTAGATTCAGCTTCTGGGTCAATGACCCCCACCTCGATCAGGTTTTTCGTCCAGTTTCCCTGATCCTTTGAGCAAATGCTGAGAAAGCCCCTTGTTTTGCTTCTGGACGTAAATGTAACTTCATTATTTGTGCACGTCCTCTAGAATTCAATGGGGAATATAGGTTTTCAAATTATCGTTCTCCGTGTTGCCGCGGCAGGAAGTTTTATTCCTTCACGAAGGACATGATGAGGTATAAGAGCTCAAATTTACTACCAATGTACCCTCTAAAATAGATTATATTACATCGGAGTGAATATTTTGTTAACAACACTTGAAAAAAAAGAAGGGAAAAAAAGCTCATTTTCTTTCTGTATTCAAAATTCAAGTTCGCTTGGGGTAGAGATCATATAATTTTGAAAACGTGCACTGAATTCACTTCTCCTCATAGCACGTCACACACAGTTTTTCACTGTTTCCCACGTAAAATAAAATAAATAAAAAATACTTCTGCTTCAAAAAAATCTGTAGATCTCAAGAATGAGATTGCCCGGCCAAGTGCACGACGCCGCGCCGATTTCCTGCACAAATGTGTATAGAGCGATTGCCGCCTCTGCCCTACGCTGACGTGAAACACATCTGTTATACACCCCGATGGTCTCCTTCCGTGAAGCATCGAAACGCCCCTTTCTGTTTGCTGTTCACACGATTAATACTCCATTTCCTTCCGGCGCAGCCTCAGTTTGGGGTTTGCCTTCCCCGGTGAGTTGCTTAAAGCGCCCCTAGTTTCCAGCCCTGTAGCAAAGAGGGGGAGCCACTTCCTTTCAGCGCCCTTCACCCTTCTCCTTCCTCCCTTAGTGCCCCATTGCGGTTCCAGGTTTAAGCATCCGATGCTTTGCCTTCCGTTTCAATGCAGTCACCGGAATATGCGCCCCGAGGGTTTCGTCAACTCCAATCAAAGTACCCGGAAGGATCTGTGGCACTTTGCTATCCACGAGACTGTAATCTTCAACGTGTGTTTTTTGAATGAGGTACAGGTTTTCAGCGTTTAGTTTCTTAACAATAGGTTAAGAAAACGCACACTGTTTCGTCAACTCCGATCAAATACCCGGAAGGTTCTGTAGCACTTCCCCATCCACGAGACTGCAATCATCAACGTGTGTTATTTTGAATGAGGTACAGGTTTTGAGCGTTTATTTTCCTAACATGTTAAGAAAACATAATCCGTTTCGTCAACTCCGATCAAATACCCGGAAGGATCTGTAGCACTTCCCCATCCACGAGACTGCAATCATCAACGTGTGTTATTTTGAATGAGGTACAGGTTTTGAGCGTTTATTTTCGTACCAATAGATTTAAAAAACATACTCCGTTTCGTCAACTACGATCAAAGTACCCGGAAGGATCTATAGCACTTCGCTATCCATAAGACTGTAATCTTCAAAGTGCGTTATTTTGAATGAGGTACAGGTTTTGAACGTTTCTTTTCTTATAAATAGGTATAAAAAACGTACTCTTCTATCGTTATTGGAAGAGACGTGGAGGCATTTTATACATTACTTAACGGATAAGAAATATAAAATCGAATAATTTACAGAGACAATAGCAATGTTATCATAAAATTGTCAATCTGCCACAGCTGGCATAATCGATGTAAATTCGCATTGCTACAGAATTCATTTTACGATTTCAATATCGAACAATTGATTCATAAGTGCTCATTTTCAAAAAGCAAACAATACTGGGAATAATATGTAGTCCATAGTATTTGGCGACTACATGTTAAATAAACTATTAAATGACTTCCAAGAGAAGCAAATTTGTCAGAAGATTTAACATTTTTTTCTTACAATTTGTTCTTTCGAAATAATAAGTTGGTTAACTTGTATTAACAATAAAGTAAAATTGCATACAATGCTTTTTCACATATTGTAGAGTTATGTGAGTAAATAAGCTTATATTGTCCTTGTTAAACGAGACCGCACATTCTCCAATAATATAAAAACGTAAAAAGTTTTCTTAGAAGAGATTTGTGGCGGATATTTTGAACAAGAAATTAATAGACTATAATTTCTAATATAATCTCCGGGAAAGCTGGGTGGCATATGCCCAGATGAAATGTTTGCCATTTCTTACGTACAAACTAGTAATATATTTTATTAACACATTCGCATTGAAGGGATAGTAAATTTATATTACTCATTTGTGTGTGATGAAACTTTTTTGGTGTGAAAGTACGTATGGATTATACGTATCAATTTTATTGAAAGAAATAAATTGTCACAAGGCTTGTGTTATTCATGATTTAGGAAGAGATGAAGTCTGGGAAGTCACTGCACATATTACGACAGTGCAAAATCATTACTCATGAATTCTTAGATTGTTAGCTCATATATACAGTAGCAGTGACTGTCAGTGGGTTGCGAAGTGGGTCAGTGGGAGCGGCAGGTATGTTCGGACTATCACATACATTTTATTACCCCTTCAAAATATTTCTTGAACGACGAAAATGATGGTATGTATAGTACAACCGATTTGCACAATCGAGATTTTAATCCTTGTCTAGGACAATTTATTGATAGCGGACGATATAATAGTTCTCACGCGAAAATAAATTGTTTAAAAATATTTCCAGCACACAAAACAGTAATTTATGATATCAGATGAAAGGGTCGGTATTCCTAGCTTAGTTCACAGCCGCGGACTCTGACGAACAAAATCCTAAAAGGAACACGATCCCCCCACCCAAATCCCAGTACCCCACTCTTCCCCAAGGTTCCATTCCACCGTTTTCCCTTCGTTTACTATTACTTTATTATTACGGAATCAATTTGAAAATATGTAATGGAAGTTACTGCTTCTTTATTCCAAAGAATATTCGTTTCATCAGCAATGAGAACTGTTCTTCCGTCTCGAATCGCCGAGGGCATTTCGATAGTAGGGAGTGAAAAGGTTCTAAAATCGAATCCTATAGGACCCCATGCCCAACTAGCAATGCATTGTAAAGGTGAGTAAATAATGTCCCTTCATTCCAGTACGGTCTACTCTCTTAAATCATTGTTCCAGTTATGAACAATACTACGAATTTCATTCGAAGGAGATTTTGAAAGCAAAATATTAAATCGATGAAGTGAAATGTTTTTGAGAGATCTAAAAGATTCCGTTATGTAATGCTTCATTTAGATCTACTGATAAAGTGACTTCTTTAAGGAAAGAAAATATGGCTGTTTACGTAGAGTTTAATTTTCTGATATTGTATTGAAAATATCGAAGTTAATATAATCTCAAAAAGCACTATCCTCCTCGCTTCGTATTTACTGATAAACGCTTTCATTCGTACACAGAGTCTTTGTAGTATGTTCGAGAAAAGTGACAGGAGATAAATTAATCCATAACTTTGAATTTCATATTTGACTGTCGAAAAATATTTTTTGAAGAAACAGGTCACTATTGTCAAAACGTTTGCTTCTCTATTATCTTTTAAAACATTTTCCACAAGGTTCGCAGTTGATGTGGTCGCAGTTTCTATTACATATCACACTACTGTAGTTTTGTTATTTCAGTTGAATATATCCTCGTTTGTTTCATGATTTTAGATTGCCTTATGACTTGAGCCTTATGCCTTATGAGGCAAGCCGACTGACCAACGGACGAAGCGTTGAAACGTTCTCCTAATTTCGGCAGTGGAGATGAAAGGCCGTCAGCGAGACTAGTGAGTGCACAGATGAATAGATAAGAGTTGTATGCAATATATATATATATATATATATATATATATATATATATATATATATACACATACATACATACATACATACATACACAGCTCCGTTTTCGTCTCTCGGGAGGAAACAATTTCCATATTAATTTAGGCCATCTAAACTCCTCCATTCTTTCTAGATGACCATACCAGAGGAGGCGTTTGATTTCCATTTTGTCAATAATATATCTTTTAACGCTCATAATGTCCCTCTTTTCTCATTCCGTACGTGTTCCAGTTTGGAAGTGCCACTGCTTCTTTCCAAAAATCCATTGCAAGTGCAAGAAGTGTGTCTCGTTCCCTTTTATTCAGTTCCCAAACGTCTGCACCATAGGTAGTGAAACTTTCAACCGCTGAGGAGTAACTAATATGCTTTGTTCTTTTTGTTATTTTGCCGTTCTACAGAATGGGGTTTAGTTGCCGTATCGCTCGTTTACCTTGTCCAATTTCATTATTAATGTCATCACTGCTTTTATCATTAGATGATAAAGAGATCCCTAAATATTTAAAAGTTTTACAATCTTTAACTTTTTCAGTGTCTTTCTCTATATCTTCCAAGTCGTCACCTCCCACTTTCAGATACTCAGTTTTAGACATTAATCTTTAGGCCCTATTTTTCATATTCCTCTTTCAACTTTTTTTCCCCTAGGGCTTTTATCCAGCCGACAGCCGGTTGCCCTTTACGTCCCGGAGGGACGCATATTCGACCATACACTAGACAAACACTTGCGGGCTCCTCTGATCTGGGGTCAGCAGAACGCGAGGCCCTCCGCGACAACACACACACAAAGTCAAGGGACAAACAGCCATGCCCAAGGCGGGACTCGAACCCGCGACCCTTCGGACCAAAGCGCTGAGTCGGTACTCGCTCTTAGCCACCTCGGCCATCCAGGTCGGCCTCTTTCAACTTACGGAGCATATAACTCAAGTCATTCATATCCCCGGCCACGATGACCTGATCGTCGGCAAAGAGTAGGTTATACATAATTTCACCACCGACTGGAATGCCCATGCCACTACATTTCCTCTTCTAAGTGTTTTTTCTGAAAACAGTGAATAAATGAATGAAAAAAATAACTTTTATTTTGTGGTGCTGTGAAAATAATAGCATTTTCTGATCTCGCGATATTGTGACGGGAGGACGTAGTGTGGCGTGGTGGTAGCGAAATGACTACACAGACACGAGCTCTAGTTACAATATTTATTTACAGAATATTATACAGTATTTACAGCTCTGGGGTTACGTTTGCAATCTACCTCCGCAACTCCACGCACACTGCTTCCATCTCCCGGCTAGTGCATCCTCCACCCAGACGCTTTACCGCGCCGGTGTCCTGACACCCGGTGCTACGCACTCGCAGTGTCCAAGGAATGCACTTCTGCCAACGGGCCGCAGTTGCGTCCGCACGCGAGGCGATCTCTCAACGAACTCCTCTTTCCGGCCAGCTAGCTTCTGGCGGTCATGTCCCCCCCACCCCCTAGCTTCTCTGCACATGCGGGTGGCTCTGGGACCATATGGCCAGCCAGCCTCCCCTGACCGCCGGCGGGGGGTCAGGACACTTTGCCCGGCCGACTTGCGTCCCGGAGTGTTAATGGCTCCTTTTCAGTTGACAAAAGCTACTAACAGTCTTTGTGCTAGCCGACCGGACGTCCTCCCCTCTGCTCGCCATCTTCGACACTTTCTAAAGATGTTCGAAGCCTTGGCCGCCATGTGGTAACGTTACAGTAGAATGAATATAGGGTTACGCAGCCGAACAGTTTATTATAACGCTCGCACATTTGTTGGGCGGTCTCGTTCAGTTATTTACTCGAGAAACGGGACTAATCCTGTCGAGAAAGGCCACATCTGTATACTAGAGTAGTTTTATTTCGTTAAGCGCACGGACTGTAGCGGACATAAATTCACGAAAGCCAAACTCGTGACGAAAAAAATCGCTAAAATGGTGTGTGTTTAGAAAAGGGGATACCCTTGTAAATATATAGTGTTGAAAAAAGTTAACAAGATTTTGTGAGTGGGTTCGCAAAACCATACAGGGAAACGATATTATTGGTAAATTGCTTATGGGATACCATTTATTAAGAGAATTTTCAAGGTATAACTTTTCAATGGTAGGAGTAACGAGTTTTCTCTGTTTCATTAACTGAATGTGTTATGATTTTTCTTTTTTCTTTTCATTCGAGGATTCAATTTTATTCGAGGACGTATTTATATACCGAGGTCGATCCATCGTTATAAAATTTGTTTGTGGGTTTGACAAGACTGTCTGAACAGATTTTCGGTGACGAATATTTACATAATAGATATTTTACTTCTTTATTTGGGATTCGGGAATTTTCTTTATCATGACCAATAATAATAATAATAATAATAATAATAATAATAATAATAATAATAATAAAAAATAATAGCTCTTCAAAAATCAAGGAATAATTTCTGGTTCTGCTTCACATTAAAAAAAAGAAAAAACATGCATCGCATTTTCCATACCAATTCTATATATTATCGTAACAGAACAATAACAGTAATAATTCTGTCATTGCTCAATATTTTCCGTTTCTCTCCCCCTGCATGCATGGCCATGATCTATTATTATCTTAATTGAAAATTTATTCAAGTATATTCCAAAACTTGGTATTCTTACATTACTCAGATTTATGCCCCATTTAAGAACTTTTTACTCTACGTGAAGTCCTCAGTCTACTTGGTCATCGTTGTTGCGTCCATTCTAAATTCCCGCTATCAGCTTAGTCCAATCTTATTGTGGCATCTTCTTCGTTTACATACCTGGTTTATCCTTTACTACACAAACATTTCTACCATCAACAATTTACACTCTCGGAGATTCTTCCGGTCACTTCCATCAACATCCGGTCTTCACGGAGTCGGAATCTACTCTGCCGGTCTGTTTATAACATGCGCTATTCTTTTGTCACACGATGCGCCGTACAGTACCTACGTGCATTTCTCTTTGGTTCTATTACGCAGGTTCACCCTTTCCTCGCACTTATTCTCTTTTTTAATTAGATAACATTGGCCAAGCACTCTTTACAGTTATTCTTCGACTATCGATCTTTGGATTCTTTTCGTAAATTAAATAAATACCCACGGAAATTACTCACGTGTCCATACGATATTCTATTCGCCACTAATTATACTATTGCTCCCTTAATTATCACACTACCTTTTCGTCTTTTATCACTCGCCATATAATTATTTTATGTTCCCCTATTGTTGCTATACTTCATCCTTATAGTTTATATATATAAACTGAAACACATTAACATTAATTAATTAGTTAAACTGTCTCTTCATAGAAAAATGCTTCCTAAGTTATGCTTATATGCAGAAGATAAATTGAGACAAAGACCCTTCTACAGTGCCCTGGGTTTGGGTTGCACTGTCAAGGGCAAATACAGCGCACCGAGAAAAAAAAAACAAGTAATGGGTGTCCAAAACCTTTTGAGGATCAGACGTTCAATACCGCACCGAAATTTATACGCGATGTCTGGTGAAAAACGGTGAAACGTGTTATGCCGCGGTCCTTCCTCCTACCATTTTTACGCAACAATGACTTGGGCAAGCGATGCTCTAGGTTTCAGGAATTCGCCAGTGACTTATAATTTCGTAGGAAATTCCTTGATTGTGTGTTCGGCTCCTGGTGTGTTCCGCTCTTGGGGACTGCGTGACCAAGTTCATGTTGACTGCAAAATCTGGTTCGGCTGGTCTCTCACCTTCAGGTTAACACGTGGGATTTTAGAGAAAAATAAAACTATTTGAGAGCCTTTCAAGTAAAAAAATGCAGGAGCTTAGATTCCATTTGTGCCAAGGAGGGCTTAAAATAGTAAATTATTGAGTTGGCGCCAAATTGAAAAATGCGAATGTGTAAAGTGTGTTTACGCCAGCTATGAGCCTCTCCAGACTTGTGAAAATATGACAGCTGAATTTAAGATGATCATTATTGAACCAATGCGAGTACTGTATTTCTTTCTGACACGATGTCACTAAAGAGGCGCGACAAAAAAGTAATATACGAAACAGAATAAGCATTCCCAAATGAAGAGGAAAAAAGATGTGCCAGAAGTTAAGAAAACAGCTGAACAGTGCCAAGGGATTAATCTAAGTAGGATTTTAAAAAGAACTTTTCTATTAAAAATTGATTACTTAAGTTTAATTACTTAACAAGTTTTTGTAAGCAAAAATGTAATTTTAAATTAATTGCAGGAGGTAATGATTTTTTGAATGATTTGTCTGATATATGATGTTCGTCTTAAAAGGGATTTAATTCACGAATTGTAGGTATGTAACCCTAACAGTCTACTTAGCATTTACCAAGATTGCACTTGTGACAGGATGGCAGAAATGAATAATTATGAATAATGTATTTAATAAGATATTTGGGGATAGAATATATAGAATGCTGAAAAATCAGAATTACTAAAAAGGAAATGCCCTCTTTGATTTTCATTGTCTTCAAACTTCACACCAAGCGCTTTTGATGTGTCTGAATCCTGTGGTTCATGGTAACGCGTTGGTTTTTAGCGTGAATTTATCCTTTTCTTTTAAATTGATCCTTTTAAGCCTTGATGTATCTAAAATTTATTCTACTTGGAAAACGCGAGAGAGAATGAGTACTCTGCTTCTAATAGGGCTTTTCTTTAGTCAGCATTGTTTTGAAAAATTAATTTACCTGTGATCGATGTGGTGTATATTTTGTCGCGTAACCTTTATGATAACGTTAACGTTTACCGTAATGTTTTCAATTAGTATTTTGAACAATTTTATTTAGTACAATAACTAGTTATATGTACAGTGTTCAGATATATTAAATTCAAATTACGATCATACAGTTAATGACAAAAATTCTTAATCGAATGGGAATAAATGTTCAGAAAAACTAAGTTGTAAACTGTAAATACTAATGTTGACTAATAATAATATTAATAATAACAAAAATAATAAATATTTTATTATTATATTTCTGTGGAATATACTTATCCTATGAGTACTAATTTTGTTGGTGTGCAACTACATTTCTCATCCGGAAGTAGGTTTTGCCAAAACATAAAATTCCGTAACGGAAAACACAAGGTGCTTTAAAAGGCATGAAACGATATTGTAGAATCTGGGATATAATTGCTGCTCAGCCTTAATGCGCATTGTCATCCAAAAAATAAAAAACCCAACCTGTTCAGTAGTGACGGTGAAGATTCCTGTACTGGTCGTCTGGTGTTAAATGCTTTTTTGGCGTTTGTCATGAAATGATTCTCCAAACGCAGCATTCGTAGTCACAGTGGGTACTAGAACACTCTGGGCCGTATTTATAAAGCTCTTCCAGGGGCCTGCTAGGCCTAGCAGGCTGCCAGGGTTTAATTTTGCGATTTATGAACGGCCCGCAGCCAATGGCAGTCGCTCTTTGACCTCCCAGTAAGCTTCCAGATGGCAGGCAACTAAGAGCTCTGCTGGCAGAGCTTCATAAATACGACCTCTTTTATCATCGCTTGATAGAGCTAGACCGTCCCAACGCAGTCCGTGTTGGTGTTTTTTAAAATTAATTGTTTAAGTTCAGTTTACAACTGCGCTGGCCATGAGTGACCACTCTCCCACGAGATAAGCTATATCAGGTATCATTGCTCTAATCAGTGGCGGTCGGTACGGAATTCAATTCGTGGTGCCAGTGACTGATGCACCATCGATAACAAAACATCGATGTTACCAATTATGAATGTTCAAAACATCGATGTTTATAAAAATTTTCAATAATGTTAATAAACAATGTTCAAAACATCTATGTTAAAGTATGGGTAAAAAACCATCGGTTTTTAAGAATTCATGGTTTTAAACATCGATGCGATGCAATTGGATTAGTAATCTCTAAAATGAAATTTTTGGACAACCAAATTTAATTTAAAGTGACCGTGTTTATTAATTTATGACAAAGATTAAATAGAAAAAAACTACCGGGAGCGGTGGCTCAGTGCATCAGCTGGTGTTACTGCAGCTCCTTTGACCGGGAGGTCCTAGGTTCGAGTTGTGACGGCGGTAGGATTTTCGAGACTAGCTTTTCAGCTAGGTCGAATTCAGTCGCTGTCTGGAGATGAATTCTAGCGGTCGGCTGCACTGATCGGTAGTTTTCCGTGGTTTCTCCGATCAACACCAGACGAATGCCGTAGCAGTACCCTAACAAACGGGCCACGGACCGCGCGCGATCTGTCCTTCCTCTTCCTTGTCCTATCCTCTCCCCTTACACACACACACTTACACTAACATGCACTACACTACCACATCTCCCGGGAGACCGGTCGGGAGCTTCGAGCTTGTCCCAGCTGCGGCGGTACCCTGCTGTTGAGAGAGTCCTGGTTAGGGGGGAAACCCCACTAGCCGACGGTAGGTCGGCGCCGGATCTCGCCATCCAGCGGGGGAAGTTCATCGCCATCTCCCGAGGAAAAACGTGCACTACACTAACGGGACTAATGACCAAAGCAGTTGACGCGCCCGGAAACACGAAAAAATCAATCAATCATGGAAAAGAACTAAAAATAATAAGAGCATATAAAAAGACTTAGCCTGAGTGCCGACAGTAATCTCAAGAAGTCACAGCTTCTTGAGTCAGGGGAAGCCTTACGCCCACGGCGTACGACGTCTCTTCATGTGAAAAATAAAAAGTGAAACGTACGAAATACGTATGTTTGCCTGAGGGTCATCCTGAGTGGGAGATAAGTCTTCTCAGTGAAGTTAGTGCCATTAGTGCACTCTATGGAGCGGAACGTAAACTACTGCGACAATTCAGTTTCGACACCGTCTCATCCAGAAACGCATACAAACCAACACAGCGTTCTTTATACAGTGTTAAATGACAGAGAGGTTCCAGTCCATAGGTGGCTCAACGGCTTAGAAAGGGTCCAACATAGAGCCCTCTGTCGTGAGCATTTGAGGAGAGTATTGATAAAGCATCTAAGGATTAAATCGTCTTGAACGACTAAATGAATTACTAAACAAAATTTTGAAAAATCGATATTTTATACACATATTTGTGGTGAAAATTATATTTAGAGAAGATATTAAACCAATGGTAATCTCCATCACTCTTCTAATTCTTTTTGCGTTACGAATCAAGAATTGTGAATTCGTCTCATCGTGTGACACTAGTTAATGAACAAAACGTTCCTATCCTCTGACTGAGTGATCAGGGAACCACTTCAAAGAGAATATATTTACATGTGTTTTATGGGTCACTCTATCGGTTTCCCTTCCAAAAAATGTCTATTGAAATAGGATGTGATCGCTTAATCGAATTTTCCATTTAAGCAGGTAATACTGCTGTATTAATACTGGTCAGTCACTGCTGCATATTTTCTTCACTTCATGGGCGTAATATCCCAACTAGATTAGAAGCTGCAATTAAAATTCCGTCGCAGTTACAAATCATGCATGAAAAACGTGAATTGTTACGTGAAGCAGAGTTAATTCTCCAGTGAGTTAAGCAACGCTAGTTATCGTTGTTCTCGGTATTCTGACTCTGTGCTATGATTTGGGAAAATGCTAAATGCAAGATGGGACACACAACATGTGGGAAAATGCAAAAACTAAAGTAATATTCACCACTCTTCCATGTCTTGCAGCATTACGAATCAAAATAGGAAATCCATATGATTGTCTGATACAGGATAATCAACAAAATTTTCCTGACACCTGTCTGCCTGGTCATGAAACCGCTCCGAAAGAGTCATTACACATGTCTTACGAGACACTCGACCGGTTCAAAAATATTAAACTAGAGGTATTACAGTGAGGCACAGACTTCCTCGTAGTAATGCTTTCCAATTTCCTTGGTGTGGTCTGGCTTTAAGGTCTTGCTCCATTCTCTGGCCAGCTGCCATCTATTGTCGCCTAAAGTACATTTTTTGACATTTTCACAACTGTTTGTTTTCCTAAGAGTACAACCGAAAGATGACTTCAGGAATCTTAAAGAAGAGTAAAACTTCATCCTTAATATAAATATTCATTGACAAATTTGAACCCGTTTTGAAGAAAATGGTGATTAAGCATTACTGTAAATGCAAAATTTGAGGCTTTTTTCACAGGAATCTATTGAATTTTCGAAAAACTTCATTTGAAGCCATTTAAAGCACATGTACTCATAAATGTAATAATGTATACAAATCGATACGAATGTGCATATTAACGGTGTAAGAGATATTAAAAAAATTATATTTGTGTAATTTGTGAATTCGTTCGATTAGTTCAGGCGCTAGTGTTGTTCACATACACCAGGCGCAAGAACAGAGAGTGAGTGATGGACAGCCGGACGTTTTGAAAAGAACCACTTTTTCGGTACGAGGGGGCCCAAAAACGTGTATTTCCGATTTTTTTCTAGGGCTTTTATCCAGCCAACAGCCGGTTACCCTTTACGTCCCAATGGGACGCATATTCGAACATACACTATACCAACACAGAACGCGAGGCCCTCAGCGACAACACACACAAAGTCAAGGGACAAACAACCATACCCAAGGAGGGACTCGAACCCGCGACTCTTCGGACCGAAGCGCTGAATCGGTACTCGCTCTTAGCCACCTCGGCCATTAAGGTCGGCTGTATTTCCGATGAAATCTCAAATCGATTTTCCGCAGCATTACATAACTTTCTCTATACTACATATATTACTCCGTATATACGTACGTATGCGAGAAAGTGAAAACCCTTTGTACTTCCATTTTGCGCACGCAGGCGTCCGTAGGCGAAGTGCGTGGGCGTCAACAATTTGAACTGCACTCTGTATACTGAATATTTGGTTCGAGAAAGATGGGCACAAACATCGGCCACTCTTGGCTCAGAGCGAAGTACCTTTTCATTCACCAAGAAGATCTAGGCTCGATTCCCGTACAATCTCATGTGACATTTGTTCCGATTAAACGAGTTTTCCTGCTTCACAGGGGTTTGTCTTACTCCTGTAAGGCATCCTAAATCATACCACTGACCTAATTCCTCCGCAATTCTGGCCGCTGGGTAGTGAGGCAAGAGTGCGTGTGAAAAGTGGTTCGCGGAGATGCCATCTGGCGGCCTTTTTGACAACGGTTTGTGTTCGTGTACGAGTATGTGAGTTTCAATACCCTTACTATTACCATTACCCCCAAAAGATACAAAGTATTGTAAACAATGTAATATTGAAAATAATAATGACTATGAGATCTTAAATAAATCAAATTAAAAAAAAAAGATTGACACTGCGGCTGTTGCTGGCGAACAGGCTTCCTTAGATAAGGTACTGAATTCTTAGAATCGAAAAAGATGAGTACTTACGTTGCGCCCAAGCAGGCGTCCTCTGCTGTGTCGACACAGAATGTTTAGAATTGACAAGAGTGGGTACTTACATTGCGTCCAAGGTAGTGTCCAAGGAATTCCAATTCAAAGGAAGTGTCCGCTGCTGAATCGATACAGAATCCTTAGAATAGACATGGGTGGGTACGTATGTTGCTCCCAACAAGTCGTTCCTTTGCTGAATCGATACAGAATCCTTAGAATAGACAAGGGTGGGTACTTACGTTGCTCCCAAGAAGTCGTTCTTTTTCTGAATGGATACAGTCTTAGAATAGAAAAGGGTAGGTACTTACACTGCGCCCAAGGAAGTGTCCGCTGCTGAATCGATACAGAATCCTTAGAATAGACGAGGGTGGGTACTTACGTTGCTCCCAACAAGTCGTTCCTTTGCTGAATCGATACAGAATCCTTAGAATAGACAAGGGTGGGTACTTACATTGCTCCCAAGAAGTCGTTCTTTTTCTGAATGGATAGTCTTAGAATAGACAAGGGTAGGTACTTACACTGCGCCCAAGGAAGTGTCCGCTGCTGAATCAATACAGAATCCTTAGAATAGACGAGGGTGGGTACATACGTTGCTCCCAACAAGTCGTTCCTTTGCTGAATCGATACAGAATCCTTAGAATATACAAGAGTGGGTACTTACATTGCGCCCAAGGAAGTGTCCGCTGCTGAATCGATACAGAATCCTTAGAATAGACAAGGGTGGGTACTTACGTTGCTCCCAAGAAGTCGTTCCTTTGCTGAATCCATACAGAATCCTTAGAATAGACAAGGGTGGGTACTTACATTGCTCCCAAGAAGTCGTTCTTTTTGTGAATGGATAGTCTTAGAATAGACAAGGGTGAGTACTTACGTTGCGCCCAAGGATGCGTCCGCTGCTGAATGGACACAATGCTTAGAATGGATAAAGATGGGTACTTACGTTGCGCGCGAGGAGGCGTCCGTAGGTGAGGTGCGCGGGCACGTGGTCAGGCTTGGAGGAGAGCGCTGCGCGGAACCAACGTTCGGCCTCCGCGTCGTGGCCCAGCCGCGAATGCGCCTCGCCCATGAGGTTGTACAGGCTCTGCAACACCAGAACCGCATACTCAGCTCATTCACACACAAAATTATTATGTATATTACGAGTGGTGAAAGTGACACTTTATTTTGCGAGTAGAAAAGGTGGCGACACCGACAGGCCTAGTGGCACTATCCTACGAGCAAAATAAAATCACTTTTACAACGTGTCATTCACTATTTTTTTAAGCCGCCTTACTTATTTTAATTTCAATCAACCCATTCAAGCGCAAAAATTCCCATGTTATTCCTATTTTTAAGTTGATAGTAGCTGATGCGATTAGGGGAAAGCATTTTGTATTCTTCATTTTATTCGCAGTTTTATTTGTACATTTGAACGTCTCCTCAATTTTAGAATGCTTTTGATGTCCTAAAAGTAATCGCATTTAGTAGGGGGCTTTCTAAAAACTTTTTAATATTACGGAAATTTCATGATATGTCTTTTGAAACTCTAGCTTTCGAAAATGCTTTAAACGATAAAATATGCATCTAAAGTAAGTAATAATGACGTATGTATTTAAAAAGGTATATGTAGGATGTAATTTTTGAAAATGGCTCTCATGTCATGTGGTTCAATGAGTTAAGTTAAATCTGTACAAAGAAAGTTAAAAAAATGGAGCCAGTTTCGTGGAAATGTTTACCTGTCGTTTTAAAATTCTCTCTTTTGCGCCCAAAACTGCACGATAACAACTACTGATTTCATAAAATGTACGAGACATCAATTAAAGATCTGATTACGAATCGTCGCGTGTTTGCCGTAGTGGCTTTGATACATGACGATAGTAATTGATGTGTAGAATATTGAGCACGAAGAGATGGTCCATGTGGGGGAATTGTGAGGCACGGGGAGCAGAAGAACCAGGTCTCCTACCGCAAACCCACGTTATCCACAGTAGACTTCCCCAGAAGTGACTGAGGTCCCGTGTAGTCAAGGGGCTAGGATATCTGCATTTAACCCCGGAGGAACTGCATCGATTCCCGGTGTTGAAAACGTGCTACTTCGGTGTTGTAACGGTTGGCGAATCTTTCGTATCGCAGTCTGTGGGTTCAAATCTTGTCAATGCCGTTGATTTGAATTAGGATTGGAAAGCTAGAGCGCTGCAAACAAGACGCATGATGAATCCGCGTATTGAAACACATTTGTTTCGATACTTGCTTTCGGATGTCTAAGCTACTGTTCCTATTTCAGTTTTTAATATTTATATTTTCTTCTTCGAAAAACTTTCAAGGGATTTAAAAACAAATAATTTACAGTGTTCATATCATTTGAACAATTAGGACGATTCTTTTATATTTCACAAACATTTCTATTGTACAATGAAAAGTAACGAATTACTGGGATATTTCATTGATGGTCCTGAAAATATTATTAAAATTACAGTAATTGAAATAATTCTTTTGTTGGAAAGTAAACTATTTTGAACGATATCTTACAATAAACGATTGAAAGAAGTACCATAAGAAAACAGCGAGATCAAGTTCTTGAATTTAGAGGTTTCACTCGGAAGGTTTTCCTAGCGAAAGAGTAGTTGCTGGACAAGAAAATAATACAGATCCGGAAGGTTGATGATTTATAGGCAATCGTCTTTTTTATTTGATTACTGGGGATACACAGGATTGTAATGGACGCGTCAAGGTTCCGGCGGTCTGACCTTGGCCTTCTTCAGGGCAGAGCATTCGTGGGCGCCTCGCCAGCGGAGGGCAATCGCACGTCTCTGGCCGCGCAATCGACGGTACGGCCGCTGCTTCCGGCGTCGTGCGTGCTGCGCGTTCTGCGCCAGGGAACAAGCGGGCTGCGCGCCGTGTCTGCGCGCGCACCGGCGTGGAACGCGCGCAGAGGGACCTCCGGGAAGGAGGCGTGTCGCGCGTCGCGGCGCCTCGGCGGCGGCGGCGGCGGCGGCGGCGAGGCGTCGGGTTTCCGCGTGCAACCGCAGCGCCCATGTCGCCGCAGTCGATCGCCGTGGGAGCCCAAAGTGGCCAGCCGTTCCGAATAGTGTAACGTTCCGTCGCTGCCACCAATTTTTACGTTGAAACATTTACCTTCATTTGATATAGTTCGTAATACCTTCAAAAACATCACATAGATTCTTTTAAATACTTCATTACAATTCGTTGACTTACACAAACACCAATTTTCTACGTTGAAACATTTCCCTTCATTTCATATAGTTCGTAATACCTTCAAATAACATCACGTAGATTCTTTTAAATACTTTATTACAATTCGTTGACGTGCACAAACACCAATTTTCTACGTTGAAACATTTCACATCATTTCATATAGTTCGTAATACCTTCAGATAACATCACGTAGATTCTTTTAAATACTTTATTACAATTCGTTGACTTACACAAACACCAATTTTCTACGTTGAAACATTTCCCTTCATTTCATATAGTTAGTAATACCTTCAAATAACATCACGTAGATTCTTTTAAATACTTCATTACAATTCGTTGACGTGCACAAACACCAATTTTCTACGTTGAAACATTTCACATCATTTCATATAGTTCGTAATACCGTCAAGTAACATCACGTAGATTCTTTTAAATACTTCATTACAATTCACCAATTTTCTACGTTGAAACATTTCCCTTCATTTCATATAGTTAGTAATACCTTCAAATAACATCACGTAGATTCTTTTAAATACTTCATTACAATTCGTTGACGTGCACAAACACCAATTTTCTACGTTGAAACATTTCACATCATTTCATATAGTTCGTAATACCGTCAAGTAACATCACGTAGATTCTTTTAAATACTTCATTACAATTCGTTGACTTACACAAAAGTTTCTGTCACCCGTTGTTCCAACTTCAACGTTGCTATCCTAAATATTAAAAACATTTGAGGAACCGTACTCATTATTTGTTTACGAAACTTACAAGAGGAAAATATATTCTTGTAATGTCTCTTGTCTCGTAATATATTCTCTAACGTCTCTTGTAACATAATATACTAACCCTTTAACGCGGAGAGACATTCTCTGCACGCGGATTCTGACTGCCTGCGCAATTGAGATGTCGGTACGTTGTTAATCTCTTTTTCTCAATTTAAAAATTATGTGAAATATGCTTTCTCAGACTTCTAGAACAGTGAATCAGTCGTTACGTTCGAATGGGTAACCGTAATGAAGATCGATTTATTGGAAGCCCTATCGATACAGAAATGAAAACATATTCGGCTAGAAAATGGTGTCCTGTAACGAGGAAATGACGATCTGGTTCTGAAACTGCACGTCTTTTGGAAGAAAATCTATAAATCGTCAGGCTGTTAGGTGGAAGATTCTATCCTGAAATGGATTGAATGGTATGAATTATAAAATTTCAGTAATCAATATTACGAAAATTTTCTCGTGAAGCGACGACGGGATTTATCTTAGTTTCCAAAGCATGAGTGGTATTTATTAGAATATTTCACGAATGAAATTGCGTCCAACAGAGTTTCAAAATGCCCGTAATATTGAAAATAATTGAGGCTACGTTAAAATCAATGAGGTTATGTTATAGTACATACGCAGTTTTTTTGAATATGGACATAGCGATCCATAAATACCCATTTATAAGATAGATGAGTCACAGTTTATGATTGGCCCGTAGCGGTAAGAACATTCGGATAGAAAAAGCGATAAATTTTTTGAGATACACCGCCCTGATTCAGGCATTTTGTGTGTATACTGAAACACCATTGGTTTTAATTTCATGAGTGAAATTGTCATTCTAAAGCGTGCTCACTTTCCTAACACAAGGGAACGGTCTCTGACCGGCAGGTCCAAGGCTCCAGCCTCGTGGGTGACGGATTTTCGACAAATGTCGAATTCTTTCACTGATCAGAGAACAATTCTTGCAACGTATAGCTCTGATAAGTGTTTTTTCGTGATTTCGTCAAAAAATACCGGCTCAGGGCATCAATTGATGCTGCTATGTCTGTGACTGGGAGGTCCTAGGGTTTCAGTCCTGGCAGTAGCAGTATTTTCGACACTATCTGCATAGCTTAGTCAAATTCAGTCGCTGTGAGGAGAATTCTTGGTGCTCGCTGCTCGGAATCGGTAGTTTTCCGTGATTTCTCTGACCAACACCAGGTGAATGTGCGAATTCCATTTCCTTGTCTTTCCCTCTCCCTTTACTTACACTATCACATTTACATGCACTGCACTACCACACGTGCCGGGAGACCAGTCGGGAGCTTAGAGCTGTTACGTTCCCCGCTCTGGTGAGAGATACCTGTACAAGAAGAACACGCGCAAGCCGACATGTTGGTTGGTGACGGATCTCGCCATCCAGCAGTGGAAGATCACCACCATCTCTCGCAATAAAACATGCACTTCACTGGCAAGAGTAATGACTCTAGGAGTTGACGAGTCCTTAATCCTCAATCAACAGCAAAATAACAGGCAAATGTCGGAGCAGGTCATGACAAACGAACAGTAGAGAGTGTGCGTTCACTTCAACCGTGCCCCCTCTCCTCCTCCCACAAACTTCTCGATGCACTGCGCTGCCCCGTACCGAAAGAGTAATCTGGAGTGTCGAGTTTATCCCAAGGCCGTGCATAGCTGAAGGAGTCGGGAATAGATACTTTGTATATCTGATTGCAATAGTGCAGGTTGACCTTTAGACGTGGATCTTATTTGGGCCTAATCTATGTCTATCAGTTTTTATAGTTATTATCTGCCTCTCGTTTATTAAGAAACTCTCTGTGTAATAATATAAATAAACGAGTAAACTACTCCACTTCATTATTGATTGATTGATTTTTTCGTGTTTCCGGGCGCGTTAACTGCTTCGGTCATTAGTATCGTTAGTGTAGTGCATGTTTTTTCTCAGGAAATGGTTATCTTCCCCCGCTGGATGGCGAGATCCGGCGCCGACCTACCGTCGGCTAGTGGGGTTTCCCCCAACCAGGACTCTCCCACCAGCGGGGCACCGCCTCAGCCGGGACAAGCCCTAAGCTCCCGACCGGTCTCACGGAACATGTGGTAGTGCAGTGCATGATAGTGTAAATATGTGTGTAAGGGGAGAGGAAGGACCGATCGCGCGCGGTCCGTGGCCCGTGTGTTAGGGTACTGCTCCGGCATTCGCCTGGTGTTGATCGGAGAAACCACGGAAAACTACCGATCAGAGCAGGCAGCCGCTAGAATTCTCCTCCAGACAGCAGCAGAACTCGACCTAGCTGAAAAGATAGTGTCGAAAATCCTGCCGCCGTCAGGACTCGAACCCAGGACCTCCCGGTCAGAGGCGCTTCAGTGAGATCCGTTGATGCACTGAGCTACCGCTCCCGGTCCACTTCATTATTAAAATACTTTTCGGGCAACATAGCAGTGGTCTATCGGACATATTTTGCCCAAACGTTTCGTCCGCTACTGCGGCAGACATCTTCAGAGGACGATGTCACGCAAGGTTCTTTTACACAACTCACTGGTGACTGGTAAACATTTCTTCTTTGTTCACGGCGCTGGGGCACTGGTCATTGTCGGCTGGGGCGCTGGTATCGGCTGTTGACGTGTAGGCTTCACTCGACGGAGTGCAGGTATGCATGTCGAATGGACTTTTATCCCTTCTTCTTTCTTATTAAAATTAAATGGATGTTTATAAATTTCGATGGCCTCACTGTGAAGACGGGCATGATAGCGTTACATACAAGATAAAACATCAACATCTTCAGATCTTATGTCGTGCTCACGAGCGGAAACATACTCGGCTACTGCATACTTTTCGGTTTGGCCAAAACGACAGTTTCTTTTCTGTTACGAGAGATGGGTCTTTATGATCCGTTGAGTAGTCCCAATGTATACCGAGTCACAAAAACAGGGAATTCTATAGACTCCTACAGATGATAGTGTGTTTCTTGCATCATTAGCCGATTTCAATAAGTTGCGTAGCTGGGTTGTAGACTTGAAAATGCTGTCGATATTGTGTTTTTTTTAGAGTTTTCTCTGTGTGGTCTGTAATTTCTACTTCAGTCTTATTAATATTACTAGTTTGAATATTTTAATAATATTAGTAGTTTTCGCGTAATTGTGACAATCCTCAGTTCATATTACGCCCGTAATAAGTGTAAATAGAAATGGCGATTAAAATAAGTTTTATTACGCCCTTGTTAATCGGCAATGTCTCTTGGTGTATACGACACAGAATCCAGATTGCGATTGTTGAAATTGTGTGTGTATATATATATATATATATATATATATATATATATATATATATATATATATATAAGGTTACAGCATATATATATAAGGTTACAGAGTAAATTTTATTTCACTTTATAAATATATGACATCTGCTTATGGCACCCACTTTCTAAAAATTGGAGCTATCTTTGAAGAAAGTGGGAGAAACTTGTTTGAGATAAAACTTACTTGCACAATGTGCTGCGAATACTGTCACAATTGATTTAATTAACTTGCTTTTTAGTAGTCAGGTAAGAAATGACAATTTTTTCTGACTTCCTAAATAATAAGATTCGCACCTCAGGTACTACGGTTGGCAACAAGCTTTTCAAGTGGTGTCTAAGAAGTGTTACTAGGACAAAAAGTTGCAATACTGTATTGTTAGAAAATCGTCACTCGAGAAGGTGTGTGCTCTTGTTGCATTACTAGTTTGCTATAGAATGAAAAAAACAAACTGTTTTTACATCATCCTCTCTCAACGTGAAAACTTTTCTTGTTTTCTTTTTTGCACTATGGCTTTCTAGCTTAATAATATTTAGTTCGAATTATTTGTAACATCGATTGAAAAATATTTACACGCATACAATTTTCGGCACATATCATTCCTTTCATCACAGCATTCTTGATGTTCCTTACATCACGTAAATCTTCGCAAATATTTCATCTCGTAAAAGTTTTTTCAATAAGATGATATAGGTTTTAATTTTTACACAGTCGTGTGTTGGAATATTATTAGCTTTCATTAAAGATAGAGAAGTTCTTTCCTGGTACAAAGTGCTAAATTCGAAACATAGCAACCTCGATTTTCAACACATACGGACTACGATGTTCTCGTATTGACAAAACTAAAACTGCTGCTAGGAAACTGATCAATCCCATTGCATTTTGCGATGAAGCTTACAACACTGAAGCAGACATTAAGCTTTCTGTTTCTATATTTATGTGCCCGTCCGTATATCAAATACTGTCATATTGACATAGTAGGAATATAGTCAAGTTTCCTGATTTCATTTTACGAAAGGATACTCTATTATGGACGATTTAAAACAATCAAATTGAGTGATAACTTATTAGAAATCTAAATATTTTGTTTCCTCAAATCAGTGCTAATTAAATTATGATTAATCAGAGGAGAATACGTGGCCCTTATAAGGATTGTGACCCCGTTGAAGTTGCAATGTTTACTGCTTGACTAACATTTGTTAAAATTGTACAGATGTTTATTTATTAGTAGCTGTTGGGAATATTCATTGAGTAGATTTGGCGATAATTGTGTTGACTAGATCATAACGCAGAAAGCGATGTCTTGTTAAGTTATTGTCAAAATCTGGCTCAAATATTTAAAAAAAGTGTGGATACTGCGCACTCCAAAATTTAAGCGCTTACGTAATTAGCGGGAAAATATTGCAAAAACAAAACAGTGCTTATTGTTTCGTAAAGAAAGCTAATCGTTTAATATGATATCGTGTTATTTCTGTTGTTGATGATGAATAATTTTGACCCACATGTAGAAAAATTGAATAATTTCTTCGCAACAAGGCATTAAATAAATTTATTTTCCAATATTTTTTATATGTTTTTTCGTATAAGAATATGGTATTACAAAAAGTATTGAACGACACACGACTGATAACGTAAATATGCACTACATTTTCATACGTATGCAAACTAATGAGGAGCTTGGAACCGACTTGACATTATTTAACTATATTTCTGGGCCCAAACAGTATACGAATTATTTATTGTTAATATTATAATGATCACGCTAGTATATTCTTTACGGTATGAAGTGACTCACCCTGTTTTATGTGTTTAATGTCCCTCTTGCGTCCATTGAGCGGTATAAACAGGTTAATAACTATTTTAAGCATTAGTACAAGACATGTAAAGCAAGGGATGAACATGTATTCGTGATAATTAAGTAATCAAACGTATGTTAACTGACCTGCCATAAATATCGAATTACAAAGAGCCCCGGCGATTTACTTTCACTACGCGTTGATATAAACTCGTAGTAGATTGAATTTTAATCACAAAATTATGCATGTTAATATTTTTTTTTAAAGTACCTTGCAAAGTTTACTTTTGTTTAATTGTATCTACAAAAATACATATATGCGAATATTCTCCAGTTGGTGGAATGACAAAAGGAATACGGAGTAAAACCGCTCAATCACGAGTTAGCCAAAGTTTGCGAAATGAAAGCGAATTATTTATGGGTATCACTCACCAACCACGCCCCGGAATTTGGTTTGTCGTTAATGAGTGTCAAAAACACCTCTCTCATGACTCAAGAAGACAATATATAGACAATATATAATTTCAATATATAGTTTTAGTTTCAACATAGTTTTAGACATTATATAATTTAAATGTATAAACAATATGTAATTTCATTCGCGAATTGAAATATTATAGACTGGAACGGTACGTTCTGTAATGTTAAGTTAGTGTATTCTGCCACCAAGTTCTCAAACTTATTTGCATAATTAGTAATATATCTAATATACTCCGATTTAATCATAGTGCACTTCAAGGCCACGAGCTGGACGGAGAGGAACACTGTCATCTACTCGGGAGATTCGTTATGGTATAACTTTTTGGTATTGGAGCTCCCGAGTGGATGACAATGTCCCCCTCTTCCAGCTCGTGACCTTGATGTGTCACTAGGTTTAAATCGGAGTATAGGAGGCTGCGGGTACCGCGAGCTAGGCGCTGGTGGCTGGATGAGCTGGAGGGCGTTGGCGGCAACCATTGCAGATGTCCTCCGCGGGCGGCGGTTAACCAGTAAATGACCGCGCCCATTACAACCGTAATTGCCTGTGAGTCAGACGCTCACGCCGACCGAGGTCACGGCGGAGATGAAGACCCAGCGCCGCGAGATGACACCGGCTTCAGTGGCCGCTGCCTTTGCTTGCTTCATTCATTTATTTCCTACTCGATTTGCTCTTCAGACTTCAATTGTCGCATCCTTTGCTTGCTACATTCATTTATTTCCTACTCGATTTGCTCTTCAGACTTCACTTTTCACAGCTTTTGCTCATTCATTTATTTCCTACTCGATCTGCTCTTCAGACTTCAGTTGTCGCAGCCTTTGCTAGCTTCATTCATTTATTTCCTACTCGATTTGCTCTTCAGACTTCAGTTATCGCAGCCTTTGCTTGCTTCATTCATTTATTTCCTACTCGATTTGCTCTTCAGACTTCACTTTTCACAGCCTTTGCTTGCTTCATTCATTTATTTCTTACTCGATCTGCTCTTCAGACTTCAGTTGTCGCAGCCTTTGCTTGTTTCATTTATTTATTCCCTACTCGATCTGCTCTTCAGACTTTAGTTGTTGTTGTCTTTGCTTGCTTCATTTATTTCTTTTCTACTCTCTCTGTCCTTCATATCTTTCGGCGGGTTTTGATTGATTTGTAAGTAATTTCTGGCGCGTCAACTACTAAGACCATTAGTCCCGAAAGTGTAGTGCATTTTATCGCGAGACGAGGTGGATATCTGAATAGCACGGGCCATAGGATTCCCCCAGCCAGGCATCTCCCACCAGGGGGGCACTGCCTCAGCTGGGACACGCCCTAAGCTCCCGACATTTGTGTGGTAGTTTAATGCATGAAAGGGTAAGTGGTTTGTTAGGGTACTGCGACGGCATTCGCCTGGTGGGCGACGGCATTCGCTCGTTCGGAGATCCACGGAAAACTATCGATCGGAGCAGTCGGTCGCTAGAATTATCCTCTAGACATTGGCTGAATTCGACCTAGCAATTAGCTGGTGTCGAAAATCCTGACACCGCGGGACATCCTGGCCAGCGGCTTTTTATAGACATCGATTTGTGCCCTAAGCCACCTTTGTCTTTTGGCAGGCATTGTAATTACAGTAAATGCATTACATTAAAGTTAAATCATAACAATGTAGTTCTATCAGAGCAGAGATACACTTAGTTGAGCTGATCTCCAGACAACCGCAATATACATTTATGACTCACTTAGCATTGGTAAATATCGAAGATTCGTGAATGACAGTAAAAACTTCTGTTGCCATAGTAGTCAATTCTCTTCAGTTTAATGCAATTAATTTTCTATTTTCATCACCGTACCTCCACCAATTTTCTTACGATTTTTTGGATAGTGCCAAATACTGCTGTACAAGCTTCTAGACTTTTGAAAATATTTTTCGATTATTCGCTGATATAATCATTAATGCGGGGGAATTCTGCGAGAAGAAGCTCTTTGACATGCGTCTTGATATGGATATTTTTTAAAGATATTCAAAACATCTTTTATGCTTTGAGCTTCCCTGAAATCTTGACGTCACCGTGGACAGTGAATATCGATACCGCCAAGGAAGTTTCGAGACCAATGATCCCTGGGACTTGGCGCCAAAATTAAATGCAAAACTTCCATTATGAGTCGACAATGTTCTACCGCAAACCGCAGATCAGATTGACGAAATTATTCGAAAATTCAATAAGTATTTTAGCTTTCCGAATGCCCGTTTGATTTTACATACCTAACGCAATCTCTCTTGTTAGGCTTTGAGTTAGTACGGGCAATAAAATGTTGTCTGAGACGCTTCAATAAGAATCACCAGAGATGGTGAACTTTAACGCGAACGTGTGAAGAATGGGCTAATTCTTGTCTCAATTTTATGTAACATACGGAAAAACAGCTTTATGTACACGTGATTTATGATCAAGTAGATTTATGATCAATAGATCTGGAAAGTTCCACAAACATAGTATTCACGTGTTTTTTGTTGTAGCCGTTCTTCCGTGTGTAATCTATCTTTAACTTTTTTCACAGTCGTATACAACGCAAGGTATTCTTCATAATTATATCCATTCTTCATAACATTTCAAACGAATAATAATAATAATAATAATAATAATAATAATAATAATTATTATTATTATTATTATGATATTAATAATACCATTTAAAGCATG
Organism: Teleogryllus occipitalis; assembly: GCA_011170035.1. Classification (NCBI taxonomy): domain Eukaryota; kingdom Metazoa; phylum Arthropoda; class Insecta; order Orthoptera; family Gryllidae; genus Teleogryllus; species Teleogryllus occipitalis. The sequence goes on from BLKR01000709.1 coordinate 43,963, forward strand.
GCAAAATATAATTTACAGAAATAACTAAACATACGTGAAATAAGAAAAAAAACGATGCTCTCAGTGATAAAACGATTAATTTACCGTGTAAATATACAGTATTGATATCCAGGCCACTTTGGATGAGTAAGAAAGCGTCAATTCAAGGAAGCCGAAGGGATCTTGACCGATCTCCAATCTTGCATTCATTTTATATGTTCAAATCAGGTTAGTAGTAATTTATTAATAAAAAGTTTAATAGAATGGGATGTACTCATATTTTTCTAATAACTTCATTTCTAGTTTTGTCTCTTTTTGAATTCTTGCTGATCTTCTCCAATAATCCATTTCTGGAGCTAATAATTTTCCTTTCAACTGTGAATTGTAAGGAAATGAAATAGGGACGTTTTATTTAAAAAGTGTGATTTGAATAAATAAACTTTCGCTGCGCAACATTATACAATATATTCTCGATCCTTTAATATTAGCAGAAGATGACAAGGAATAGAGCAGTCATAATCATGGAAGGCATGATTAAGTCTCAATTGAACTCTTTTGTGCAATAACTGATATTTTTTTTTAAATTGTTGCGTCTACAATTTTGACGCAATGCGTCTCCAATCCCCGTAAGGGACGTTGAGCACTTTGCGCTGGGCGTAATCCTCCATTAATGTGTGCTATTGGGGAGTAATCCTCCATTCAGTTTCTGTCATGTCACGTCACGTCGCAGTCAATTGTCAAGAGGACCGCCAGGTAGCATCTCCGCGTACGTGCATCCTGCGTCACGACCCAGCGGCCAGAATTGGGAAGGAATAAGGATAGGAGCACGGTTTCGGATACTTCACAGGGGTTGGACTAGTCCTTGTGAAGCAGCCAAACTCATTTTGATGGTACAAATTTCACATGAGATTCGACAGGAATCGAACCCGGACCTCAGTGGTGAAAGGCTAGCGACTTCGCTATGTGCCATGAGCGAGCTATATTGGTAGATACTTGACTGCCTGTATGACGCCGCATCCTAGGCATATTTGTCAACGTTTCGGACGTCATATTGCGACATTCCTCAAGGGAAATTGTATTCAAGTGCATTAAAAATTAATTAATTATAAGTAATACTATTTTCAAATCTCTTTTGTGGCCATTCCTAGAATAGCTAGCTCCTGAATTCAAAAAGAATTTCTGAAATCAAAAAGATTAAGCCTTGTTTGCTAGCGTTAGAGAAACTCTACACACGGAGGCGTTGGAACGTTACAATAAGTATAAAGTGTAATTTTATGGCTAAATTGAGTGTCGTAGACTGAAAATAAACACACTTCTTGAATATGACCCAGCAATACCTATTATGCTCGATAGATTTCTCACACCATATATCCCTTAGGAGGCGTGAAATTATCCAGTCAAATTAGGCCAAAAAATGAACTACCGGAAATATTCCCGCCAAGCTGCATTTTTGCACACACCTTCCTTTAGTCGTTGCCAATAGAGAGGAGCAAAACATTAAACTACTGCCTATGATTAACGACATCGTATCAAAGATATCGAAGGTCCAAAGTCACAGAAATTGCTGTCTCCCAAGCAATCTGCCGATATATCGCACGTAGATTAACTATATTATCATTGTTACACAAAAATATGATTTACATGACTATTTAAGTATTATTCTTTTATAGATACCACGAACAGGGTAACAATTTATTCATTTAAAGATGAATGAAAAACGGAAAAAGACCTGTAATTCACTTTACAACACGTATCTTCCATGTAAATAAAATTGGAGTGTCTGTGTTTGCAAAATAACTGCCTTTTTATAATATAAGATTCTTATTTAGATAAAAATAACAGTAATGCTTATAAAGAGTTTTGTCTGTTCGAGGTACTCTGAAACACTGAATCAATTTCAATGTTGTTTTCGTAGAAAGGTACATTGAAAGTATACAATAAGTTTTGTTGCGTAAAACTTTCACTACTCCTTTTTCAAACGGGTGTTTTCTCATATGTAAAGAAAAATGTTTCTTTGTAATATAAAACGAGTCTTATTTCAATCTCAATGAATTTTGTGTACATAGCTGTCCATACAAAATTGTTTGCATGGAATTTTGTAAAAATTAACACTATCTCCCTTTCCTACCAAAAGTTTAATGGAATAAAAAAGTATAATGGTAGAAAAAAATATTATCACTGCATTATTGATATTTTATGTCAAACTAATCTGACTTAAGAGAGATCTTGAAATTAGGACATGTGCAATATTTCGATGATGAATAGTTTTGGCGTAACTTTGCCAAGAGGTAATTTTTAAACAAATATTTTCGGCTTCAAATTTCTTTCTTTAAATTTTCTCCTCGTATGTATGAAAAAAAAAATAATAATAAAACGGTAGAAAGTGGCACGAGTTCCATTTCCGGCAAACTCTGTATTTTCGAATATTGCAAAATGTACATGGCATTGAAAAACTACAAATATGAAGATAAAATGTTGGTCTTCAACAAAATCTGTGTTAAACTATCAATTTTTAAAAACGATCAGGTTCAATGTTTTGAAAAAAGAAAAAAAAAGTTTTTGCATCATTTCTGCTTGAAGATAATACAAATAAAAAAAAAGCATTTACTCACAAACTGCTCCATATATTTTCTTCATTTTTTCCCCACAGATAGAACAAAGTACGCTTAATGGCGCAGGTCTCATTTTTGTTCGTCTTCGAATTTTTGAAATTTGTAAAATTTATAAATAATTCTACAAAAGTTTTGAAAGTTTCATTTATGTGAATGTCACATAGATGTAACGTAATCGTTTTGAAAGTTGCAATCGTTGCACCTAATCGCAGTTTAACATTAACTAAGCGCAATATGCACCGCGTTAGGCATTCAATAGCTCCTAATATATTGTAAAACTGTAAAAAAATATGTGCCTATTTACGTAACTCTCAGATCATAATCCAGCTTAACAAATGATCGCGATTCTTTCAAGCAAAATATTAGCAGTTAATACCAAATCTTTGAGGCCATTTAAAATGAGTGATATAATGTTGTAAAACTAGTTTATTGTGAAGAATTCATACTTTTGTGATGTAGTTGACTTCATTATCATCTATCGTATTCGATTATCTGAAAGATATTGTTCTCTTTCCTGTCGGTGTATGCAGGTTATTAGCGAACATACGGAACGATCTCCTCCAATGTTGTTCCAAACGGAACTGAATGAGATGAATGAGAAGTGGACATAGCGTGCGGACCGTCGTCTTTGGTTAGAGGGTACTGCTCTGACATTCACTTGACAATGATCATGGAAACAACGGGTTAATGTACCAATTCGGTAATGTTTAACATAGAAGTCTCTAGCAAATTTCCGGCACGTGGCCGGAACGGCTTCGCAAATTTCCGGTACGGCTTCGAAACCGTAACCCTCCAGAAGACCTCTGCTCGCTTCTACGGACGCTGGAGTAATACATTAGAAACTTTATCGTTCAATGAAATATAAAAATTTAGTTTATTGTAAACTATGTTATAAGAGTCACACACATTTTGTCATATGTTACAATTTATTCAGAACATACGTGCTACATCAAACTATAAACATACATTCACTATTCAGTTTCAAAACATCCATGTGTAATTGAAAAATATAGATGTTTAGATTCATCCTTTACGACAATGAACATTGGTACACCACATAGAACAATCATCAAACGGTCTAACGGGGAACTATTGAGACAAAAAATACCCGCCCAGGTTCTTCTATTAATTTAATAATTCTTAATTATCGTAAACACAAGGTTGCCTCTTGATGACGCAACCTGCAGTCACAAAACCTATTATCACAAGCATTTGTGAAACATGTTGAAGATATCCTAATCCACCAACTACAACTCATTGTAGTGGGTTGTATAGCACACACGTTTTGAAAGGCTGTATAGTGAATTTATGAATCTCTTTGTAAATTTTCTGAAAAAAGTCGAGAGAATGATAATCAACAACAATTAGCGAATAAACGTGAAAGAAAAGTACGATCTATATATCAACCTTCTCTATAATTCGAATTATTTTTCTGTCCCTTGAAAATTCCGTTTAAAAACGTTTCTATATACCAAAAATTATTTCTATAAATCGAAATTCCTTTTCTGATTTTTTTCTATGAAATAAAAATGTACTACACATAATAAAATTTATGTTCAACAATTCGGCAGGCTTTTGGATTGAGGCAAAATATTCCACATGAAATATTATTTCAATGGTTTAACAAGTGTGAACTGTATTTTGAACGGAGCGCATCATATGTGCATCTAGCCTTTAAGATTTTTTAAAAGTTCAACTGATTGATTTTGTACGTATGCAATCCTAATTTCGTGTTACTATTCATAAATATGTGATAATTATTATTAAATTAATTGTTAATTATTTAATGATAAATTTTGTATCACCCAATTTTTCCAAAATGGTTTCAAAGCATTTGCAAACATTTCATAATTATTTATATACTTCGACGTTTCTAGACAACAAATATTACCGAAAGAGCGTCCGAATCAATAAATGGAGGCCCGACCGCGTTTCTATTATGAAAGCTAAACTTCAAGATTTTCGTTTTGTTTTGAAAAGCACGAAAAAGGCGTGGACGGCGAGTGTCAGTGAGCAAATGGCGGTCGCGACTTCGCAAGCAAGAAACGCGCGTTTAATGGGCAGAGCAGCAGCTGCGGTCGCCAGCGGTCATGGCGCACTGGTGCCGAGGAGTTGCACGCGCTGTGGAAAAAGGGGCGGGGCGGCGGCGAGCCGACCTCTGTGCGAGCCAAGTCGACGAGATGATGCAGGAAAAAGCGCTCTCAGGGGACGGTTGTTGCACGCAGCCAAGGGCTCTTGAGCGGACGACCCGCTTCAGGAAGGGTTCTTCTCCTCCTTCTCCTTCCCCTTCTTCTTCTCCTTCTTCCTCTCCTTCCCCTTCTTCTCCTTCCTCTTCTTCTTCTTCTTCTTCTTCTTCTTCTTTTCCTCCTCCTCCCCCTCCTCCTCCTTCTTCTTCTTCTTCTTCTTCTTCTTTCTTCTTATTATTATTATTATTATTATTATCCTTTTGTTTTCAGCATATTTGAATGAATTATTGTACAGATATATAAAATCAAAGCACAAAACATGTTTTAAAAATATTATAATACATACTTCCCATGAATTTCCGCACTATCCTTGTTGAAACAACTGCTTTAGTAGGAGTTTGTACATGTCTTCATTCAAACGCAGTTGCTTAAGGCCCCACATCAATCTCCTAGGGATGACTCCGGTGCTTGAAACAATTATTGGGATAATGTTGACTCTTTCAGTATTCCACTGTTTCTTAACGTGTTCAACAAGATCTGCATATTTATTGATTTTTTTGGTTTTGGTTTAGTCATGGTTTGAATGCTGCCAATATTTGGAACAGAAACTTCTTCTTTTTCTTCTTCTTCTTATTATTATTTACAAAAATTTGAAATTAGATCACGTTATATCTCTTATGGTCTCCTCAGACACAACATCATAAACGTAATCTTCATTGGATTTCCTAGTTTAAAATGATAGTTCATTATACGTACAAATGAATAAACGTTTTTGTAACGAACTGTGTGGACGTTGACTTTCTCTTTAGTTTTAAACTATTTTTTTTTCTCGTTGTCCTCGCCTTTTCGAGAATATATCAACTATTTCGTACTTCATACCATTACTCACTCCTGGTGTTTGTACGCGTCCTTATATATATTCGATCCGTCATCCAAAATCTTGTTGCTGAATTATTAGTATTCAAATGTACGCCAGTAGGCATTGGAATTTCAATAAAATTTACGTGCCTAATATGGAGAGCGCGTATACATATATTTTTGTTGCGGGACATTTTATTGAACGATGTATTTTAATGTTCTTTCTTTTATTTGATTTGGTTGGAATGAATGCGCAGATAAATTGTCACTAACGAACACTGGCTGTATGAAAAACGTCACAAATTATCAGTATCGATTGTTCCGGTTGTTTTTCCGTTTAATAAAAAAATCACGGGAGTTCTAGAAGCAATGACTGCATCGGACATTGAACAGAGAATTTGTGAATAAAATTGCACTAGTGAAGTGAACAACGTTTGGTACAGAAGGGACTCCGACATGAAGGTCTTAGGGGTCGAGTGCATACAGCGGGCGATTTTTTTACTAGCTAAATATCTAGAACATATTGTGGCGTCATACGGGTGTAATCAGTACACAGACGAGAGTGGGTTGTAATGACAGCAGGTTTATTCACAATTTAGACCGTAGTCACATGTAACCTATGCACTGTATACAATTAACTAACTAAATAGACCCCACTGCTAGGACAGAAATTTACAACGGCTACCACACCGCAACATACTACCTAATGTTTCGCCGCGCGTAGTACCGCCTGCCCTGAGACCGACTACATGTCTCACTAGTCACGACAAGAACTGCCAGCTCCTTCGCAGCGTGCACGCACGCACCTCTCACTGACGACCTACGCTGCCGATGCCGCTGTCTCAAAGAAGGAAGAGCTATTGTTCTCACAGCCCTTAAATAACCCTCGCGACGCTGCCCGCCGCCTCCATTGCCTCCGCCCTAACGCCCGCACACCCCGTCGGAAAGAACCCGTGCGTCATAGCTTCTACTATTGTCTACGCATCCGGTGCGCACCACGCCGCGTGCCCACGCTGGTTTTAGCGACACGACGCTACAATATTCAACCGCTGTCCGGAGAAAATATCTAGCAGCCAATTGGTCTGATACGTGGTTGCTCCTTCCGGTTCGCAGAAGTACTTTAACAAAAGGGCCAGGGACCGTATGCAATCTTTTCTCCCTCATCCTTGTCCCCACTTCTGCTCTTTTACACATATTCAATTATATACAATATAGTACCACCGAAGTCGGAGACCAACGGACGTCTAGAGCTTGCCCAATACAGGAGGTATCTGGAGAAGGGAAATCCCACAGCATTCCGAAGTGCAGCTCTGCACCGGATTTCACCCTCCCGTGGGGGACGAACATCGCCATCGTTCAGTATAAAACGTGCACAACACAAACTTACAGTGAACACAGCAATTGACGTGGCCGGAAACAGCAATCAATAAATCAAAACCCTGCTGAACCGTATCAGTCGGTCTCATGATGGGAAGAGATGGGTGGGACATTCCGACATACCGATATTCGGTCGTTGTGCGCAGCACCAGTTTTCTTCATAAATCACGTAACGAAACCATGGGCACTTCGTTGGAAACGTCAGGCCAGACGTCGGCCACTCTGTTACATAGAGAGCGAGAAAAGTTGAGAAACGTTTTTAAAGGGGCAAAAATTGGCAATTTTCAACGGCGACCAACCGAAAATAACACGATAAAGGTGAAAATGATGGAATATTGAAAAGAAATGCTTCATATCTGTTTGAATGCTTCGTAACGAGGTGATAAGTTTGGTAACTAAAAGCATTTAAAATTCCCGCAAATATTGTGATGCACACTGGAGCCAGGAGCTCATTGGCTGAAGTCTGTTACGATGCGCATTAGCTCACCCATCTCCTTGCAGCCTGGTCAGCTCCACCGGTAGCGTGCTGTCGGTTCGGATTCTCGCATAGTGGCGCCGCCGGACGCTATCTCACACACGGCAGCCGGCAGGGCCGAAATCCAACCGCATTCCGACACGTAAGTCGGCGCCGGATCTAGCCAACTAGCGGGGAAGGAACATCGACACCATCTGGGATAAAACGTGCACAACACTTACACTGACTTACAATGAACATAGCAGTTGACGCGGCCGGAAACAGCAATCAATGAATCAGAACCGTGCTGTGCTCTGTGATTGTACCATCCGCCCCACCGGCAGCGTGCTGTCAGTTCGGATTCCCTGCCCCCTCGCATAGTATTCCCTGCCCCCTTGCATACTGGCGCTATATCACCCACGGCAGCCGGAAGAGCCGAAATCCTACCGCATTCCGACACGCAACGGATCTAGCCATCAACTACCGCAGTCCCCAACGGATCTAGCCAACTAGCGGGGAAGGAACATTGACACCTCACGGGAGAAGACGTGCACAACACTTGCACTTATTTGTAATGAACCTAGCAGTTGACGCGGTCGGAAACAGCAATCAATGAATCAAAACCCTACTGTTCCCTGTGACTGTATACCGTGCGCCCCACCGGCAGCGTGCTGTCAGTTCGGATTCCCTTCCCCCTTGCATAGTGGCGTCGCCGGGCGCTATCTCACCCACGGCAGCCGGCGAGGCTCCCAGCGCGATTAGTGGCGGAGTCCTACGCCCCACCTCGCCATCCTCACTCCTCAGCCGTCCTCTTGGGAGCGCCGCCGCGTCGCCGTACGCGCGTCACGTCTTGCACCGCCTGCCCCGCCCCCGCGCCGCCCCTCGCCGGCGGCCACGCCCCTCGCCGACCGACCGGCGCGAGGCCCGCCCGAGAGTCTTGTAAATCTTTATCGAAGGGCGGCAGATTGACACAGCTTGCGCGCCGCTGCCGGCTCCGGGGACTGGAGGACGCACATCTCGAGATACAAGGTGATTCGCTCTCTCGTGAAGTGTCATGCGGGGTCGTGCTGCGGCCAGGGAATTTTTATTGCGTTGGCTTACATTAACACCAAGTGGACTGCTACATCACCTGTGCAGGACAGCCATATAATGTATTTGATTGATTGATTTTTTCGTGTTTCCGGGCGCGTCAACTGCTTCGGTCATTAGTCCCGTTAGTGTAGTGGATGTTTGTTTCTCGGGAGATGGCGGTGATCTTCCCCCGCTGAATGGCGAGATCCGGCGCCGACCTACTGTCGACTAGTGGGGTTTCCCCCTAACCAGGACTCTCCCACCAGCGGGGCACCGCCCAGCCGGGACAAGCTATCAGCTCCCGACCGGTCTCCCGGAATATGTGGTAGTGTAGTGCATGTTAGTGTGTGTGTGTGTGTGTGTGTGTGTGTGTGTGTGTGTGTGTGTGTGTACGTACGGGGAGAAGATAGGACAAGGAAGAGGAAGGACAGATCGCGCGCTGTCCGTGGCCCGTTTGGTATGGTACTGCTCCGGCATTCGCCTGGTGTTGATCGGAGAAACCAGGGAAAACTACCGATCAGAGCAGCCGGCCGCTACAATTCTCCTCCACACAGCGACAGAACTCGACCTAGCTGGAAAGCTAGTGTCGAAAATCCTGCCGCCGTCATGACTCGAATCTAGGACCTCCCGGTCAGAGGCACTGCAGTGACTGAGCAACCGCTCCCGGTGTGGCAAGTGTCATCCGGGGTCGTGCTGCGGCCAGGAATTTTTTTATTCCGTTGGCTTACATTAGTGCTACGTGGACTGCTACATCACCTGTGCAGGACAGTCATATAATGTAGACTTAATCTATTATTGCTATTATTGCCCTTATTGTTTACTTTTTTTGCTCGCGAATAGGCCATTTTGGGCCATACATGACATGCACTTTAACGGACTCAGAATCATTATCACGTTGCAAGTCTCGCATGTAACTAATCAGGGGATCAGCATTAGACTGAATCCGATTTTTATACCCCAGTGTTGTTAGTCCTGGAGGGATGGAATATGTAATAATGATGATGATGGAGGATGAATGGACGGCATACCCAAACAGATATACAAACATACCCATGCCCGAGGCGGGACTCGAACCCGCAATCCTTCCGTCTGAGATCGTCACGGCGTTAGCGATCTCGGTTATCCGGATTTGCTTTATTATTATTATTATTATTATTATTATTATTATTATTATTATTATTATTATTATTATTATTATTATTATATTATGGTTCTCTAAAAAGTGGCACACACACTGCTCAAGAACAACAAATAAAATACTCTTGCACAACATAGCAGAAAGTTAAAATTTTTTAACAAGAACAGTCCTCGCACACACTGCTATAACACAAAAAATAACAATACTCATTGATAAACCAAGAATAATACAAAAAATGTTGTTCCTTAACGCAACTCGTGTGTAGCAAATATTTAATGCTGCTCGACTTCTTCCTTGGAGCCTCGCGCTCAGGTGTCAATTTTTGGCGTCTGCAGTGTCGAATTGACAAGAGAATTCATTTGTACGCGCAGAATCAGATTTGGAAACGTATATTGATTTTCCATTTTCACCGAGTTCCTGAGTATCTAAAAAAACCTCACATTTTTCAGTGTTGCACTCAAGGTAGAGGGCTGATGAAGCTTCCCCCATTTCCACCCTAAGATGACATATGAGATATTCATAAATATAACATTACAAGTATAGTTTCACAAGTATAGTTTTTCCTTTTTTCTGTAGAAATGAGGGAAGTCTCCTTCTGTTTTTCACGGTATGTGCATCTTCGCGGCAGTCAATCTAAGAGCGTGTTTGTGAATGGGTGCGTGGGAAGGTCTTAAATTATTGTAGAAGTATATATTTGGATAGAGAAATTTTCGAAATAAAATAATTTTATTTGTGTAAAAGGTTTCCAAACATTAGTCATTGTTGCAGTGTTAGGGTGCAATTACCGTATTTTGGAAACCAAGTTTTTTTGTTTCGTATGAATTCTGTTACTGTCAATTACCTCTAATACAAAAGCTCGAGTGCCCACTGACTCAATCAGGAGCAGCAACATGCAGTTTGTAAGGGTACCACGGCCATTTCTCTGTAGTATTTAGAAAATTAGTTTCAAAAATATGTGATTTTTATATTTCTAAGAATGCGCCAGTTTCTATTTTCAGTATCTACATACTTTATTGCTTTTTCCTTTTATGGTAAGACGATTATTATTCAATATCGGGCTATTCCAACGCAATGCTTCACTACTGCTGCAAGCTGCATTCTGTGTCTATGGAAGTACATGCTTGCAAGTGTTGCTTGCAGGAGTAAGTGGATTCTGTTTTCTCCTAGATCATCGATACAGCGATGCATCTTTTTGTGTTCCGCGGTGTTTGATTATCACTAATTAGTTAGTATCCCTAATTTTTGTATTTTATTCTTTACGGGTTGCAAAAAATGTGAAAATACTTCTCCAATAGCATCAAAGTTAAATCAAAAACCAAACTGGAATGACTAACAGGATCTGCTGATATGATAACGTATTCCTGCATTTCCACTAAATGTAAGATACAATGAGCAATCATTTATTCGAGTTTTTCTTGACATAAAAACATAAAACAAATTAGTATTCATAAACCACGTCCGCATTTTGCTTTCTTTTATTTCACTAGGAAACAATGTTGTTTTTTTGCGTTTAATATAAAAGTATTGCTCTGATAACGCAATCGTGCGATTTCCTGGTTTCTCCATGATTAATCAAATTTATCTTTGGTTTTGCTTGATTGGCACTAGTTTTCGGTGCATTTTAACCTCGTTTTTGCAAATACCGGATCAGAATAAATCCTATATTTTATTATCAATAAACGTAAACGTAAACGGTGAGAATGAATAAAAATTGAAGCTGTTCTTCCTTAACCACATTAGTCGCGAGAAATGCTGTAGCGTATTTAATTCCATGTGGGATATCTTGGAACTGACTGTACAATTTTCAGAAAGTCAAATCCATAAATTTGTTAGCAATCTGGTATAGCAGGGAGCTACATGTAGGGCGAATGTGACGGCAGTTTGTTTCTCTGAAGCGGACATCGATTGTTTTCGAGTTGCGATTCGTTGAACGGCAGTATGGCGTAGTATCGTGTCACGACCATGACTTCCAAATACGAATACAGTTTTCTCTCTGGTTGGCGACGAGAATGAAAGGTATATTCTACCGAAAATTGTTTGGATTCTTATTATAATGTGACCAACTGACTTCTAACATTTTTATTTTCGTCTCTTCTAAATTTATAATGTTATGCATGATTATACATTGATGCATGTTATTGAATATTAGGTGTACATACTTATTAGTACTTACAGAAGTTTTGTTTCCGCAAGTAATATGAGTTTACGAGCAAACATTTGAGAATGAACCTTATCGGATTTCTTTACTAAGCCAAACTTTCATGAAATATTCTATAACATTTGTATGCGACCAATTTTCTTCCTTTGTGGAATACGACCTACTACTTTAGTTTCAAGTTTGATATATACTACGTTAACGAAAGGCCTGCAAATAAAATTGGATAGAGGTGAAATTGAAGTAAAATACTTTTTAATTGCGTGAAAACTGGAATATCCTAGATCATGGAACTCTCGTATCACTTCCGCTAATCCAAATTGGCGAGTAAGAAACTGCCGGAGTCAATAGATGTGAACTTTTAACCTTCATTTAAAAGAAGTAAGGCAGTAAAGAAACCTTTCGAAGTATAAGTCCAAACGTACGTACGATACCAAACCGATAAGTCCAAATACTAGTAGAAGACTATTTTTGCATAGGCTGTCTTGAATATGGTGTCGGTTTTTCTCGAATTTTACCGTAAGCTGAAGTACGGTCCACCTACATCTAGATTAAAGAACGCATTCCGACTCATCTGCCCGAAGGTTCGTGAATTGATTGATTGATTGATTTTTCGTGTTTCCGGGTGCGTCAACTGCTTTGGTTATTAGTCCCGTTAGTGTGGTGCATTTTTTCTCTCGGGAGATGGCGGTGATTTCCCCCGATGGATGGCGAGATCCGGCGCCGACCTACCGTCGGCTAGTGGGTTTTCCCCTAACCAGGACTCTCCCACCAGCGGGGCACGGCCCCAGCCGGGACAAGCTCTAATCTCCCGACCGGTCTCCCGGAATATGTGGTTGTGTAGTGCATGCTAGTGTAAGAGTTTCCTCTACCTATTCCTATGACAAGGAACAGGAAGGACAGATTACGTGCGCGCGGCCCGTGGCCCGTTTATGGGGTACTGCTCCGGCATTCGCCTGCTGCTGATCGGAGAAACCACGGAAAACTACCAACCAGAGCAGTCGGTCACTAGAATTCTCCTCCAGACAGAGACTGAATTCGACCTAGCTGGAAAGCTAGTGTCGAAATGATCGTGAATTCAAAATCTGCAAAGACCATGACGTTTATGTCGTTTTTCACGAGTAATGTATTGCGAGGAATATCGCGTTGTGCTGTTCGCGGGGGTGTCAGTAATTTGCTTCTCTGACAATTTCTAGTTAATGTTGTAGTGTTAGTAGTGTTTGTGATTTCGGCAGAAAAAATCTTTAAAAAAATCAATTAAAATTTTACTAATACTTTTCTATGTGCGTTATGTTGATATCCATCAACCCATCGAAGAAATTGAATAAAATCTGTTGATCGTCTTATAAACTCGAAACACGATAAGACTGCGTATACAAGTTTGAAATATTTTTCTTTTAAAACAATTTATTTTTTTAAATAGGATACATATGTAAAAAATGAAAAAGCGCTCGGGAAAGTACAGAGAAGTTTTCGGGATTGGTACATTCTGCATTGCTGCTTCTTTGTGCCAGTGAGAAAACAAAATGCATCAAAGTTATTCGGGATAAAGGATATTAATGTTTTCTATTCTACATTAAACAGTAAGCGGTACACATGGTAAAATAAATGACAATATTTACTAAAAGGTGGACGTTTCAAAAACAAAGGAGGATGAAGTGAATTGATGTCAGAGGAGGACTGTCCTCCGAAATGTTTATTTATTTATTTATTTTACGTCAAAAAACAGTTAAAAACTGTGTATGACGTGCTATGGGGAAAAGTGAATTGTGTGCACATTTTCAAAATTCTTTGATCCCTACACTAAGTCATATACTACTTAAATTTTGAATTTTTTGAAAGGGAGAAAAAAAAATCTCCCATGTAATAAAATTTATTTTCAAGGATAAACAAGCAATAAATTTTGAATTTCGAAAGGAAAAAAAACAAACAAAAAAAACTCCCATGTAATAAAATCTATTTTCAAGGGTAAATAAGCAATACATTTTGAATTTCGAAAGGGAGAAAAAAAACTGCCATGTAATAAAATCTATTTTCAAAGATAAATAAGCAATAAATTTTGGCTCTTATTACTTCCTGCCGCGACAACATGGAAACGATAATTTGAATGGAGGGCGGTTGACAACTCTCCGCTTGGAAGATCAGTTCCTGTGACTGGCGTGTAGGCGGCGGCGGCGGCGGTACCCTTTCGTGTGCCGAAACCGCCTTCGACCTTTCAGACACGCGTGCTGGGTCTATTCCCCCTCGCGTGGCCTCACGCACGGTGGACTCCCTCAGGGTACAAGCTGTGTAATTTGTAAACAATTGGGGTAATGAGATGTGAGACAAGCGCCGAGTGACCGTGAAGTTGTGGTGTTAAGTGTGAGTACTTTGTAGGAACGAAAGGACGTTGCTGGAAAATACGAATGTTTGGTTGGCCAATAAGTAATGATCGCATCTAGTATTTATTTATTTATTTATTTATTAATTTATTTATTTATTTATTTATTTATTTATTTATTTATTTATTTATTTATTTATTTATTTATTTATTTATTTATTTATTTATTTATTTATTTATTTATTTATTTATTTATTTATATATTTATTTAATGTCAAATACAATTAAAAACTCTTTGTAACGTACTATGAGGAGGTGTGTATTCTGTGCAGGTTTTGTTAAACGAGTGAATTCCTCCCTTAACCCATATTAAAATTGAATGATGAATATAGTTGGCAACAAGCACTTTTGTACTTTTGTCAAGAATACGAAAATGTCCGCTCCAGTGTAAAAAAAACTATTTACAAATTCAAGTCAGCTACAGATTTTGGCAATTCGTGAAAAAATTCACTTCGTTTCGCGAGAACATGCAGAACGTTAATTAGAATAACTATTTTCCACTGCAGTCCAGAAAACGTGCACTGGTAATGAAGTTACATCGATAGCATCTCAGCATCTCAGCATTCACTGAAAAGATTATGGAAACTGAACAAAAATCCTAATCGATATGAGGATCATTGACTCAGAAGTTGAGGTACAATTCATACGAGAGGCCTACATAGTCTCTTAGAATGATACTTTCACATGTAACTAAAACTTTAAATGCTTCGAAACGATTTGGCAATGTAACAGATGACGATGGACATCTTTATCGTAAATTTTGTTAAAATGAAAGTACAGATAACGTATATCGTCGGGTTTTCGCCTTGTATTCAGTTTCAGAGTTATCTACAGATATAATTCTGAAATTATAAAAGTGTGCTAATATGTTGAAGGTTGTGAACACATTTTTACTTTCTCTCCCTTACTCATTTCTCACTTCTCTCATTTTCGTTGAACTCTGAATTTGCGATAATTGCATATTTAAAAATATGAGAAAGTGTGTGTTGTTGTAGCACCCCTAGTTTGTTGTTGGTTTCATGAGACTTCGTGATGAGACATCAAATAATGTCACGTATAGATCTTATACTTTTTTTGACTAAAGAAATCAAATTACCAGAAAACATTTTTGCAATATTAATTGGCCACAATGAACGTCTGTAGCGTTTCTTATTTATTTCGAGAGTGATTTTTTTAAATTCCCCACACAATACTATGTAATTGTGAACTTTTGTTTGTTATATTTACAACACTTTCATCGGAGAGATCTTATAATGTCAAACACATGGTTTTTTAAACAGTAATGGAATAGGAAATGCTTAATGTCTTGGAAATTTGACGAGTGGGTCACTGTAACATGTGTTTGTATGTTAGTTACATTATACGAGTACATTCTTTCTAAGTATTTATTTGAATACATGGAAGCAAATGTTGTCACATATAACTATGAACAGCCATTCCTTTCTTTGCATTATGACCATGATTCTGGGTTTGCAATCACTCTCCGAATGCAATAAGTTTAGTTTCCTTACGGTTAATTTATTACGGCTTGATAGCTAGTCCTGTATTTCAGTTTTTGATTGCTTATATGGAATACAGATTTTGATTGAAATAAATTGTGTGCTTATCTGCCTTAACTCTATATATTTTTACCGTGATAGTAGCTCGATTTTCAACTATTAGTCTACAGTTTTAACTTGTGAAACACGCTGTTACTGGCATTGTGGTTTAAACACTTTTCCTAGTCTCATAAAATGGGGAAAATTAAAACGTTGATAGTAAAAATGCAATGTGCATATGTCTTGTGTGCTACCTTCTTATGAGTTTTGAAGTCTGTGAAAAAATTATGAATATACGTACTTGGAGTGCTATTTTCTCTAAGCGTCATCGTTGCATATGAAGTACAAAATGATTGACGAGAGTAGCAGTCGTTTAATTCAAAATCCTTTTTCTGGAAGCTAATCTAATGTTCAATAATTTGTAGAATAACGATATCAATTTCATACAGTATGTATTTCATTTTGTTTGAATACTAATTCCGTAAAGTAAAAATGGTTTCATTAATTGCAATCTGGTCAGAACAAATGATTCACATAATGGTTTTATTGTAGGTACTGACAGCATTAATAAGCTATAAATGAAGTAGGTGAGAAAATGTAAAACAAATTGAAGTACTAACGACATAATGTAATATTTAACAGGAAACAAACGGTCTAAAATATAACACCCACGCTAGAAATTTTTATTTTTGCATTCCATTTTTCCTACTTTTATCGTAAATTTCCAATATTCTCGTTCAGAACATCATACTCTCCACTATATACAAGATATTGAAATTTTAAATGGAAAAGCCCTCGTTGATAACTATTAAAGATTGAGCACACAATAGATACTTAATAACTTTTTGATTTTCGAAATAATGTAATGAAAGAAATGAATGTATGTATACGCCCAGTGATACCATAAAATAATTATGTTTAATTGCAGTTAAACCCTATAGGTAACATTATGAAAAAAGTTTTCTTGCGAGAAATCTATGTAAACATCAGGACTCGTAAAGTAAAAAAAAATATACTAAGACCAAAAGAATATGAAAAGGAGTGTGGAGATACAATGACTACAAAAATAGTAATATTAAAAATGATAAAATTGAACTATATTAATATGAAAAGCGTGTACTAATTTAAAACTTTAAAGAGAACCAAAAGGAAGAATTCGCAATAAGAGCTGGACTGTTTTTCAGTCCAGCTCTTATTGCGAATTCTTCCTTTTTAACCTTTTTCCAATTCGGACTTTTTTGTAATAAAACATATGAACATTTCGTGAATTGATAAACTTTGCGGTGGGCATTTACGTTTTTATATTTATAATTTTGATAGTTCTGACATTTTAACGTATCTGCATTTTGCTAAGTACATTCTAACTTGCAACCGTAATGGCTGCAATTTTTTATATTATTTTTATTATTTGATTGTTTTTGTACATAGATCAGTTCATAAAACTATACATATGTAGTGATGGCTTAATTCATAAAACTAAACCTAACTTAACTCTAATACAGTGGTTGAAGTGGCACCTCGTAGATTTTATTCTAGGTCTGAATGAATTTTTTTTTTTGATGCGAGTGGGATGAGTGGGATTCTTACAGAGGTTGAACGAGAAGAAGCTTTGAATATTAAAGAAGAAATTATGGGATAGGTAAGTAATGTGGTGAATGATGGGCTCGAGGTTGAATTCATTACGTAATTGTTGATTTGACATGAACCAGGATGCATTAGCGATGGTGCGAAGGAATTGGTTCTGTACTATTTGAATTTTGATGATGTTTGTTTTTGCAGCATTAATCCATACTGGACAGGCATAGAAAAGAGTTGGTCTGATTATTGTTTTTAGTATTGTGACTGTTTTGTATGGAAGGTATGTATGCGGCGGCGATGGTGTATCGGACTGTTATACCCAAGTTTGCGGGTTCGAACCCGATCAAAGTCGTTTTATGGGCGAAAAAATCCTTCGTACGCCTTCCTTCGGAGGGGAAGGAAAGCCGGCTGTCCCATGTTAGTAGATTTACTGCATGCAAAAGATCCTCAAGCCTAAATGATGCCTCTGAGCTAAATTCAAATCGCCTGTTTCGTCGCCCAAGTAATACCTTCTTTCTCCCATGGTTGGTGAAAGGAGCGTAGCGGAATTTGCGTGGTCAGGCGAAAGAGCAGGCCTCATGGCCTGAGTCTCGCCACGTAAAATAAGGCAAATTCAATTCAATTCAAGGTATTTATTTCTATTAATTAGTGATTGTAGTTGATGAAATGGCTGCAATGATGAGCTCGACTGGCCAGATACCAGCCAGCGAAGCGATCCCATCGGAAGCCTTGGTCCAAGAGGTCCCAGCCTGTGTTCTGAGTAGCTCTTTCATCTCCGGACGTTTCTGATCGTATCAGGCTGCTTGGTCGCAGTCCCCACTCCTTGATCCAGTGCCACTTCTAAGAGCTCTCTGTCGCCAGGACGGTCTGGCTGGCGCCGCCCCCGCCGCCGTCTTGATTGCGTTGCAGCTTGTTTATGCGTAGGGACGGTTCAGTTGGTTGCTGGTTTTCCGTAGAGACAACTGGGATGTACGTTGGTTTAAAACTTATCTTTTTTTTCAGCATATCAATAAATGTATTCTGGATATTTTTTTTGCTATCTTGTAATAATATTTATAAAAATACCGGTTTTTAATTATGGTGAATTCAGTATACATCGATTTAATGTACAGAACGTTATTTAAATTTAATTTTGTTCTGTCATTTAATTTCCACAGCCTTTCACGACCAACGTCAATATATAGTTGAGAGACTTGCATCAGACACATGTCTGGCAGAATTATACCGGTCAGTTATTATCAGTAACTTATCTATCACAAAAAATTCCCTGCTCGTTATTGCACAATTAATTCTTCTTTAAGCCACATCGTTTTTTAATACAATAGGACATAAATTGTGTCTTTCTAATTTTGGAGGACATTTACGTTTTTATTTGGGGGGGGGGGAGAGAAACATTATTTATATATTTTCAAGTTACGTTAAAAATTTATGAACAATATGTTTTTGGCATTATTTCTTTAATGATGTCTTATTGCGGGGGGCCAATAATTCTATAAAAACTCTTTGGAGATTATGATCATAAATATGTATATGTTTTTAGGTGCATAATTCGAAAATGTGTGTATGTATTTGGCGTCTTGGGTCGGTAGTCCGACTCCGTCGTCCGGCAACCGGTGTCCCCCTTGGCTGGGCGTAGTTAACTTTCCACGCTTGGCGGTAAGAGCGCAATGAGGCGAACATGACGTAATCTAATTCGAAAATACCAATACATTTATTTATTTATTTATTTATTTATTTATTTATTTATTTATTTATTTTACGTAAAAAAAGCAGTTAAAACTGTGTATGACGTGCTGTGGGAAAAAGTGAATTGTGTGCATATTTTCAAAATTCTGTGATCCCTACACTAAGTCGTATACTACTTAAAAAAACTCCCATGTAATAAAATCTATTTCAAGGATAAATAAGCAATAAATTTTGGCTCTTATCATGTTGTCCTTCGGAATAATACTTCCTGTCGCGACAACATGGAAACGATAATTTGAATAATTGTATTTCCCACTGAATTCTAGAAGACGTGCACAGAAAATGAAGTTACATTTATGTCCAGAAGCAAAACAAGGGGCCATCTCAGCATTTGCTCAATGGATCATGGAAACTGGACGAAAAACCTGATCGAGATGGGGGTCATTGTCCCGGAGGTTGTAGTACAATAGTTGCTACAGGTTGTTTATACACATTCATACAGTACAAATGGTAAATAATGCATTATGTATCATTGTTAAAATTAATGTCTAATTGTCTAATTAAAATAAATCTCTAATTGTATAGAAACAGTTATGCAGCAGAAACGATTTCACTTGTGATTTAAACTTTTCTATTGAATTTAATCGTTTAATGTCATCTGGCAAAGTGTAATAAAATAATGTACATGCATTGTATGTGAATTTACTATTTACGCTTGAAACCTTTTGTAGTTAGTGGGATTTCTTCGCGCGTTTTCGTGTGACGGTTGTAGCCGGAGCCCTGGTTTACAGGGAAGCTTCGGTCGTGAGTTTCCAGGTCGTGTTTCTCTCGCCGCTTCTTCCGCTTCATTTCGTTCGGAGCCTTCCATCGCGCGAGCGGACGATCGTTGCGCGTTAGTCGACTGTTCATCCACAGCTCTTCTCTCCCCGGGACGGCAGCTTGGTCTTTCCGCTTGCGTTTCCACACCTCGCCAGTTCCGCAAAAGGACGTCGGTGTATTTCCCGAGCTTCGACTCTGCGCACCAGGCTACTCGCCTTGTCTCAAACATCATAATATCTTCCCTTCCTTCTCTTACATTATTTTCTCGTTTCAACAGCACGAACTGCCGTAATATGCTCGTTTCCGCCTCACGATCCGCTGACGTTGCTCGGAATCCCCTCCAAACACGGAGCCAGTACATGGTAGGGTACCTACAGTGGCGGATGTTCAGCACTAGCTTCTAGTTCGACAAATAGTATTCAACCATTGTCGGTGGATGGGGTGGAATTCTTGGTTCTAATCAGTAGTTTTCGCCCTTTTCTCCGTTCGATACTTTTTATTTTTACCATGCGTGTCTCTTTTTCTCTTTACATCTTGCCTGTCTCTTTCACTCCTAACACTCCCTCCCTCTCCCCCCTCACACTCACACACGAACTCACACGCACGCACACGCACACGATCGACACTCGTGAGATTATACCGACTTGGGCGGTGCCCTTCTGGGGAACATACTTGGAGTATGATCTTGGCTGTCCGGGTGACGCCGCGTTGAGGGCAGAATTGCCGACGTTTCGATCATCTTTTTCGCGATCTTCTTCTGGGCTGGTCTGCGTCGGGGTAGACTAGCCCTGAAGAAGATCGCGAAAAAGGTGATCGAAACGGCAATTCTGCCCTCAACGCGGCGTCACTCGGACAGCCAAGATCTTCATGATTCTGGCCGCGGAAGCCTACGACTTTATACTCGGAATAGCAAAACCCATAGGGTGATGTGTAAGTCTGCGCCAGCCATCACGTTCTAGGAAAGAAGTTTCACTTCCACCTCTCGGGATGTAAAATGCAGTACACTTACAGGACCAATGACTTTAGTAGGTGACACTTCCTGAATCAATACTTACTAGCCCTTACTAACCATACTGCATCGGTCCAACGTCCTTTGTAATGCGTTGATTTCCTTCCCATCATTTCACATCCTTCTCGACTTTCCCCATACGCACATGTCCTCGCCGTCAGTTCCTGACCCACAATTTCCTGCACCTCGACAACCCAACCGTGGAATTCATGCCTCAACGCGTCATCTCTTCCTCACGATTCAACATTGACGTCCGTCGTAAGCTGAACCATATCACTTCGCATGCAGACTCGTGAAGGTAAGCTGTCTCTTCTTCTGCACCCTTGGTGGAAAGAGATGAGTGGGTTTCTCTTGTGAACCGATTTTTTTTGGTTGTACTACGCTGCACCATTTTGCGTCACAAACCATCTGACCACAACACCGGCACTTCGTTTGAAATGCCAGACCAGACTTTCGCCACCATGTTGCATCGAGAGCGAGAGGAGTTGAGAAACATTATAAAATTGGGTAAAGTGTCATTTCAACAGTGGCCAACCGAAAATACCACGATGAAGGTGGAATTGAAATAATAGATACAACATATAAAAAAGCGCTTATCTGTTTTTGTTTCAATGACTTGTAACTGTGATAATTTTCGTATTTAAAATTATCGCTAATATTATGACGTAAATAGGGTCCTGAAGCTCATTGGCTGAAGTCGGATACGATGCGCAAGAGCCCACCCATCTCTTAGACCGTGGTTCGCTCCTGCCAGTTCTCAATTTACCTGCATCGCTCATTGCATCCATCATCAATGTGTTTGAGAAGTTTGGGGAGGAATTCTATTGAAAATGGTAGTGTGTGGTTTAAAGAAGTCTTCGGAGCCACGAAGAAAGGCAACAAATTACCAAATTAATAGTAAATAAAAGAAAACGGTTTTAATACAGTTTTCCATTTCAAATAAACAATGCCCCTGCTCGTCAGCAGTAAGCTCTGAGGAAGGCCACAATATGTTGGCCGAAACGTCAGCCACAAGAACATCGACGCGGCTTGTCCCGGACAGCCAAGAAACATACTCCGGCCGCGGAAGCCTACGTAATCACATCTTATAGCTCCCAGACTTACATTATTGTATAACACTTTGCCAGATGACATTAAACGATTAAAATTGATAGAAAAGTTTAAATCCCAAGTACAATAGTTTCGGCTGCATAACTGTTTCTCTACAATAAGAGACTATTCTGAGCATCAAAAGGTCATTAATTTTAACAGTGATATTTAATAGATTATTTACCATTTTGACTGTATAATTCTAGACGATCTCTAACATGCATTGTACTGCAGCGTGCGGGTCAAAGACCCCCATCTCGATCAGGTTTTTCGTTCAGCTTCCATGATCCTTTGAGCAAATGCTGAGATGGCCCCTTGTTTTGCTTTGGACATAAATGTAACTTCATTATCTGTGCACGTCTTCTAGAATTCAGCATGAAATACAGTTATTCAAATCATTGCTCTCCATATTGTCTATTCCTTGACGAAGGACATGATGAGGAATAAGAGCTCAAATTTATTGCTGATCTGCCCTTGAAAATAGATTTTATTACATCGGAGCCAATATTGCGTTAACAATACTTGCAAAAAAAACCTCATTTTCTTTCTATATTCAAAATTTAAGTAATATATGGTTTAGGGTAGTGATCACAGAATTTTGGAAACGTGCAAAGAGTTCACTTCTCTTCGTAGCACGTCACTCACAGGTTTTAACTATTTTTGGCGAACAAAAAAGTCTGCTGTTCACTTCCATATCAGCCGTTTCGTCTGCGGTGCTTCGCAACCACGTATCCTACCCCTCGCTTTCGCATCTTCCACCCTTCTCTTGCTCCCCCTCCCCCTTCCCCTTCCACTTCCTGCGGCGAACCCCACCCACCTACTTCGTCGAACTCGGCGCAATCGGACTAACGGAGGGGCGCAGCTCCGTCGCCGTGCGCTTGAGGAAACGGAGAGGAAGGATCACTGCTCGGGTCGCCCCCTCGGGGTCGTAAAACTCAAGCTCGGTTTACAAACCTTTCTCCAGATGACCCGGAGATGCGGCGAGGTAGATCTTCGCCCGCCTTGTCTTGATTGCCGTTTTACCTCGTTTGGTGAACGCACGTTCTTGCGCTGATTAGAAATGTCGTGTTGTTTCGGTTCTTCGCTTTTCACAGTACGTTCTATTTTTATGAAATACGACGCAAGAAGTGGCATATGTTGTTTTTGTGGTTTTCTATAAAGCGTGTTTTGAGTTCAATAATATAAACGATTTTTAGTTATACTTGTAGTTAGCGTTCGGTATTTATATTAGTGCATTTATTTAAGTACATTATTTACTTACATTGGAAACAGTCCTTTTCTGAACTAGGAAGTTGATATAATAATTATTTCTCTTGTTTATTGAATCCGCCTTGATGGTATGAGTGAAGTAAGGAGGAATGTATGTGTAGATGTGTAGAATGTATGTGTATGTGTAGAATAAACACCAATAGAAAATTTTGCGATATAGAATTTTAAGTCTCATTAAAATGTTTCCATTTTCCTATTCTCGTCCTTTTTAAAATTAATATTGTTGCATTAATATAAAAGAGCTCGACGGTTCAGTGGATCAGTTTTACTTGTGTTCAATTAGGTGCATCATCGAAACGTCACCGTAGTATATTGTTAAAATTTGACGTTATTTGTTTATTTACTGAAAAATAATTAAACTTTTTTTTTGTGTCGTTTCATTCAAGAATTCACCTTCCGAACAACCTCAGAACTATGGTAACTCGTTACATTATATTTTCTGCAACGTGTATTTACTCAGTCATTAGTAATATCGAGATGAAATACATGAAATTAGTTGACATTTAAAAGACTACACCAGTACAAGCAGCACATTTAGGCGGACTCAGGGCGGCGATAATGTAGCAAATTTTCGCGCCAGATGTTACGTTCTCAGCCACTGCGTCGCCGGAAACACTTGTTTAAAATGGGAGTGTGAGCTCTTGGGTCGTCCAAACGTTTCAGGAATGGAAAGACGTAACAGATGTTGCGTCAAGGAAATGTGAGGTATACAGACGTCACTCAAACAACAATGTTCTCATCAGTCCTTGAGGAAGTCCTTTTTACTAATTGTAAAATAGCAGTAACTCACGAGTCTAAGATAACAAATAGTTTTAAAAATATCCACTTGCACAAACTTTCTCAGAAAAGAGTAATGAAGTTGTACAAATTTGTTTTTGACAAGAATTCTTATGAACTGATCAGAATAAGTGTAGTGTTGAAGACAGACTACGTAAAATAAAACCATGCAAAGTGATAACTGAACACGTATTTATTATTTATATTTATTATAATTTATATATACGTTATATTTATTTTCTATTCATTAACACAGCTCAATTCTTTTAATAATGAGAAAGGGGTATATTACAGTTTTTACTGTCTCTTCATTCCGTAATGAATAATTGAAAATACTCGTTATTGTAAATATGAAAACTTTCAAATGTATGAAAGGATTTGTAATTATTCTTAGACTATTTCGTACGTCTGCGCATTGAAAAATTTCACCCAATCAATAAATACGATAACTATGGATGGTAAATAGAGTATAAAAATAAAGAAGTATACAAAGTGTCATAATTTTGTTGGTCGATAATGGTTCATTAATTAATAATTCAGATTCATTTATATGCGTAGGTCCCTAAAACAATATTGCACAACTCCAGAATTTTTTCCACGTACTCTACAACTCCACAATTCTACAATGCACGCGTAATATTCTAAAGATAGATTCTGCGTGGATAGAATCTATATTATTTGCAATAAACTTCACAAAACTTTAGTTTGTTTTCTGATTATTTATAAACCATCTGCTACGGCATTTGAGGAAAGTAACGTATTAATTAGTTCACTGCGCAGGCTTCCTGATATGGTCCCTCTGAATGTATATTATATAGCCGAGCTATTTTTGGCGTGCGATATATAAACCAATTAAAGTGTCATAAAGAAGGTGTATTCATGCAGAGTGATGTACAATCATTTAATTATTTTTTACTATACAAACAGTTCTCAATAATGTCAACAGCCGTTGCCTGGTAGTCTATAGTTCTCACAACATCGACAAAAACTACTGCATCGGACTGCTTGCACAAGCACGGCTTGCTGCTACAAGAGCCCATAATTAACAATCTCATGAAGAGGGTGAGTTGAAAAAAGTTAAGCTTGCGACCTGGAGCACGTTCTTTCTGAAACCAACTTCTTTCTTTGCGATCATTATTAAGCATGGTAGAAATGTCTAAATAATTAAACAGAACATTGGCCGATCGTACTAATATGAACTTAATAGAATTGTTATCAAAGTTGAAAGTTTCTAAAAAAATTGGAAAGTCATTGACATGTAGAATGATCAAAAGTTCATCGACGTATCTGTTGTAAAAGAGTGACTTATGGGCGTTAAGAGCGATTCCTCCAATCTTCGCATGACAATTCTATTTATTTAAATATTCTAATTTTTTATCTTCACATTCTTGAAATGCCTTTCATATACTGTTTGTTATTCGAATCAATATGATCCTTATTGCACTTTCCTTTAATTATGTCGTGTAATTATGCTTGAAAATATGCAGATGTTGACAGGCAACCCCTGTAAAAATTCAGCATCCCAAAAAAAGTGCGTAATTATTCAAACACTTGTGGTAGGGGAGATACTCTAAGAAATGTCTATAAATATAAATTAATTTATGGAAATATATATTTTATCTATGGTAATATACTTATTGCATTTCTGTAAATTTTCACTTATTATATGCTTCGAAGCTAGGTTTTTTATTTTGTATGTTCACAAAAACTTAGATTGCAAATGAAAAAAAGTAATAATACTGTTAAAATACTCGTCACACATAAAAAATACTAAGTAGAAGTAGACATAATAAATTATAAAGTCAGTATTGCTAACCATCACAACTGGCGATCGATGGTTAGTAATTCCAAGAAACAACAATGTACATTATCTCTGTAAAACAAGTTAGGAATAAATATTATTATTATTATTATTATTATTATTATTATTATTATTATTATTATTATTAAATATTCGCCCATCGGTCATACCGCTAAAACGTTATCGAATCCAGCCGTCAAATCGCAGAAACCACGAAATTTGAACTTCCCTTATTAATTTGGATATTTATGCCCTGCGCAGGCAGACAAGAAGATGGTTGGGCGCAGAAACGGCAGCGGAAGTGTGCTCGTAAGCGCTGTGAAACGCGCAGACGGTCGCCACAACGATGAAGATAAAATGCGACCATCGTGACGTAGTGTCGTCGAGGCAACCGATTGTAACACGAGAAAAAAGTTGCAGGAAAAAGCTAGGATAAAGTGGGGTGGAGATCGTTGGATAAACACCTAATTGAGGGGACTAAAAGGGGCGTTGACAAAATTGGGCGTCATTTTGAAGAATGAGTAGTTTCCAGTGTGGCCGATTGGACGAGAAAAAGTTGTTCAATATACGCACTGAAATACGCTTTCTTAACTCGTTTTGCACGAAAAAATAACGTGTGTACTGAACCTTCTCCGAGTGAATTGTCTCTTAATCCAGCGAGAAAAAATAACTAGTGATGGTACAGATAGGCACAGACTTTCTCGTAGTTAATTTTTCTAATTTCCTTGGAGTGGACTGGCTTTACGGTCTCGCCCCATCCTCTTGCTAGCTACCATCTCTCGTCACCCAAAGTCCATTAAAAAAAAGTTTCTTAATATTTCGGTTTTCTAATTATAGTTCCGGAATATTACTTTAAGAATATTAAGGAAAGTAAAACCTTGTAATAAATGACAATTTTCATTGAAAAAGAGACGTTAGAGCAGTTTTTAAGAAAATGGCTTTTAAGCGTTGCTGCATACGAAACATTTTAAACTATTTTTCACAGAAAATTTTTGAATTTTCGAAAAACTTCATTTCAATTCATTTGAGTTACTTTAACTCGTAAATGCAATAGTGTTTGCAAATCGCTGGAAATGTGCCCGTTAACGGCGTGAAAGATATTTCAAAAAACAACAACACATTAGTCCAATTTTTCAAAAAACAAAAGAATACAGAAAAATGAAGTTTATGTAATTTTTAACAGCGCAATTACCATTATCCGTTGACAAAAATTGAAGAAAAAATTTGGAGCTATTTTTAAGAAATAGCGTTTGAGCGTTTCTAAAAATGCGGAATTTTGAGTTCATTTTAACCGAAAACTGTTGAGTTTTCGAGAAAATTGATGACATTATTTAAAGCACATGCACTCATAAATACAATAATATGAACAAATTGCCGCGAATATAAAAAGTAATGTCGTGAGAGAAGTCAAAGAATTGCATTTTTATAATTTTCGAAAAAAGAAAAAGAACAAAAGAATAGAGCAGTATGACGTTTATGTCATTAAGCACTCTCCCTACCAAAAGTTTAAAGTAAATATTTGGAGCCGTTTTTGGGAAAATCTTGTTTTTGTAATTTTTTTTTAATATGCAAATATTGCATCCAATATTGTGCAAAAATTACTAAAAATTTCAAACGTATGTACCTGACGTAAATAAAAGAACTAATCATCAACAAATTTCATTTGAAGGGAAAATCGCTATCTTCAATTTTGTAGTTATAGGAGGACGCTGAAAAAAATTCACGTGAAAATCGGACCTCTGCCACCTTTATAAATGTATTTTACTCTGTTTTTACAAGGTATTTAAAGAAAAGAATTTAAGCCATCGTTGTTTTGAATATTTTGAAAATGTCCGATGGGCTTTATGTAAAGTACCTCGAGATTGTGAAGGAAGTTTTTCGAAATAGCAGCACCTGGAGTCAAGCCAAATCAACTGGGTAATATCCATTTTGAAAAAAAAAAAGCTACGTATTGTTTAGGTACTAGTGGTGTTCACAGACGGACGGTCGTTCTAGAAATAAAAAAAACAACAACTCTTTTTCGGTATCAGGGAACCCCCAAAACGTGTATTTCCGTTTAAATCTCGAAATAGGTTTTCCGCTGCGTTAAATAACTTTCTCTATACTACGTATATGAGTACTTACACGCGAAAGTTAAAAAATTATTCGTAAGAGAACGCGTGCAAAATAGTCCTCACAAGAAATTCAACTCGAGAAATTTCCTTAGGATTGACTGAGGAATTTCCTGAATCATTTTCTGTTTTAACTAGTAGAAGGTTAGAGTACCAGAAAAAAATTAATCGAAGAATGCATAATTGTTTGGTAAGAAAATGTCAGTAAAGTTCTTCTTCTTTTATCCTCTACTTTCCCTTATAACGTCATGAGAAAGTGATACATTATCTGATAAATACGTTCTATTGAAGTGCTTAATTCATTTTAATGTAATTATGTAGAATTATGATAGTGTTTAATTTTTCTTAATTGTAGTTTTACGCATTGCACGATCAAATAACTACTTTTAAATGACATTTTGTTCTTCCAAGGGAAGCCCTAAATAATGAGTGTTGAGAGACACACCGCTATATAGGATTATATTAGTTGCTACCCGAAGGTTATTCTAATGAACTGTTTCGTTCTATTACAGTTCAAACCAATATCAGTTGTTTCGGATACTAAACTTAATCCATTTGAAATCCTCATACCATGAACAGCGGTAGTTTTCAAAATATGTTTATGAGAAGTTTTATCATTTAAAGTTGGAACAACTGCTACGAAAATATCAGTACTTGAATCGTTGATCACTGTGAAAATCAGACGTTTTTGGGGAGTATATTTTTAAACCAAAATTCCGAGAATCTCTACTAAAACAGATTTAGCTATCGTAGAAAATGTTTTAACAAACAAACTTTGCTGTGCACTTAGGAAATAGTTGTAAAGCGCTCACAATTCATGGTGTATAGAATTGGCACAGACGGCGCGATCGCTGCCTCATTGAAAACGCCTATTGTCGCGCCCCAAGCCACAGCTGCCAGCATGCGCCATGACACCATTAGTGAAACATCGTTGCCTGCGTGACCGCGTAGTAACGAGCGCGCCCACGCCCATCATCGACCGGTGGGGTGGGGGGTGGGGCAGAACGCGTGTGGCTGCGGCTACCTGTTGGTAACAGCCACCGACGTTGCACTGTGGTTCCGATTGGTGGGAGAGGCGGACAAAAATGCCTTATTTCAAAACAATGGAATTCACATCTCAATCGGTTATTGCAAGAACACTGTATTTTTAATCCTTGCGAAAATATGTTGAGCTCGCTAATAAATGTGTGTTTAGCATTTGTCACACCTAAAACATTATTTCGTGTTTCCGGTCGCATCAGCGGCAATTGACAATAGTTCCGTATGTTTAGTGCAGGTTTTTATCACGGGAGGTGGCGGTTATCTTCCCGCTACGTGGTGCAATTCGATGCCGATCCACAGGACGGCGTGAGGGGTTTCCCCGACTAGGTATCTCACCAGCGGGGCATTGCCTCAGACGGGACAAGCTCTAAGCTCACGCAGAACATTTGAATGGAGTGTTTGTGTGTGAGAGTGGTGTGTGTGTGTGTGTGTGTGTGTGTGTGTGTGTTTGTGTAAGGGAGGGGTGATGATAGAACAAGGACGATGAAAGAAAGATCGCGCACGGTCCATGTTTTCATTAGAGTATTGCTCCGGCATTTGCCTGGTGCTGATCGGAGAAATCACCGATCAAAGAAGCCGGCCACTATCATTCTTCTCAAGACAGCGGCTGAATTCCTACCGAGCTGACTTACTGGTGTCGAATATCCTGCCACCGTAGGGACTCAAACCTCAGACCCCTCCGATCAGAGGCACTCAGTTGATGCCCTAGGTCACCTTCACCGGAACGACAGTTGAAGCAACGCCTCAGGCTCAGTTAACAGTGGTCGATTTTGGCCAAAATTTTTTTCGGTCGACGTGGAATTGACAAAACAATAATAAGACCAAATGGAACGCAAAATTCGGAATCAGAATGAATAAGAAGTCACATTCAAAATTCTTCAAAAGCACGTTCAACTTGGACAATGCAGTGAAATTTTCTTGTTTTGTCACATCAACATAAATTGAATGCAGAATGTACCCGATCTGTATAATGGATTCGTAGGCTTCTGCGGCCGGAGTGTTTTGATACTTCGTTGACCGAGATAAGCCGATTCACTGTCGGACCAACTGACATTCGGTCATGATGTGGCCTATTCCTCTTGGGTTCCGCGGCCCTATCCGACAAAGTGAGGATACCCAACATAACAATTCTTCACTTGAACAGAATTCGAATACAATATCGTACGGTCATACTCACAGCGTGTCGGCACGAAAACAATGACTAGAGATGTCCATAATACGTGACTTCGTGGGCTAGTGAAGGTAGCACTATCGCCTCTGGTTAGTGTCAGATACATTTATCCATACAGCTCGACCCACAGTGAAGCACAG
Source organism: Teleogryllus occipitalis (assembly GCA_011170035.1). Lineage (NCBI taxonomy): Eukaryota > Metazoa > Arthropoda > Insecta > Orthoptera > Gryllidae > Teleogryllus > Teleogryllus occipitalis. The sequence continues at coordinate 74,202 of BLKR01000709.1, forward strand.
CCGAAGAAACGACCATACAGCTCGACCATACAGCTACGATCCATACAGCTCGACCCACAGCCGAAGAAACGACTGTTGCTTCAACAGTGCATACTTTCTCGAATTATTTGTAACGTTACTTTATTATAATACTGCGCATTTGAGAAATAGATTTCCTTTTTTTATTTTCTTGTATCCAACGTTGGAGCGATAAACAATTGTAATTCTGCCAAAAAAAAACTGCATTAGGAGTGGGGGAACGCATGTTATGAGTCACCGGTACCATAAAAGTGTTCGTGCTCCACTACATAGTATGCTATTTTCCGAAATAACCAGTACAAGTAAAATACTCGTTTTGTAGACCCCCCGCCCCCAGGGATTGGTTTTCTGGAGGGAGAAAAAAATCCACTTGTCTCCTCGTCTATGAACATTAGCGCCTAAGTCGCGTACACACGGTTGTCAGCAAAAGGATTTTCCAAGATTCATGTAGCTCAAGTTATGGCTCGTTGATTTTGAAATGGATCTTATAATTTTTGGGAGTACTTTTCATGAGGCCTCTGGTACATTTTCATAGTTTCCTCAAAATTGGCTTTAAGTTTGTTATATATACACATAGTGATCGTATTTGAACTTTGCAGTGTTCAAAATTTTAAATTTTAAATCAAAATCAAACTTGTATCATTTATTGAGTCGGTATTATTAATATAACATTATAGGAAAATGAAAGTAACAACGTGTAGTGCATATTACTCTTCGTTTGTTACTGAAAATATTTTTCTTTTGAAACAACTGTCTTGTGCATTTACAGATTATTTCATGTATAAAATAGATATTAAATTTCGAAATATTTTGATATCTTACTCTCTTCTTTACAATTAGGAATTAGTATATATGTCGTTATGTATACTATTAGAACAACTAGAACGCGAAACCTGCCCTTTCCTACATAAATATATTCTTAGCGTAAAAACAATTTGTTGTAAATGTGACGCGCTCTCAATTTTTTAATTATACTAATGAAAAACTATGTTAAAAACCATTACCAACAGATTTTAAAGCCTAAACAACGGGGGAGAGTGTAATGTTCCCTTCTCACTAAAAGCTAACGAGACATTACAAACTAAACCCCGGACGCACCATCGTACCGGTAAAGGTGTGTCAGGGTATCAACAGATGTCACTGCAGTGCACAGATTATTTCAAGTATAAAATAGATATTAAATTTCGAAATATTTTGATATCTTACTCTCTTCTTTACAATTAGGAATTAGTATATATGTCGTTATGTATACTATTAGAACAACTAGAACGCGAAACCTGCCCTTTCCTACATAAATATATTCTTAGCGTAAAAAAAATTTGTTGTAAATGTGACGCGCTCTCAATTTTTTAATTATATTAATGAAAAACTATGTTAAAAACCATTACCAACAGATTTTAAAGCCTAAACAACGGGGGAGAGTGTAATGTTCCCTTTTCGCTAAAAGCTAACGAGACATTACAAACTAAACCCTGGACGCACCATCGTGCCGGTAAAGGTGTGTCAGGGTATCAACAGATGTCACTGCAGTGTACAGATTATTTCAAGTATAAAATAGATATTAAATTTCGAAATATTTTGATATCTTACTCTCTTCTTTACAATTAGGAATTAGTATATATGTCGTTATGTATACTATTAGAACAACTAGAACGCGAAACCTGCCCTTTCCTACATAAATATATTCTTAGCGTAAAAACAATTTGTTGTAAATGTGACGCGCTCTCAATTTTTTAATTATACTAATGAAAAACTATGTTAAAAACCATTACCAACAGATTTTAAAGCCTAAACAACGGGGGAGAGTGTAATGTTCCCTTTTCGCTAAAAGCTAACGAGACATTACAAACTAAACCCTGGACGCACCATCGTGCCGGTAAAGGTGTGTCAGGGTATCAACAGATGTCACTGCAGTGTACAGATTATTTCAAGTATAAAATAGATATTAAATTTCGAAATATTTTGATATCTTACTCTCTTCTTTACAATTAGGAATTAGTATATATGTCGTTATGTATACTATTAGAACAACTAGAACGCGAAACCTGCCCTTTCCTACATAAATATATTCTTAGCGTAAAAACAATTTGTTGTAAATGTGACGCGCTCTCAATTTTTTAATTATACTAATGAAAAACTATGTTAAAAACCATTACCAACAGATTTTAAAGCCTAAACAACGGGGGAGAGTGTAATGTTCCCTTTTCGCTAAAAGCTAACGAGACATTACAAACTAAACCCTGGACGCACCATCGTATCGGTAAAGGTGTGTCAGGGTATCAACAGATGTCACTGCAGTGCACAGATTATTTCAAGTATAAAATAGATATTAAATTTCGAAATATTTTGATATCTTACTCTCTTCTTTACAATTAGGAATTAGTATATATGTCGTTATGTATACTGTTAGAACAACTAGAACGCGAAACCTGCCCTTTCCTACATAAATATATTCTTAGCGTAAAAAGAATTTGTTGTAAATGTGACGCGCTCTCAAGTTTTTAATTATACTAATGAAAAACTATGTTAAAAACCATTACCAACAGATTTTAAAGCCTAAACAACGGGGGAGAGTGTAATGTTCCCTTTTCACTAAAAGCTAACGAGACATTACAAACTAAACCCTGGACGCACCATCGTACCCGTAAAGGTGTGTCAGAGTATCAACAGATGTCACTGCAGTGCTTCTGACCTGGAGGTCCTGGATTCAAGTCCCGACGGTGGCAGATATTTCGACACTAGCTACACAGCTAGGCCGAATTCAGCCGCTGTCTGGAGGAGAATTCTAGCAGCCGTCAGCTCTGATCGGTGGTTTTCCGTGGTTTCTCCAATCAATACCTGGCGAATGCCGAAGCAGTAACCGCGAGCCAGCGACCGCGTGCGATCTTTCTTCTTCATTGTCCAAATCTCACCCGTTAGACACGCACGCTTTACCACGTATGCCGGGAGACCAGTCGGTAATTTAGAGCTTGTCCCGGCTGGGGCTGTGCCTCGCTGGTGGGAGGTACCTAGTGTTGGGAAATCACCGCAAGCCAACGTAGGTCAGCGCTGGACTTCACCATCCAGCGGGGAAAGATCAACGCCGCCTCCAGCTATAAAAAACATGCACTACACTTACGACACTAATACCGGGAGCGGTAGCTCAGTCCATCAACTGATGTCACTGCAGCGCCTCTGACCGGGAGGTCCTAGGTTCGAGTCCTGACGGCGGCAGGATTTTCGACACTGGCTTCTCAGCTAGGTCGAATTCAGCCGCTGTCTGGAGAAGAATTCCTGCGGCCGGCTGCTCTGATCGGTAATTTTCCGTGGTTTCTCCGATCAACACCAAGCGAATGCCGGAGCAGTACCCTACCAAACGGGCCACGGACCGTGCGCGATCTGTCCTTCCTCTTCCTTGTAGTATCCTCTCCCCTTACACACAGACTTACACTAACATGCACTACTCTACCACATATTCCGGGAGACCGGTCGGGAGCTTAAAGCTTGTCCCGGCTGGGGCGGTGCCCCGCTGGTGGGAGAGTCCTGGTTAGGGGGAAACCCCACTAGCCGACGGTAGGTCGGCGCCTAATCTCGTCATCCAGCGGGGGAAGGTCACCGCCATCTCCCGAGAAAAAAACATCCACTACACTAACGGGACTAATGACCAAAGCAGTTGACGCGCCCAGAAACACGAAAAAATCAATCAATCAATCAAACGACACTAATGACCTAAGTAGTTAAAGCGTCCGGAGTCAATAATTAATCAATCGGGCGCGCCATCGAAGTGTTTTTTTCTTCAGTTTCTCTATCTCCAGTTACCCTGGAGAGGCGCGAATTTATTCATATCAGGGGTGTATAATTGCTGCAGCATTTCGGCTTCTGCAGCTTCGGAGGGAGGGGGGGGGGGTAGATGACTTAAACAAACTACTTAAAAACCATCGTATATTTAATTTATAACTAAACAGAGTGCCACTTTGGGCTCATTAGTTATGCACAAATATGTTTTTTATAATTCCTTTAAAGTTCTTATTATTGTTCTGTTTTCTTCTATTTTTCTTGTTTATCTCGTTCCCTTTCATTCATTCTTAATCTATACATACAAACACATTCGCTCGCGCATTCATTCCAATTTTCGAATCACTGCACTATTTGCGCTATGTACGCTGATTTATCGCCACGGTGCCGACTTTACTCAAGCGTCCGTGGCGCCGCGATGTTTGCCGTCATCGGGGTTTCGACCCCCCGTTGGTGTGTTCGTCCTACTGCGCGCCGTGAGCGGTCGCCGTAGCCGGTGCGCCTCACCTCTCGCTCGGGGGCAGATGGGCGCCGCGATACGCGTCTGAAGGATGGCCGCTGCACCGGCTCCCGACACTCACGGCACGCGCGCGTTTTCATTAACGGCCTTTCCCTCTAGTGGCCCCGAAATGGGACCGACGGGAGAATGATTAGTGAATCCGAACCCGGCAACTTCTAAGGTCACTATTCCCGTCAGTGTAGTGTAATTTCGTCGCGGGAGGTGGCGGTAATCTCCCGTTGGATGGCGAGATTCGGCGCCGACCTGCAGTGGCTTGTCAGGTACCTCCAACCGTGACACCGCCCCAGCCGGGGAATGCTCTAGACTCCGCACTTGTCTCCTGCCGTGTGTGGTAGTGTTTTTTTAAATTTTCAAAATTTATGTAGTATATGACTCAGTGTAGGGATCACAGAATTTTGAAAATGTGCACAGAATTCACTTCTCCCCATAGCACGTCATACGCAGTTTTAACTGTTTTTTGACTAAAATAAAAGGAATAAATAAGTGCAAGTGAGTGTAAGAGTAAGTAAGTTAGGGGTGAGGATGGAACAAGGAAGAGGAAGGAATGATCGCTCGCGGTCCGTTTGTTAGAGTACTGCTCCGACATTCACCTGATGTTGATCGAAACTACGGAAAACTACCGATGAGAGCAGCCGACCTCTAGATTTCGCCTCCAGACTGCGTCTGAATTTGACTCAGCTGTCAGGCTAGTGTCGAAAACCCTTTCGTCGGTTTTCGATTCCGGGTCAGAGGCACTGCAGTGCAATCACTTATGCACTGAATCACCTTTGTCGACACGACAGGTGAGACGGTGCTTTAGGCGACGTGAGGTGAGGTGCCGATTGTGGCCGAAATTTCGGTCGGTCGACGTCGGACGGACAAACTTAAACGAAACAAATCATCCGACAACCGATGTTTGAACTCCGTCGGAAGGGGTCGTTCAGTGTTACTGTAATATTTCAGTTACAGGATTCCTAGAGTTTTCGACGCCTCCCAGAAATAAATTCGTAGACTTAATTGCTTCCATCTTTCGTTTGCAAACAATTGGCGTCATTCGTGTGAGTTGCTTGAAATTGACACTATCCTTTGTTTGGCACTCAAATCGGATGTGATATTGAACTTTAATCTCTTTACCATTTATTACGGTTTCCTGTCATTTATAAACCAGAATTTTCAGTTATAAATCTTTTGGTTTTTAATCTGTGATTGCGCGGTATCTATATTGAAGTTATTTTTTTCTAAAAGTCCTAATCGACCTATCTATACGTTTTTCATCTCTTACAATTCTAGTAGGTTCAAATAAGACTTACTTTACAATAACTTACTTAATTACTAAACATTTAACGCTTCCGATTTATTTTCCATTTACTGACCTTGGTAGGAACGAAACGTTTTCTGGGAATTTCCTTTCTCAAATGTGGAACTATAACATAAAGTTTTTATCAGTTGCTAAGATATTCAAGTAAATAAGTGGAATTATCCGGCAATAACTAATATCTGCTTTGCTTTTCAGGACAAAATTACGTTAATGGACAATTTTCTCCTCAGTCTAATGAAAATATAAGCCTATGCTTTTATCTTCATATTCTATTAAAGTTCCCAAATTAAGACTTTAAGATATGCATCGCTGCTAATTCTTCAAATACATTGCACACTGAATACAACACTCCTTATCTTGTCTGATGATGCTTGAAACTCCTATTGTTGAATGATAATCCCGAATCAGAAATCTTTCCCAAAATGTGTTATGCGATAGAAAACTAAGTTGCTAACCTCGTTTTGTGGGTACTTCTATTAATCATTCAACTACGTACACAAAAAGCAAGGGGAAGAGATTCTGTAGCTCAATAAAACATACGCAGCATACTTATTCCCCAAACGTCACACAGTTTTTATTATTCTGTAAAATCAAAGGCTTTTCAGATGAACTCCCAGAACCGGGAAAGAATTGCTAAAAATATACCTGTCGAATGTTAGTAGACACACATGATGTTGACAATTAATGGACAAGGATAGCGAAATGCAGGATCAGTTGTTTTAAAATGAAATGCGTAGAATAATGGGGTAATTTTATTCGTGTTAGTGCTCTTTATCTTTTTGGGATGTTCGTGTTTCTCCGATTTTCACGAGAGGCTTATCTGGAAGTGGTACGTCTCATAAGGAATCCTCCCCCTCCACACATTGGGGAGTCTTGTTCTGCTACTACAGTTCACGTAGCAAAAAGTAGCGTGAGATAAAATGTTTTTCTTTGCCTTCTTTTTCCGATTGTGTCAATTGTTTCATCAATGGATTAGCAACTATAAATTAGAAAATTATATTTTGCATGTAGTAAATAGTCAGTGACAAGTAAAATATAATTCAACGTTTCCATGCAACGCTATGAAAGAAACATAGGAAAATGACCTAGCTTTGCGCTTGATACGAATCCACAAGTCTAGAGCAGGCGGTTGCCGCAGCAGCCATCTGGGTTATTTAGGTCAGTCTAAACTGTTTCTTGGACGCCATCAACCTGTTCAATATCAAGCTCACGTCCTTTCAGTTCATATTTTCTGGCATTTTACAAGAATTCTGTCCCAGTACCCTCGGTCGCGTGTTGGCACGTGAGGGTTGTTTCAGAAATGAAATAAAAAGGCCCCTTATCAAAGTCCTTATCGTTTTGCTTTACGTGCTCTTGTGGAAAGAGCCAAGAACGATATACAGACGAAAGATAAACCCGCTCAACTATGAGCGAAATGTCAAAAAATTACTATAGTTTACTGCATAATGAATCTTGTACATCTGACGTTTGTAGATGTGTTTTGTTTGCAGAATGGCGTTAAACATTACTGCCTGCTATAAAATCCACTACAGACATAATTAACTGCAATTTCAAAATCAATAAAGAAAACTTCTGTATCGTGGTTAATAAAAATAACAAGGGAAATTTAGTGCAGGTTCTGGAATTGAACTCATCTTTAATATACGGAGAAAATAACAAATATACTCATATCATAAGAACGAGTGAAGAAATCCGAACAAAAAGTACTACGAAATTTACAGTAGTGCAGATATGAAGATAAAAGAAAATATTTATGTCGAATTCACAAATTTCTTTTACATGTTAACTTTAGTTCCTAATGCAGTTGTATATTTTTCACAGCACACTCTTGCATGAGCATTATTATATGGGCAATGTTTATTGCTGATACTGTAAATGTTTACGAATCGGAGTGAAAAGTGAAGGAAAATGTACAGCAAACATACTATGAAAAAAAAAACTCGCAAAAAATGCAGACGAGATCAAATACGTAAAATACGAGAGAAGCTCAAAGTGAGGAAGTACAATTTACTTGCGACTAGCTACAGCTGACAAGTAAGAAATGAAGCTTGTGATGTTACGTGGAGACAGCAAAACAATGCGTGTATTGAGACATACATCGAGCGAGGGCTCAAAAAAACGAACTAGATACCGAAAGACGATGCGAGTGCTTGCTTGAGTGAGCACAAAGACGTAGCGTGCAGGAAAATGACGAGGAAGTAAGAGGACCAGAGAGCAAGTTAGCTATGGCATATCCAAGCGAGGGACTGGCTTAGGTGGTTCAGAGTGCAGTGTAGTGCCACAATGTCTCTGACCGAGAGGGCCTTGGGTTCGAGTCTCGACGGTGGCAGGATTTTCCACACTAACCAGGTAGAATTCAGCCGCCATCTGGAGGGGAACTCTAGCGCCCAGGTTACTACAATCGGTAGTTTTCCGTGGTTTCTCCGATCAACACAATACGAATGCCGGAGCAGTACCCTTACAAACGGGTCACAGACCGCGCGAGATTTGTATATCCTTTTCCTTGTCCTATTCTCGCCCCTTACTTATACACACTTATACTTACATGCACTACACTAGCACGCGTCGGGAGTATAGAGCTTGTTCTGGTTGGGGCGGTGCTCCGCTGGTGGGAAATTTACAATAACTTACTTAATTACTAAACATTTAACGCTTCCGATTTATTTTCCATTTACTGACCTTGGTAGGAACGAAACGTTTTCTGGGAATTTCCTTTCTCAAATGTGGAACTATAACATAAAGTTTTTATCAGTTGCTAAGATATTCAAGTAAATAAGTGGAATTATCCGGCAATAACTAATATCTGCTTTGCTTTTCAGGACAAAATTACGTTAATGGACAATTTTCTCCTCAGTCTAATGAAAATATAAGCCTATGCTTTTATCTTCATATTCTATTAAAGTTCCCAAATTAAGACTTTAAGATATGCATCGCTGCTAATTCTTCAAATACATTGCACACTGAATACAACACTCCTTATCTTGTCTGATGATGCTTGAAACTCCTATTGTTGAATGATAATCCCGAATCAGAAATCTTTCCCAAAATGTGTTATGCGATAGAAAACTAAGTTGCTAACCTCGTTTTGTGGGTACTTCTATTAATCATTCAACTACGTACACAAAAAGCAAGGGGAAGAGATTCTGTAGCTCAATAAAACATACGCAGCATACTTATTCCCCAAACGTCACACAGTTTTTATTATTCTGTAAAATCAAAGGCTTTTCAGATGAACTCCCAGAACCGGGAAAGAATTGCTAAAAATATACCTGTCGAATGTTAGTAGACACACATGATGTTGACAATTAATGGACAAGGATAGCGAAATGCAGGATCAGTTGTTTTAAAATGAAATGCGTAGAATAATGGGGTAATTTTATTCGTGTTAGTGCTCTTTATCTTTTTGGGATGTTCGTGTTTCTCCGATTTTCACGAGAGGCTTATCTGGAAGTGGTACGTCTCATAAGGAATCCTCCCCCTCCACACATTGGGGAGTCTTGTTCTGCTACTACAGTTCACGTAGCAAAAAGTAGCGTGAGATAAAATGTTTTTCTTTGCCTTCTTTTTCCGATTGTGTCAATTGTTTCATCAATGGATTAGCAACTATAAATTAGAAAATTATATTTTGCATGTAGTAAATAGTCAGTGACAAGTAAAATATAATTCAACGTTTCCATGCAACGCTATGAAAGAAACATAGGAAAATGACCTAGCTTTGCGCTTGATACGAATCCACAAGTCTAGAGCAGGCGGTTGCCGCAGCAGCCATCTGGGTTATTTAGGTCAGTCTAAACTGTTTCTTGGACGCCATCAACCTGTTCAATATCAAGCTCACGTCCTTTCAGTTCATATTTTCTGGCATTTTACAAGAATTCTGTCCCAGTACCCTCGGTCGCGTGTTGGCACGTGAGGGTTGTTTCAGAAATGAAATAAAAAGGCCCCTTATCAAAGTCCTTATCGTTTTGCTTTACGTGCTCTTGTGGAAAGAGCCAAGAACGATATACAGACGAAAGATAAACCCGCTCAACTATGAGCGAAATGTCAAAAAATTACTATAGTTTACTGCATAATGAATCTTGTACATCTGACGTTTGTAGATGTGTTTTGTTTGCAGAATGGCGTTAAATATTACTCATGGTATAATAATTAGCTAAATAGTAATCCTCGCTAACTTGCCTTTCATTTCAAATTCGTAATCCTACATTTTGCCCTTTGCGTTTCACAATTCATTACCGCCTCGAGCCGTATTCTTTAATTATCGCCCTGTCTTTTTCTCAAAAGGAAAAGGAAAACGTATCTAATGCTAATGCTTGTTACAAGCTACGTTTTACAATACCATACAATATGATGACGAACGATTCATGTTCATTGCTCAAAAAGGTACTTATACAATGTTTAATTAATATATAATTTAACACTAGAAGGACCGGGTGTGTCAAAATGACACATTTGCGGGACATACTACAACATTGTGCTAGAGTTTTAAAAGTTAGAAAACTGATTCTTTGTAAGTGCTTTCTATTGTGCACGAGCTTCATGTGTTGTAAAGCCCAATTCTGTGAGTTTCATAGAATTGGAAAAAATATTGGATATACCTAGAAGGACCGTAATGTGTCATATTGACACAGTATACTTTGTTGTCTTGCTATCACAGTTTTTGTCTCAAATTCTTGTTTCCAGGAGGAAGTGTTATAGCTCTTGTTTTCAAACTGATAAGACCTTCCTTTGCCTTCTTGAAATTCGATGCGTGATGATAGCGATCCGTTCAATATCGCCGGGTACATCCTGTTCTTTTCGAATCAACAGTAGTTGTTATAGAGATGTTTTCGTGTGCAGAACATATTTAGAAGCCGTGAGTGCGAGTAAAACTTTTTATAATGAGTTCAGGAAAAGGACTGAGCCCAAAAGAAATACTTCGACAACTTCAAAATCTTCCTGAAGTAGACAGTGAAGGTGGCAGTGAAAGCGATGGAGACATTTCTGATGAAGAAAATGACAAGAATGACGAAATCACGGGTATTTCTTCGGATTCTGACTGTGATATAGATTCTAATGAAGAAAAAGAAGAAGAAGAAGATTTCCAGTATTCTCCAGGATGTAGGAAAAGCGGCAGACGGAACTCAATGGGTGAGTTTACTTGATCCTCATGTTCATGGCAAACACATGTCGCATAATATTCTCTGTGTTGCACCGGGACCTACTAAACACCCACAGAAAAATATAGCTGAAGATTCTCCCCTCAGCGCCTTGAGATTGCTGATAAACGATACATTTTTTAACACTATTTTGAAATTTACAATAAAGAAAGCTCAAGTTACTCATCCACATTGGATGTTATCAAAAGATGAATTATTGGTATTTCTTGCATTGATTTATGCCCGAGGAGCTTTCGGTCACAGACACCTACCTCTAAAAATTTGCTGGTCACAAGATTATGGTATAAATATATTTTCAAAGTCGATGTCAAGAAACAGATTTCTTGAAATTATGAAATTCCTTAGGTTCGACTTGCTGGATCAAAGAAGGGAACGACTGAAAAAAGATAAATTCGCACTTGCATCAAGTATCTGGGAAATCTTTGTTCAAAATTCATGTGCTTGTTTCAATCCAGGGGAGAATTTGACTATTGATGAACAACTCTATCCCACAAAGTGTAGATGTAGGTTTCTGCAATACATGGCGAATAAACCAGACAAATTTGGTATAAAGTTTTGGATGCTGGTTGATAAAGAAACTAAGTATTTTCTAAATGGCTTTCCATACCTTGGAAAAGACGAATCAAGACCTCAATCTCAGTCGCTTTCAGAAAATGTGGTACTAAAATTCACGCAACCTTACTGGGGAAGGGCTTGAACGTGACCTGCGATAACTTTTTTTCTTCCGTGTCACTGGCAGAAAAGCTGAAAAAGAATAAAATAAGCTTCGTAGGTACAATGAGAAGGAATCAGCGAGATCTGCCACCTGAAGCAAAAACGCTCAAAAAATCAAGGGAGTTGTATCACACAGAATATTACAAGAACAACTTTGGTCAAATTCTTAGAGACTATAAGTGCAAAAAGAATAAAAATGTCCTAATCCTGAGCACCTTACATGACAGCATCATCACCCAGAACACTGGGAAAAAGAAGCCGGAGACGGTTTTGTTTTATAATAAAACCAAAGGCGGAGGCGATGCATTGGATCAGATGGTTCGTATGTATTCAGTGCGCGCAGGAACAAGAAGATGGCCAGTTCACATTTTATACAATATTCTAGATATTGCAACAATAAATGCGTGGATATTGCTCAAGAAAGTTGCAAGAAAAAACATTAGTAGATTGCAATTTATTCACAAGTTTGTTGATGAAATATTGTCAGAAAATGTTAAATCTTCCCCTCACGGTTAATAAAAAATACAGCTACTTCTAGTCATTTGAAAAGGAAGCATTGCCAAGGACAGAATAAGTGTAAAAACCTTACTTCTACTGCATGTTGTGTGTGTGGGAAGTTTGTTTGTGGAAAATGTTGTGAGAAACAATCAATATGCATTAATTGTAATTATTTTTTTCTATATTATTATACACATAAAATATTCAAACATAAACTAACAGAGATTCATTAGTGTTTTCATTCATTTCTCTGAATTGTGTCTAATAATTCAAGTTCTGTAATATTTTTTTACAATTTAGTATTTTGTAACTTCATAATTGCTTAAATATAATGTATTAAATTATCCAGAAATATGCCCATTTATTCATTTATACTCTTTTCAACATAGTAAGTGAGAAAAATGTATAATATTAGCTTTTTAAATGCCCAGGAGATTATGTGTCAAAATGACACACAACGGTCCTTGTAGGTAGAACGAAATCCCGGTCCTTCTAGTGTTAATTGTGTATATATAATTTGTGTATATACAATGTACATATAATATTCATAAGTTTGATCGAAATTTTACAGCCGGGTAGAGCGCGATGAGACAAGTCCGGGTAGAGCTGTCAACTATCTGAAACACTGCAGAGCTCCTTAAGACAGAACGAGGTATCAAAGGCGCAAACGAGTACTAAAACGTATTAATTAACATTTCAACAAATTTACCAGTGGGAGTTTCACCCGGACGGGTAAAAGTGTCGCGTATCTCGATCATTTCCTTAAGAGGCGAAACAGGCGAGTGAATTCGCGAAGGAGTCTTTATATGAATCAGCTAAGACTTCCAACAAATTTATTCCATGGGTATTTCTATGAGTTCCTTATGCGAGGGAATGCAAACGACGGATTAAACAAATAAGAACCAACACACTTCCCGATGATACATTTTCCCTTGTCTAAAAGAAAAAAAAGGTGAGAGTGAAACCGAAACATATTCTGAAACTCTAATGGTTCCGTAAGAAGTAAAACAATCCAGAGTATTCCCCAACGAGAGTTTAAACGAATCAAATTATTTAAGGAATATCCAGTGAAAATGTTACGAAGACGTAAATGTTACCAACCTTTTCTTCTAAGAGTTCCTTAAGAGGTATAACAAGCGAGAGAACGTGCAAATGAATGTTTAAACAAACGAGTGTAGGCGGATCGAGGACCAAGTGGATTGTCAGGAACAGGGAAAACAACGACTCTTATGGGTCAGGCCAGTCGCGCCGGCTTAGGAGCGAACCGATTAGCTTCGCTGTGTTTGCAGGAGGAGAGAGATCCATTACGCAAAGTGCCTGTCTTTCGGGGCGTGACTGCAAACAAACATGCCCCATGCCACCACGTCTCCAAATGTTCCGAAGCTTGCATGGGGCGCCACAAACCGAGTCTTTTAGTCCAGTCTAGCGGCCGGCTGCTCTGATCGGTAGATTTCCGTGGTTTCTCCGATCAACACCTGGCGAATGCCGGGGCAGTACCCTAAGAAACGGGCCACGGACCGCGCGCGATCTCTCCTTCCTCGTCCTTGTCCTATCCTCTTCCCTTACACACACACACACACACACACACACACACACACACACACACACACACACTAACATACACTACACTATCACATATTCTGGGAGACCGGTCGGGAGCTTAGAGCTTGTCCCGGCTGGGGCCGTACCTCGCTGGTGGGAGAGTCTTGGTTAGGGGAAAACCCCACTAGCCGACAGCAGGTCGGCGTCGGATCTCGCCCTCCAGCGGGGGGGAAGAACACCACCATCTCCCGAGAAAAAAAACATGCATTACACTAACGGGACTAATGACCGAAGCAGTTGACGTGCCTGGAAACACGAAAAAACAATCAATCTTTTAGTCCAGGGCTCCTAAAGTGGGTGCCGTTGCTCAGTGTTTGGCTGCAGGCCACCGAAGGGGCCCGATACTAGTTGAATCAGCCGTGCGAAAGCCGAGAGATGGCGCTCGGGCGCGATCGGCTCTGAACTAGAGAAAGGCAAGAGGAACGCAGACCACCACATAAGGTCTGGCCCAAATTCTTGCATTTCTGTTGACCTGATGTAGAAATTGTTTAAAAGCACGAGACGCCTTTACCGTTGACCGGCAAAGACGACACATATTAGTTTCAACTAATGCCACTCCAGCACCTCTGACGGGGAGATCCTAGGGTTCGAATCCCGACGGTTGCATGGTTGTCAACACTAGCTTGTCAAATAGATCGAATTCAGCCGCTGTGTAGGGAGAATTCTAGCGGCCGGCTACTCCGATCGGTAGTTGCCCGGGATTTCTCCCTTCAACGCAAGGGAAATTCCGGAGCAGTATCCTAAGAAATCGACCTCGGACTGCGCCTAATCTTGCTCGCCTCTTTTTTGTCCTATCCTCACCCATTACACACACACACACGCGCGCACGGGAACTCATACTCGTCGGGAGCTTAGAGCTTGTCCTGTCTGGGGTGGGGCGCTGCTAGTGAGAGATACCTGGTTGGGAAATATACCCGCAACACAATAGATCGGCGCCGGATCTCACCATCCAGGGGGGGGGGGAAGATCACCGCTACTTTCCGCGTTAAAACACTTAGGTATCTAATGACCTTAGCAGTTGTCGCACCCGAAATCACTAATCAATCAACCTTCACTGTTTTCTGCCTTGGCACTTATAAAATATATTTATTAAATGGAATGGGAGATTCCGAGGTCATCTGGGCCGGAAAGTGATGTAATCAGATCATCAATGGTAATGAAATAATCGTGCAATGACAGGCATCAATCAACCTTCACCATTGTCTGCCTTGGCACTTATAAAGTATATTTATTAATTGGAATTGGAGATTGGGACTTCGTCTTGTCCTATATGTGATGTAATAAGAAGATCATAGCAATAATGGTGATGAAATAATCGTAATGACAGGCAGTGTAAACGGGAACTTACCGAACTCTACTCATATATGTATTACTTAATGACCAATTTACGTACCTGAATAAACGAAATAATGAATCGACTTGAGAGCGAATCACACATTTTGGTACTTTCTACTTAATTTTTATTAGCGTCCATGCACTTTAAATTCGAGTGATAACAGAGAAATGGAATAATAAAAATAGAAAGTTCGTTTGCTGCATACTATAGATTAGACGAGTTATATAAAAATGCGTCTTTCTTCAATATGACAATAAAACTAGAGTTCAATACAGTCTTTGAATAGGAATGAAATTAAAAATTGAATCAAAAGGACGAGAAAATCTCACCATGAATTCAAACCTTTGCTTGAAAATAACATATACGTGATTCACGTCAGGAAGTGGGGTACTGTACAAAACTTGTGCCTAAATATTGAAGAGTTGTGTGAGGCACTGTCAAAATCGTCAGGAAGCGCGGTGCGATACAAAAATACCTGTTGGATTTGCTCAGAGACACTGCTTCTGCAGCCACTCTGACAGGGGCGCCCTAGGGTCACGACGGTAGTAGATTTTCGATACGAGCTAAATACGTAACTAGGTTGGGGCTGTGCCTCGTCGGGATAGATTCTTCGAGGGTGAAATCTCCCTCACGCCGTCTTGAGAGTCGGCGTTGGGTGTCACCATCCAACGGAGGATGAACACCGCTACCTCCCGAAATAAAAACATTCAGTACACTAATGGGAATATAAACTGTAATAGTTGCGTGATCGGACACGTCAATTATAGAAACAAAACTTGTGACTAACTATTTAAGAGTTGTGTGAGACACTGTCACAAACAATCCACATTGAACAATAAATTTAAAAAAAAATGTTTTAAATATATTTCTTCTTAATGCCTGAAACAGACATTTTCTCACCCTAAATATTTAAAAATTCGATCGGTACACTTCATGTGCTTAGTCTTGTTTGCCTTATTAACATCATAGTTCTTAAATGATTTCTTCGCACGTTTCTTCAATCCCCAAAGTGGAAAGATGAACTAGTTCGAAATTCGAAAAGTTCATATCAAGACTAAGGTCATCACAAACTGTCTAGAGGAACATTTAACATGAGTGTGAACAATGTGTTTTTACAAGATTCTCTCCATTAGCTTAGCAAGGCGCCGCTGGCGGTTTTCCTTATAGTTTCATGTTGAAAGTATTTGTTTGTGCTATGCAAGTTCTTAATAAAAAAAACTTATTCACAAGACATTTGTCTTCTTGGCGGTTCGGGTGACACCGCGTCGTTGGATATGCCGACGTTTCTTCTGTCGTGTCGTCAACAGGACAGACGCTGCATCAACAGCACAGCCAATAACATTTGGATTGGAGCTTCAAAAGCTTGCGTTTTAACTATTAACTTTGCTTGGTTCACATACATTCGAATACAGAGAGTTACTTAAACAGTTATTGATAGAAGAGCATTTCTAATAAATTTTAATGGTTCGTTATGGATGGGTTCAACTATCGTCAGTCTTACAATCATATTGTAAGGAATCACGTTATGGCGAAAACGTAGTATAGCGATTTACAGCGTTTTTCCATCATAGTTTCCTTTAAAATCCTCCCAACCATTCATTTTAGAAGTCTTACGCAATATTGTGGAAGATGCTATTAACAATAGTGCCAATCGAATCGTCTTGTCAAGAAGAATCGAATTAGTTTTTGAGCACCTTAGTAGGTGTTCTAAAACTCCGGAAAAACTGTTATCGGTGCTTAGAACATGTTTTTGATAATTCTTATAGAATGTTCATCCAGAATCCGTAAATATTTGATCAGCTTTCCACCAGGAGAGAGACGCGTTGAATGACTCTTCATTATTCTCGATTGGTGGACCGGAAAGTGGTTTAACCGTGACAGACGGACAGGTTACTCTATTAGTACGTGTTTCCCGTGTTTTCGCCGGTCAACACCAGGCGAATGCCGGAGCAGTACCCTACCAAACGGGCCACGGACCGCGAGCGATCTGTCCTTCCTCTTCCTTGTCCTATCCTCTTCCCTTACACACACACACACACACACACACACACACACACACACACACACACACACACACACACACACACACACACACACACACACACACTAACAAGCACTACACTACCACGTATTCCGGGAGACCGGTAGGGAGCTTAGAGCTTGTCCCGACTGGAGCGGTGCCTCGCTGGTTGGAGAGTCCTGGTTAGGGGGAAACCCCACTAGCCGACGGTAGGTCGGCGCCGGATCTCGCCATCCAGCGGGGGAAGATCACCTCCATCTCCCGAGAAAAAACATCCACTACACTAACGGGACTAATGACCAAAGCAGTTGACGTGCCCGGAAACACGAAAAAAATCAATCAATCAATCTATTAGTACGTAAGGATGAGAGGTTCACCTAGTGAAACAGAGAGAACGCAATGAGAACGTGGAGGAATGTATTGGGTTTTTATTTGAGATGCTTAATCCTCCATTCGGAAAAAGATACACAGTGACTACAATTCAACGATAGTAGATTTACATAATAATAAATTGCAAAATTGTGGTGAGATAGTCTTTAATATGTTCAAAGCGAAATAAAACCAGTATCTTTCGTAAAAATGACATTTAGCTAATAGAGTGCTGGAGGAATTAAACGAGGAGTATCCTAGTAGCTATTAAAATCATATTTGTTCAGGTTATTTGTAGAAATCCCAGATTTATTTGAAACGAGCTTGCTAATTGTCGATGTATGCTTATACGTTATTATTTCTTATAATATAATTATACTGCTTTACTTAGAGCTTTACTAGCAAAACATTTGGTTCTCAGAACTTTCTAATTTTTTATGTATTTATATTCTTACTCGTTATTGGGCCTTATAATGTGATTTCTCTGATTTACTTAGGGCTTTACTATCAAAAACTATTTGTTCTCAACAAAGATGGAATGATGCTTGCATATACGTATGTCTTACTTGTTCATAATCCTGAAGTGCATATCTTGTGCAGAACATTAAAGGGGAAGTTAATTTATTTTTTAATTTCCTTAACTCGATAACGTGAGAATACGACTATTGTTTTAGTTACTTTGTTGGCCTTTGTTTTAATCTTTTCGTTTCGTGTTTTCGTCTTTTCGTTACTCTGTTGGACAAACGCTTTCGTTGAATTATCTGAAGATAGTAATTAAACTAAATTGTTGCGGGGCAGAGACGCCTGGTGTCAAAAAATGAGAGTTGCTTCTCAATTAAATGAAGGGTATGTAATAAACAAAATTCATATATGTATATATATATATATATATATATATATATATATATATATATATATATATAAAGCAATAAGCTACTTATATTTAATATATATAATATATAAGCCACTTATTATGCATAAAAGTTGTGAGGTGTGGTGTGCTCACGTCCAGTGCACTTTGGTATTGGCTTTGACTTTCAGAAGTCACCCGATTTTGTGCATTAGTTCTCCATTTTTCACTAAATTCATTATCTTAAATCGAGCAAATAAATGTTTAAACACTCAGAACTTTCGTGAAAACTCCAGAGATTCTTACGTCGTTGAGAAAGATAATTTGTCGGACCCAGTTCATATGCAGCAGAAACGAAAACCACTTCGACGATAACAACGAAACCTATTACAAATGACAATTCGAGATTCACAAACGCTAGTATGAGTAACGACAAGAAACGATTGGACGGACAAGAACTTCTCGCACACGTAGATCGCAATACACAGAAAGCGGAACTTTCTTTCATGGACGTCATTCGTTCCTCAAAATATACTGCACCAATAAAATAGGCATTTTGATGTAACAAATCCAAAATCTAATGAAAGTAATGTTACCAAACATTCTAAATAATTTATTCAATGCCGTCATTATTGACTGAGCTCTACAATCTAAAGCTGTGGCGCTTTCTCATGTATCTTGCAATAGTAACGCACATATAGAATGATCGAGTTTCAATGTTGACACAGAGATAAAGTGGCCAGTCGGATGCTTTAGGATTTGCTGTATTAAAAATCCCTATGAGAATGACGTCACATCGAACTTTGAAGAGAGAGAGAGAGAGGGAGGGCTCTCTTTGATTTCAAAATGATTTCGTATATTGATACTATGCAACATCTCGCTGATTGAGTGACATTAAAAGTAAAATCTATATGCCTAATATTTGATAAGTATTTTACGATTATCCGGAGATTGTGCAACTTAACTACAAGTCGCCCACTCACTTACGAAGTTTCACGTGTATTTGGTGGTGCTAAAAGTGTTCGTACCAAAATGAAAAAACTGTGCGTGGGGTATTGTTGCCTGAATGTTAATGTCGCTGACACTAAGAAAAGGCATTTACTGGAATTGCATCACCAAACCAGAAACGAATTATCTCTATACAAACACTAGTACACATTGAATTTGTAACTTCAAACCGTAATAAGATTAAACGCGTAAATATAAAGTATACTTTTCGTTATGAATGTAAAATTTCTTGAAATTAATTAAAGGACTGCCTTTTTTATATTTTGGAAGGTCCTTTGCTTTTAAAGCAGACATTCATATTATAAATAATTTTATTAATGACTGTTTTTACATTTTTATAGACCAACGTTTCGAAGATCTTTGGCCTTCATCTTGAGGGTAGTTTTAAATTAGATTTTGTTTTGTTTGGGATACATTTTTCACAGTATGTTCTTAAATGAAAATATGTGGAACTGAATATAAATCGTGTAATATAGTGTGAGATGTTTTGAGTATGAAACAGTATTTTACTCCAAATGAGTGAATCATTAATAAAATGTGTTATAATATAAATGACTGCCTTAAAAACAAAGGACCATTCACGATTTACAAAAAAAATAAAGTACACTTCATAATCTCTTCAATTTGTATAAAGAAGTAAACTAATAATTAAATGAAAAACACAAGTTAAGGAATTGTGAAATAATATTACTGTACACACGATAGAATATTCAGCAAATGTTTATTGTGCTGCATTCCATTAGCATTGGTGATTAGTACCACGAAACTATATAGGAATGTCTTGAAGTTTCGGATGTTGGTTTTATATCAACTTCCCCAGAGAAATGCGTTTACGATCTATTGTTATACCGTTGTTTTGTACAAACGTGTCGTAAAGTATTTGCTGTGTGGAAGAGGATCAATAGAGGAAGTGTGCGGAAGAATATAAAAGTAGTGAATGCGTTAATGTATTCGGCGCAAGGCGATCTATTTGAAATGTCTCCGTAAGATACGGGTGAAGCAATAACTAAAACCGTCCGAGGTAAAGTTTGTAGTTCATGACAATACGTGCTTGTCGGGCAAACGTGCCCTCGTAATCCCTCATTGCAAGATTTCTAACAATGTTTTAAATAATTAAATACGTACTTTTTCATAAATTAAATTCGAGAGATTAAAAAGAAAATAGTTCAAATATTAAAATACAGCTTTATTTATGTTGGAATTCGGAAGAGAGAAGTTCGGTTTTGAGTCGGACATAAACGTGTTGTGACGTGCTTCTGTTGAAACTACATGTGTTCAGAAAGTTCACGTCCTTATTATTCATTCAACCCAATAGTCCTTCGCTGCGTTGAAATTTTTGTAATTTCTCATTACCAATGTCACGGACAACTTGAAACAGTTGTTTTGAATAAAAGGGTGCCGAACTAAAAATGGCTGGTCACTTTCAACGCGCGACCAACAGCGACCTAGAACGCAATTAGACCTCTGCCTCATTTCAATTCTTCGAGGCGTTCAGCAATAACGGTGCCACCTACCAGTGGTCAGTAGTTTGACGGGATCACCCAGTAATATGCAGTTTATATTTAGTCGAAATAACCTCTACCTTGTTGGGAGAAGATTACTACCACTAATACTAGTAGTAACAAATAGCGCGCACTTTTTGGTGATCCCCTAAGAGGATATTCAAATCAGTTGGATGCCAACCTTTTTTTATTTCTTTCTCCCTACGAAATAAAAATTACGTAATGCTGCGCGAAAGACGGCAGATTTTCGGCAGAAAAACTTTGATTTAAAAGCCCAGATAACGAAAAACTTGATAAATCTAGTTGCTAAATGTAGAAAAAAAATCCTCTTAACACGTGATTTAGTCAGAATCCATGTTTTGTGGATTCTTGGAAACGAAATACAGAATGACGGCAAAACGGCTGTCTGTTCGTCCGTCTGTGAACAACGCTAGCGGCTAAACAGTTCAGCCGATTGTCTTCAAAATTGGTATTCCCTAATCGACCTGGCTGATGTCGGGGCTCTTTGAAGTTGAAACTGATATTTTAATTTTGGACGGTACTTTACATGAAGTCCTGGAACATTTTTCAAATTTTCAAAAAATTACTCCATCGTTTTTATTCAATTTTGATGTTGGATAGTGTGAAGTGCGTTTAAGAGAAATTTTCGAAAATTCGAGTACGTTTCGCATAATTTTACGTAAAAATACGGGCGAGAAAGTACGTACTTTAGTACAACTAATTTTGATTTGGGAGGAAATTTGGACAGTAGTAGGGTTTAGGACCGTATACAGAGGTTGAACTAACCCCTGTGAAGCAGTCACGTTTTGTCGCAATAAATTTTACATGAGGTTGTCCGGGAATCAAACCCGGGCCTATTTGATGAAAGGCAAGCGACTTTCGCTCTGAGCCACGAGTTGGCTTTTACCACTAATGGAGATAAACTAATAATTTTACCTCCAGTTCCAAAAAACGTTCGTTATTGGTGGTGATTCGCAAGAACCAAATTGATACAGTAGCCTACCTTCGGCTAGTTAGTACTGCGGCGACGGCGACGGGAATATTTTTATTTGATTTTAAAGACAGATTTTTTTTATTTTAATTGCTTTGTATTAATTATTATTACATAATACATACGCTACGTTTCGGAAATTAGTTCTTTGCATCGTCAGGCTTAATTTCCGAAACGTTTGGCTGTATATATTATGTAATAATAATTAATATAAAGCGATGTCAATGACATATGTTCTGTCTTTAAAATGAAAGACCAAAAATATTCTGGTATATTGAAAAAATATAGACATAAATAAATAAAAAATAAATTTAATTGTTATCCTCCTCCCGCTCTTAAATACTTCCACTGAGAAGCGTTCCATAAGATCAAAATTGGCGACATGACCTACATGCAGACAGTGGCTTGGAAGGCGCGCGAAAACTAGTTATTTGCCTCCCGTTGGTAAATATTTTTACTTTTAATTCTGTCACTTGCGTAACAACTTTTCAAGCCTTTTTGGCGTTAAACGCCAGGAGAAATCCTCATTGAACATAAATCAGTAATACGTCAAATCAATTCGTCAATCATTGCCTTTTATCCCCATCGTCTAAAGACTCGAAAACGTTAATATTCGGGTTTCCCGGACGGACACCCATTCAGAGATCCGCGGCGTCTCGAGCAGCTTAACTTCAGTGAATTTATGGAGCCCATTTAAGAAGTTCGGACACCAGCACAGATTCCAGGTTGAGATGCGCCGATGTACCACCAAGCGGCATACACGTCAAGACACCGCCTGAGTCAGTACAAGTCAAATCCATTATTGGAGGCGTTCCACAAGAACGAAATGAGAAAGCCAGCCAACCGGCGGCTGGCAGTGCGCCAGATTGGCGGTAACGGCGATCTATAAGGCGCGCGAAAACGATTTACCCGCATTTCGTTCGTTAACACGTTCGTTATTGAAAGGCGTTCCGCAAGAACCAAATCGGCAGCGTAACCTACCTGCTGAGGAATGGATGTAACGACCTTCGGAAAGGCGCGCGACAAATCAATTCACCTCTTTCGTGAATACTTGTATTATTAGACGCGTTTCGCAAGAACCAAATCGGCGGCGTAGCCTACCTGCTGCGGGATGGCTGTAACGACCTTCAGGAAAGCGCGAGAAATCAATCATCCACCTCTCTTTCGTTAATATATATATTTAAAAATATAAGGTATTCTGCCATGGCTTTGTTTAGAGCTAAACCGATTGTAGTATTTTTTCCTTTAAATGAAAGAATGTGATCCCTAGATCATATATTGTTTGTGTTGATTCATCCCCACATCCTTGCCCACGCGCCCCCAAAAGGCGCAAACGTACATTAACAGGACGCAGAGAAAGAAAACGTCAGCGTAGGTGTCGTGATCGTGAGGTCATTTCGTTTTCTGTTGGGTCATTGTCTATGAAATGTCAGTTTTGTTCTGATTTGTACTTCCCATGTGAGAGAAATTCTGCAAACGAGTTTACTCTGTGTTGCTTAAATGAGAAAATAAGTTTACCTTCGAGCGATATGCCAGAAGAAATCAAACAGTTGCGTATAGGAGATGATGACACATAAAAAAACTTGAGAAATAACCGTCAGTATAATAGTTCTCTTTCTTTTGTGTAATTTGGTGCTGATATTACACTGCCCCGTGGTCATGGGCCATACGTGTTCAAAATTTTGGGAACTCCACATCACAGAATATCTTCGTTACACCCTGTAGATCCAAACAATGCAACGTATTGTGAACATTAGTCTGGGCACAGTATTTTACATTTATCTCAGATCTCACCGTCAAATTTTGACGGGTTCTTACTAGTACTTGTATTATTAGAGGTGTTCCGCAAGAACTAAATCGGCGGCTTAGTCTACCTGATGAGAAATGGCTGTAACGACCTTCGGAAAGGCGCGCGACAAATCAATCATCCACCTCTCTTTCGTGAGTACTTGTATTATTAGAGGCGTTCCGCAAGAACCAAATCGGCGACGTAGCCTACCTGCGGCTGGTAGTGCGGCGGCATGGCGGCGACGGCGTCCTGGAAGGCGCGCAGGGCGTCGCGGGACCGGCCGTCGTCCATGGCGAGGCGCCCCAGCTGGAAGCGGCAGGCGGCGCGCGCCAGCTCGTGCGCGCGCGGGTCCTTGGTTCGCGCCCCGTGCAGCGCCGCGCATGCCCGCAGCGCTGCCTGCGCCTCGGCGCCGCGCCCCGCACGGTGCAGCGCCAGCCCCAGGTTGAGGTGCGCCGCTGCAACATCACACACATGCATCACCTTCTCAATCGGTCTGGGGCAACTACAGTCAACCTCTGCCCTTGGGTGCGATTGATTTTGGACACGTCAACCGGTACGGTCACGTCCCGCGCGATGCAGCCAGCCCCAGATTGAATCACGCCGCACACGCATCAAGATACCTTCTAAATCGGTCTAGAGTAACAGCAGTCAACCTCCACTCTTGAGTGTGATTGACTGATTGGTTTCGAGCGCGTCAATCAGTACGGCCACGCCATTCCGCGCGGTGCAAGAAGACCCAGGTTGAAGTGCGCCGCTGTAACACCACGCTGCACACACACATAAAGCTACCTTATGAATTGGTAAACGGCAACTACAGTCAACTTCCATCCTGGGGTGCGATTGATTCGTTTTGAAAGAGTCAACCAGTGCGATCACGTCGTCCTGTGCGGTGCAGTGTCAGCCTCAGGTTGAGGTGATACAATGCAACACCACGTGATACATCAAGAAATCTTCTGAATCTGCCTAGAGCAACGGCAGTCAATCTCGTCTTCGTTGCGATTGATTCATTGATTGGTTTCGGACGCGTCAACCGGCACGGTCAGGTCGCATCGTCCCGCGAGGTGCAGCGTCAGCCCCAGGTTGAGGTGTGCCGCTGCAACATCACGCCGCACACGCATCAAGATACCTTCTGAATCGGTCTAGGGCAACAGCAGTCAACCTCCACTCTTGAGTGCGACTGGTTGATTTTGGACGCGTCAACCAGTTCGGCCACGCCATTCCGCGCGATGCAGCGCCAGCCTCAGGTTGAGGTGCGCCGCTGCAACATCACGCGGCACACATAAGCCACCTGCTGAATTGGTCCACGACAACATTTGCCACTGCTGCGACTCTTGTGTTACACGAATCAATCACATCGTCCACCCTTGGGTGCGATTGAGGGTTTGCGGACTTAAATGATATGGTTACTAGCGTCGTAAGCGGAAAGAACGTTGTTTCGGGCAAGGTGACAGTTTTTCTTTCCCGCTAGAAAGTGATATCCCGCGCCGACATACACGTCGGCTTATGGTTTTTTTTCGCCCCATTGGGGACAATCTCTAAGGTCTCGACTGGCCGCCTAACATGGGAGATTCAACCAGCCGCGATGGTTGCGGATTTGCGACGCTAGCTAGATAGCCAATTCGAATTCAGGCGCAGTCTGAAGGAGAATCGAAGTGTCCACCTGCTCTGGAAGTTTTCTTCGTTTTTTCCGATCAACACCAGGAGAATGTCAGAGCAGTGCTATAACAAACGGGTCCCAGACCGTGCGTTATAGATTCATGTATTGGTGGAGGGAATTAGTTAATATTGTAATTGATAGCGTCCCCTAATTTTCTTGATTTATATTTGATCCTGTATTTTGATAGATTATCCAGCTTTATAAATAGTATAACTTGGTATCTTATATTGACTCTGTGGTAAGTTAGTTTACTTTATTTTAATTTTCATTCATTATCTTTTATTTTGTGAATTATGTTGGATCCCTATTAGCGATCCTCCGTCCAACTCGGAGAAGAGAAACAACATATCATAACTTTAAATAATATAACTGTTAACCCCACGATTTAAGTCACCCCCAATAGCAATATTACGGTGGAGGGCGGACGATAGGGGCAATGTCCAGGGGCCTTCAAATTCCATCCTGGGTGGCTGTCGCTTGGAAGCCACTTACATTAGAGATTTTCAAAAACACAACAAATACATGAATGAATGAATGCTTTATTTTACGTGGCGAGACTCAGGCCGTGAGGCCTGCTCTTCCGTCTGACCACGCAAATTCCGCTACGCTTCTTTCACCAACCATGGGAGAAAGAAGGTATTACTTGGGCGACGAAACAGGCAGTTTGAATTTAGCCCAGAGGCTTCATTTAGGCTTCATCTTTTACATGCAAGTAAATATACTAACATGGGACAGCCAGCTTTACTTCCTCTCCGAAGGAAGGCGTACGAAAGATTTTTTCGTCCTTAAAAATCCACAGCTTCGATCAGTTTTGAACCCCGAACTTGGGTGTAACAGCGCGATACGCTAACCGTTACACCATCGCCGCCGCATACATGACGGTACGTCATCTTTCGTGCCTCTCTCCTTGCACACACGCTAACACGTACATGCACTTTACTACCACACATGCTAGGAGAGCAGTTGGGGGGTTAAAAAGATTGTCCCGGAAGAGATGGAGAAACATCCGCTCACGTGTATGTCGGTGTCGCATCTCACTTTCAAGTGGCGTCGAAACACCATCACCTCGCGCTGTCTTTACACTTACGGGACTAATCACCATACCACTTGACGCGTCCGGAAACACTGAATCGCACCCAAAAGAGGAGGGGTACATGAGGTTTTCGTCCCCCTCTCCCAAAACACGACGTCACATATTTACAACTATATTTCTTCTTCATATAAATATAATGCAATAAGAAAATATGAAATCTGCATGACTCTCCATCTGTAGGCTCCCCGTATACAAATCCGTGTTGCGCCATTGTACAACCATCCTGCAGGTGTCGGGTATTCTCGTCTATTAACCTTTTAGGGTCCCTTGCTTGATCAAACTATTGACCCCTCTAATATTCAAATATGGAATATAAGTTATTAAAATGAATATGAAAATAAAATAAGATTATTTTCTCATATAAATTCAATATTAAAAACAAAATGTAAATCTAATTTAATGTAATATTGCTGTAGTTACATCGAGACGCATTAAAAACTTTAATATCATGTTTTAAAATCTGAATTATATAATTTTTTGAATAGTATATGAATGAAAAAAAGCTTCTATTTGTAAATTTATGAACTGATGTGCACTCTTTTTTTTAATGTAATATCTAATGTAATATTGCTGTTGTTACATCGAGACGCATTAAAAACTTTAATATCATGTTTTAAAATCTGAATTATATAATTTTTTGAATAGTATATGAATGAAAAAAGCTTCTATTTGTAAATTTATGAACTGATGTGCACTCTTTTTTTAATGTAATATCTAATGTAATATTGCTGTAGTTACATCGAGACGAATTAAAAACGTTAATATCCATGTTTTAAAATCTGAATTATATAATTTTTTTTGTATAGTATATGCATTTTAAAAAAAGTTTCTATTTATAAATGTATGAACTGATGTACACTCTTGTTAATAAAGATGCATGACAATTATGCGGTAAATAGTTGAGTAGGTTATGCGTAATTTTGAGTGAAGTAATTTAAAGAAAAAGAAAACAACGTGAACAACATTTTCTAAAGAACGATTTAATTGTTTCCCCTCAAAAAGAAAAGAGCATAGGGGAAATACAAATATGGCATAGATCCGATTTTCGTCATAACCTGGAACATTTCGATTACGCAACAATTGAATTTTCTTTTTCATGCATGGCATTTTCAATGGAAGGCGAGCCGCTTGTAGCCTAGTGGATAAATACGTTACGTGCAAGCCTTACTCACCTAGTTCAAATCCCAGGCGGGGTGAATATTATTTTCGATTCTGCGACTACTTTAATATCTTATAAGCTACAAACTATACGGTAAAATTTGTGCTGTTGTTGCATCTAGTTTCAGCGTGACGTTTTCATTTTAGACTACTTGAGATTCCACTGAAGCTCATCTGGTCCGATGGAGTGTCTTGTCCCATCGAGATGACGTCAGTGCGTTCCTGTGTGTCCTCAGCCTTAGAAGAGTGCTCTCGGAACGAACGTCTCGGGGAGGTGTGCCTTTTTGATTCAATGGACACCCATACTGACTTTGTCCATGCCAGTTTCTTAAGAAATGTTATTTTCTAAGATCACTAGAGTAGCCTTTATTTTGAGATTTTTTAGTATCACTACATCTTCTAAAAAAAGTTAAAGTAATTTGCTTTCAAAACCAGAAGATTCTTCAAACAAGTGGTTGATATCTATATAACCCCTAATATTGATTTATTAGTGGCGATGGTATTATTTCGCGAAGTGAACAAAACAATTTTCTGACATTTACATAAAAAAGTAACATTTGCTAGATAAAATAGCAAGCAAAAGCACATTGCTTCAGAGTTAGAGGAACCTACATGTAATTCAACAGAGCAATTAGTTTACCATGTGACATTTAATTGGAAATAAATATTCATAATTTTAATTACGGTCTTTTATTAGGCTTTCAACTTTTTTCGAGATAAAACAAACAATACACTTTAACTCTCTCCATACACTGGAATGTAACTTGAACTCAAGAGTAACTATCTTTGTTTTGCCGATATCTAATGATTATCGTTCCAGAATGTTATTTCAATACCCTTCAAAGTTAACTCTGTTTCAAAATGACGTCTCTTTATGCACGTTTTGATTGAAATGACGTCTATATTTTTGGTTTGGCCACGCTATATTTCTTCGTGACAAGAAAGCGTCAACTTACCAGCTAGATGTGGCCGAAACGCGATGGCAGCTTGATAGCTTGCTATTGCTTCTTCCCAGCGCTGTGTATTCTGCAGCAAAATGCCTCTGCAAAAAGTTCCAAACAGTAAAGAATGCATTAGAAGATTTTCAAATAAGATATTATTTGATGCAGGAAGTGAGAGAGAAATGTTTGCATTAACTGGACTGTTAGTTATTGTAAACTCCGTAATTTACTTAGTTTATTTTGGCATTCAAAAAAGATAAATTCGTTTTGTCCGAATATTCCAACCTCAAGTACGTGCGACGTTTTAAAACGTCACTAATCTTTGAGCTTCTTTACTTTATTTTAAGCTTCGTGATCAAATATATAACATGTTATTCTTTATGTTTATTGTCAAGAGTATATTTTGATGTAGGGATGCGTATATTTCCTTTCCGTATACAATATGCCATATTGTTAACCGTGTAATGAGAACATTTGACAAATATGAAATATGCGAAATTATGGGATGGTTGTCTCCTCTTCAGTGCATTTGCAATTTTCAGCGATATCGAAGTCATCAAAACCAAGTGACATCTGATAAACAGTAAAAGACTTGTCAGAGATGATTATTTGTGCTTAGGTCGTAAGAAAGTTATTAATCGAAAATTTCTTCATCTATCTTTATATATTAATCGCTAAGAAATGTTTCGTAGTTTCGTGAGTGTAATCGTTTAGAAATCAATTTGTGCTTTCTACTAAACCATTTTTTTACGATAGTGCAATGTACGCTTATAAAAATGTCGTTGGTACGATTTTCTTTGAAGCCTTTAAATGAAGTAATTGCTGCTAGCAACAAAATATTCTACGAAACACATCTTACAGATCTAGTTCATGATCCCCAAATTGCGTGAAACGCATGTGTTAAAACTTATATTAAATGTGTTTGTAACTAGAAATTAACAAAACAAGTCCAGTGGTAATGCAATAGTATGCTCATGTGTATTTAGTGCGTGGATCAATTCGGGGAAATATCGAAAATCTGGAAAAAACTTGGGAAGGACACAAAAGAATATAAAGTATAGAAGAATACTACAATTAAACTTGGAAGTAAAACTTTAGGTTTTTTTTTCTTTTTTTCCCCTACCTTCAGGATAGACAGCGACACCAGGCCTTTCGGAAATTTCACCGTTAACTTTCTTAGTGTCATATTAGTTTTTAGGGCAAGGTTATTCTTACTTTTTAGAAAGCGTTCATGTGAAAGATGTGAAAGATTTTTGTTTCGTACGAAAGAAGAAAAAATCTGCTTCTATGAAGATTGCGATGTCAGTAAAATATTAAGTCAGTATGTCAGTAAAGTCTTATTCTGAGGCCGGTTAAGAATGGGACGCAACATCGATTTTTTTATAAATATATCGGTTTCAAACATCGATGTATTGAAGCCGATGTTTGTTGAAAATTGACGTTTTATGCTCGATGTTTTTACGTTTACGATGTTTTGTTCGTGGATGAAAAATCCCCATTATCAAAGTTTTGTGAAAGTGAAAATATGAAATAACTGATAGTACCACTGTTTGTTTTCGAACCACACTAACGCGATGTGTACTATCTTCATTGAAGAGAGTTATTCCTCGCCCGAGATGATCATGATGCCCTGATGTATCCTTACGTCTTTCCTCGCGTTCCGCAGAGATTTTGCACATTTGTTTTCAATTAAATTTTAATTATAAAATAAGATGCACGATCACTGTCAAATTAAATTTTGTTGCGCACGAATTGAATGTTAGAGGTTAGTACACATATTTTGTGGACGAAGTATTTTTTAACATCGATATTTTAAATTCAAACATCGATCCTAGGCATCATCGATGTTTTGTTATCGATGTCGCATCATTACTCTAGACCTACTATGTAATCTCCTTCCCCATATCGCGTAAGGCAGAGGGCAGTCAATGTTTAAAGAAAATTGATTCTTACGTACGTGACGAAAGTACAAATTAGCTGCACCCCTGAATGTTTAATAACTCGTCGTCAACACATCTCTATCATAAAACCTTTCTCATCCAGTCCCCTTTCCTGAAAGCACCCTGTCCTTTCCCATCCAACTAACTTAAAACAACCTATTTTTCGTGGACAAAATAACCTATTGAGTCTACTTACATCTCAAGTCCCAAACCCCAACCCTGTACGCGAGATACGAGGGAGCTATTAGCGATATCTGATGAGGAAGAGGACAACGACGTTAACAACAATAACACACTTTAAAAAGAAAAAAATGAAGAGTTCAAAAGGGTCAGGCTTTGGCAAGGATGAATCACCATGTTTGTTTTCTCTGCCCTCTTCACCCGCATAGAAAAGCTTTCGAACACAGTGCCTCCTCCACCCAAATTTATGTGAAGTTTTATTAATGTTTTCTAGTAAGAATATACTTATTAAAGTGACAAGAAGAGATTGATAGAGAGCGCATTGGAACAAGTTGTGATAATGTATCATGGTGATAAAAAATAGTAATAATGCAAAAATCTGATTTGAGCGAAAATAAAATGTTAATTAAATATTAATTTTAATTAAATATTAATAATTTTAATTAATATTAATTAAATATTAATTTTTATTTGTTAGAAGGTCCCTTTTCCATAAGGTTTTGAGACTTGATGTTTTACTAACTGAAATGCTTACTCCGCATTATCGTTATAAAAGTCTAAGAATAAAAGACAACATTAATAAGATCTCGATTCTCTAGTGTCAATAATAACTAATAGTAACAATAATATTATCATTAATAATATAATAATAATAATAATAATAATAATAATAATAATAATAATAATAATAATAATAATAATAATAATAATAATAATAATAATAATAATGTGGAAATAATTGTCGAACGTGGATAAATACTATGTCAAGCTACTCAATCATTGTCTTTTATCCTTTGGCCAGGGGCTCTAACCCTTAAGTCCCCGGGCTTCCCAGACGGCCACCCATCCAGGAACCTGCGATATATCGAGTTGCTTAACCTTCGTGACTAGGTTAAGAAAGCGTCTACCGCCGTCGACACAGAGAATTATGGTTTTAACCTCCCCGGAATGTAAAAGCATGAGCCGGCATTAACAAAATGCATACTTACAAGTTGTAGTGCACGTCCGCCATGTTGGGGCGATGCTTCAGAGCAACGCGATAGCAGTGCTCCGCCTCTTCGAGTCGGCCGTTCATGCTCAGCACGTTACCCAGGTTACCGTAGGCTGCGAACAACCAGAAATCGCCAGTTACAATCAATGAAGATTGCACCTTGGAATATACCACTGAGATATGAAAAGCAGTTTTGATTTTTTGATTAAATCAATTGCTTTAAAATTTTAGAGCAATATAATAGACCCTGTAAGTCGGCCCGGTGGCCGAGATCGCTAAGGCAGTAGTGTCGTAGCGATCACGGACCGAAGGATCGGGGGTTTGAGTCCCGCCTCGGGGATGGTTGTATTTGTGTTCGTCCTTTCACCCCTTATCATCCTCATATCTTCATAGTTATCATACCGTTAACACCAATAGTGGTCGTTAATGGCCTAGATGTTGATGCGACCTTAAATAACCAATTAAAAAAATTGACTGCTAAAACGCCGAGAAACCCGATGCTTTTTATTTTCTTAATCTACTTGTAATCACTTATGTTTCTTTAACAAAGAAGTTCACTCTCGCTGATAGAAGAACCCAAAGAAAGAAATAGAAATCTGAATTATCCAGAAAAGAGTTTAAAGCCCTGAGTTTTACGATCCCAAACTTTGTAAAATATTTATGATACAATTTGAAGAAATCTGTTTCTTTGTTGAAGTAGTTGCAGATATTCATAGCTTTCTTATATAACTACAAGATGGCACCCAGAGGTGAGGTGTGGCATTTTTGTGTGGCCTTCTGTAGATTTTTGATGTGTGAGGCTCTAGAGAGGGGTACAAGATGCTCATATATCAGGACGATCTGTTTTTATACTCTCACAAAGTTGCCTGGATTTCTGGTACTTTTTTTCTGAAAATCTCATACTTTAAGAAAATATTGAAATCGGTTTAGAAACTTTTCGTTCTCACAGCAAAATTAAAATTCATTACACTACGTACATGTGAAATGAATGAATTTAAAATTCACTTGATAGTAGATTGAAAGCGCTCCATTTCCTAGCAAAGATTTCAAATTGAGCGTGCAGTTGCTGCTATATTAGCATTCCACACGTCGAAAGGATGTTATCTCGCGTCGTTGTATGCAAACAATCAAGGGCTGAACTGTCGCCGCGGATCAAAATTGGGCTGTAACGCAATCGCAACTTAGGATCCCACCACCCATGTGCTGCAGCTGGGATTACATTCTTATTATCTTGTGGTAATGCATCAGCCTATCAATCTGGGAAACCCTTTCCCGTGTATCGCAGCTCTTCGCGACATATTTACAAGACCCGAATAAACTAGATTTTGTCGAATTTTCAAATGTAGGTGAAGGAAAAATTAATTAAGGAACTGTAGACGATGCTATTCAACCGTACAAGCTTGATGTACTCATAAGTTTAGATTATAAATTATTAAAATTCATAAAACTATATTACCTTCTAAACTAATGCAAGACTTTAACTGCACCGTTGTGTCGACATTCCTGAATTTATACGATAAACACACTAAATTACTAAATGTATAGAGACTCGAGCCTTCCTGTTGTAGAGGCTTTTCAATGAATCTTATGGACATTCGTTTTAAAGCAGGAAAACTCCTTACAATTCTTTTCTCCCTACTAGTTGTTGGATAAAAAGCTCAGTTTATCAATATACGATAATATACTGTAGCTCTGATCCAATAAATATAACAGCGTGGAGATGGTCCGTTTTGTTTCATTCAGTGAACTACGACATAGTTATTATTAACAACTACAAAACTCCTTTCTTTCTCTTGGTATATCACATTGACGTGCCACACGAAACCCATCGCATAAGATGATATATGATCATCAACACTAGTAATAAACTAAACTGCTATCTAGATGATCTTGGCTGTCCGGGTGACGCTGCGTCGAAGGCTGTGTGGCCGACGTTTCGACCATCTTTTCGTGGTCTTCCTCAGGGCAGATCAGACCAGCCCCGAGCCGGACAGCCAAGATCATCCACATGACTCCGGCCGCGGAAGCCTAGGACTTCGACTAAACTGCTATCTAGTCAAAATTTTCTTTTTTCGAAAATCTCAATTTTCACGAGCATATGGCTTGAAATACAGCAATTATAATTAATACAATCAGTTAATTTTTTAAATCCCGTTGATTCAATAACACTTGTAAGAAAATTTAGAAAGAAAATTCTCAATAAAATTACTAAAAATGATTAATAATGACGAAAAATAACAAATACTCCTTGTCCCCACTTCTCCCCAATGTAAATATGATGCATTTTTCGCGTAAATTTGCTAATTTTTAAATCTTACTTTCAACTAAAAGTTTAAATTTAGTATTTGCTGTTAGCACATAGGTGGCCCAATTATATCAAATTTGGCGCCTTACTGGGAAAACAATTATAACCAGCCTTTGAGACGAATTAACGGCAAAGAACATACATGTCAAAGGGCGTGTTGGAGAGAGCGTTATATTTCTCTAAAAAACCGGCAACTACATGACATAGAGAAAGAAGTTAATTTCTCCTTAAACTGTTTTCAAACATGACCGTGAGAATCACCACATTGCAGACACCGGAGCCCAGCGAACATAGGCAACGCTGCACATTGTCGAGAGATTTAGAGAAACAAACTCCTTTCAGATAAGATGCGGAAAGACAAATTATTTAAAATCTGCAGCCACGCCTTCTGATGGCGGACGCGCGTATCTACTGCAATGAAAGTTGAATTTCTTACGTAAGGTTGGTAGTGCGTTTCGAAGTTACAGATAGCTGTGTTCTCCGAAAATCAGCGTGTTGGGTACGTGAATTTCATACACACAAGATAAACACAGAAAGGAAACCGACTTCTTTTTGCTCAGACAAAGGTAACACTGTCTCTTAAATATTTAATGTTAAAAGCAGATCCAATGCCAAAGTGTGTTGACTTGTCGTTTTCAGAATCGTCTCTTTTGTCAATGGCTCAGAAAGACGTACCGCAGATCTCCGCCACAAATCTTTAAAGCTCTCCCACCGCTTAAAACCTATATTCGCAGCCTCAACATTTGCTATATTCCTTTAAAAATATAGCTGTACAAATTTCAAATTTTTACCACGTCCCCCATCAAATATTATTCGAAAAGGACAAAATCCGAAATTTCACATTTCGATTACGTTGATTATATTGATTAATATATGATTGGACATCATTTAGGACGATGTAATTTTTAAGTGACATTATTTATCATATTACTTTTCGTAAAGTAACTACACTTCAAGAATCAGTCACTCGAAAAATGCACATTTGATACTAAGGCGTAAGTATATGAGGTTTCATCGATGTTATTTCATCTTTATTTGGCCGAATGCTATTTGACAGCTTGTTTAAATTCACAATAATAAACTGCTTTTCTTGGGGGTCTTTCCTGTTTAGCTTCAGGCTAACGTGTATTTGACTCGTCGCCGTCCGCGTCCAGTGTAACTCGTCAACATAAGTCATTACTCAATATATCTCATTCTCAGTTATTTTCGAATTCGAATTTCGATCAGTAAATAAATCCTTTCTTAGGAATAGTATGAATCAGCCTAAAGATTTGAAATCGTGTGAATAGGTTCAAACGTCGGGAAGTTTTCATAAATGTGTTTCTAAATATTCTACTTGAAATAGTGGTTTACATTTCAAGGATGGAAATACTTATTACAAATTGAGATGAGAAGCTGGAATTTCTAAACGTGTGACTTCTTCTATCTGTCATGGCAGCTTTTTATTCCATTTCGAATTTCCTTCTTTTCAATTTAATATTATAATCTGCCTTCACGCCGTACAGCTATCAATAATCAATTCCCTGACTCAGGATCAACCGTCTCCACTCTCAAAATGTACATAGTAAAACGGCAATACACTAGATACAGAATGGAAAGTATGTATCGTGCTTCCTAAGCTATAATAGAGAAATTAAATAAAGTACTAACCTTAGGTATCTTAGAGGCGTATGCTAACTATATACTTAGCACACATCTCAAGTTATATTTACCTTCAAAAACAATTAAAAACTGTTAGTGACAGTGGGAAGAAGTGGGAAACTGTTCGTGACTGTGGGAGAAGTGTACTCTGTGCACGTTTTCGTAAATTCTAGGTTCCCTACTCCAAATCATATACAAGTTTAATTCCCAATACAGAAATTACGGAAATTAGCGTAATAATGTTGGTAATGATATGGTAATGAGCGT
Source organism: Teleogryllus occipitalis (assembly GCA_011170035.1). Lineage (NCBI taxonomy): Eukaryota > Metazoa > Arthropoda > Insecta > Orthoptera > Gryllidae > Teleogryllus > Teleogryllus occipitalis. Next base: position 109,819 of record BLKR01000709.1, read on the forward strand.
AGTAATATTTAGTAAAATATTCAAGTTTCGTCAATTTTAGCGGTCACAATCTGAATAAAAAAGTACTAAGCAATGATGGGCTGCTAGAATTATTCTATGTACCAACAAATCTAAAAAATGATGGATATATTGATATCATGTTCATTTTATAAAAATTGCATTCTATTACCAGAAGAATTGAGGAGAATTCAAGAAAACTAATATTGTCGACAATTGAACGAAATAATGGAACGTACAACGAACATAAACATCTCAGAGTTAAGTTGAACATTAAAATGTTTTTGACAAATCTCAGTATTATCAACAACATATTTAGCAATACGTTAAAACAGTAAATTTCAATAAACAAATTAAATGATGACGTAAATTTTGTTTCATAATGTAGCCAGTCATTTTAAAATGGCTTTTAAAAATTTTCTGAATTTTGATTTTCCACGATACATGATTGCCTAGTAACGCGTATATTTTGGAGCTCTCTATAAATTGTCTATTAGAAAGATGAGCTGAAATGCGAGCACTGGTCTGCCATCTGAACGAAATCTGGAAACCTTGCGTCTTCAAGGCGGAATATAGAACGGAAAAACTGTCGACGAAAAGAGAAAATATTTCTATGTTGTGATAATAAGTGTAAATATCCATAACTATTTGCTAATATTGTTATATATCTGGTATATTTGAATGTTTTTCACTACGACTGTTTCCGATCGCCATTTTGTTCTCACGCCCTGACAAGATTTTATGGGTACACCATGGTGAATGAACGGTTACACAAGTCCTTCTGGAATGGTACAGGCAAATACCTTATATTCATTTACAATGATTTTCGTATTGAGATGGTTCAGGGCATCAACTGATGCCCCTGCAGGGTTCCGGGGTTCGATTCCCGACAATATCTGCGTTTTCGACTAGACGGCGTCGAATTCAGCTCATTTAACCATTACTTTATACAAGAGGTTAATTTGTCTTACGTTAATGTATGCTGCATCTTCTCAATGTAATTGAATTTTAAACTCTTGGGTGAGTATTTTCAGTTTTGGGAACTGCATGGTCTTCAGGAGACAAATTAGGTGAAGAAAGGGCTAATGGGACAACGTTGAGAAAAGCTCATATGATTTGATTTTTTAGTAAAAAGAAGGGGAAATATATGTGACGTTTTGGGGAGAAATAACATCTGCGCAGTTTTTGTGAGCTCCAGAATCTCTTCTCAAAATTTTAACTGTAAGTACCTGAATGATGATTAAACTTATAAAAAACCGAAAGTTAGCAACTTTCGAAAACTAGACATTTTCCCTGCCAAGTTATGGAAAACTTATTTTCATCAATAAACGAATTGCGGATTTTAATGTTTTTATAGTACTAACAATATAGTAACACAACCCATGCTCTACTCTTATCTCTACTAGCAAAAGGTAGCTCAACTTTTCAAGTTTTCAACTCTGCTTTTCAACAAGGAACTGATGATCTTTTGCTTCAGAGAAAGCCGGAGAGTTTGTCATGCAGCAGTGTACCTCACGAGAAGTGAAATACTTTTAAATCAATTAAAATGACTTTATCGTTGAGAAATCTACTAAGCAGAAAAATTAAATTGACAACTGCAGTTTCTCTTTCTTGTCCATCTCGAAACACGAGACCTTCAGCATTAGGACGTTGAAAGATTTTAGTCTGTTGAAAAAGCTGCCCGTCTGCAAGCGAGAATTGTTAACTTACAGAGACTTGTAAATATATTTCACTTTATTGCTAGGTACAGCAAATAACTGATTGATTTAGTAAAACATAACCGAACGCGAAAACAAAATAGTTTACCATTCAAACATATTCCTACTCTTTGGCAAAAATGTTTATACGGTGCACAATTTAAAAAGAAAACAAACATAAAGTAGTAAAAAAATAGTAAGAATTGTAATCATAAATAAAATCTCGGTTGTTTGATCGAACAAATTTGGCCATTATACTTTCGAAAGTAGCCACTAGTCCACACCTCGCGCCTCTTCAGTTTGCGCGTGTGCCGCTTCTGGATTTGGAGGGGAAATGAGCGGAGTCAGGGGAAGTTGTCCGTGCTTCCAGGATCTCCAGATTTCTTCGTCAGGCAAGTCGCTCGTGCAGACGCGTTTTGAGGGGCCTGGGGTTTTGAATGCTCCCAGCACTTTTCCAAAGGGTTCAAATCACGAAGTAGTTCGATCGATAGGATTTGTGAACGGTTGCAAACAAGTCAGTTTGAAAATATATGGAGCGCGTATAGCAGGATAATTTATTTTATTTCAAGTTATTTTATATCTTTAAAATGTTTCAGCTACGTTATCTCATGCTAGCGAAATGCACTTTACAAAGTGATTGTATAGTAGACCTGGGCGAACTCTGGAACGTTGAACGGCGAACGTCGGTGGCAACGGGAGCGCGGTCATCAAAATACGCAAATACAATACTGTCTTTTCAGCCTATCAAATCGTTTTACTGCATATTTGTAGATGAATAAAAAAATATTCATAGATCGTGACTATATATTTTCTGCAGAAGATTTTTATTTGAAGTACTCTGCAGTACTACAATACGCAACACTATTTTACCTGCCGCAACACTATTTTGATTTTTTTATCCTCTCATCTCTCTGTCAATATTAGCTGGTTGTACGAAATCCATACAATCGAGAGAAATAGAATTGTATATATTTGTCGTTTTAAAACGAACGTTTTCTTAAGTTTTCACAACTCGCCATTACTTTTCAAAAGTTTCCACAACTCGCAAAATGTTTTTATTGCTTATTTTAGATTCAATCGAAATTACTGCCAGATTGTATAAGCATTCTTAGTGCAGTTGTCGTAATTAAAATTATTTTATTTATTTTAATTTAGAGGAGAATCGTACTTTACTAACTGCGGTAAGTAGTAACGATACTAGTAGGTACGCAGTGCAATATTCTGAAAATATTGGAATCATGTACGTCTTCCTCAACAGTTTCTATTTTTATAAAAGTAACAATTACTGAAATTTCTCGGACGTTCTGTAGCCTACAAATAATTAAAACAAATCATCATTATTTTCTGTACCTTACATTGTAGCTTTTGTTTACACTCCTGTATTACCTTGTTAAATTTCTGCATCATGACTTTGTGAAGGTACTGTGTCATTACTTTCTTAGCATTCATTTGTCATTATATTCTTGACATTATGTTAGCATTATTTCTTTACATTCATCATTCATTTCTTTCTGTGAAGTACATTCCGGTTTATTTTACTGGTAAACAAATGTTACGCGCGTTCCTATTAAGAAATACAGCTACCCGACGAATGCCGTCCTGATTAAACGTACCCGTCACGTATAATGGTGGCAAAGTTTAGCAAAACATCGATATATTGAAAGTATACATTACCAAAAGATTTTTATATCGGTGAAATCATTGACAAAAATATAGATGTTTGAAATATTGATATTTTAAATATGATGAAACTTTTTTGAAGTAATATCGTGGTCCTAATGTAATACATAACATATCAATATTATTTTAAAGTATAGTCTGCAGTAAATGTGGCTATTATCTTAATTTTCTAATCAATGATCTATGTAGTCAAGATTCAAATTGAAGTTTAATAATATTACCACGTACAAAATACTCAAAACATTTAACATGAGAAAGGTTGAGAATAGCAAACGGCTTCGTGTCACCTGGGATTGACAATAGTGACAATTGCTGTTGATTGCGAACAAACCACAAATAAGATAGCAAACTCGTGCGAGAACTCTCGCATGTTAAACGCCACTCTTTCTAATGTTCTATTTCCATATTAAGCCTATAATAGATATTTTTCTTGAAGACCCTCTTAACCTCCGTCACGTGTTCTATATGCCTCCTTGCACTTGATGACAATAAAACATTTTTACCAATACAAACTATTCTTATTTGACGTTATTACCAGGCAGAAAGGTACACTCGTGTAATTCAATCTCGTATAATATCATGTAATTTGTTTAATTTCACATAGAGTTGCAAATTCCACAGGTTCTGAACAGCTGGGGTAGAATCGGGAAGCGTCAAATCCGCAAAAATGTAATAGAATATTCAAGATCTCATCCTGTAAATTACGGAGTAAAAAATGTTTCTTTGGGTCATTTCGCTTCAAAATTTTAGTTTTCAAGGCTCTAAAACGCTTCGTTTAGGAGTTATGTAACGATATAAATTAAAAAAATACGGCAGTGTACTGCAGGTTGTATTTGCTCTGAATATTTGGTTGCGTTATTCCTTCATATTTTTTAAGTCAAAATACAATTCGTTACTTCTTCGTGAAATTCTCTTTCTTTACAGGCCTCATTTATAAAGATTGGTTGCTTGTGAGAGCCGAAAGTGGCATTATACCACTGAAATAATATAGGAGACGATACTGGAAATTTTATTTATATCATGAGAATCTTTTAAAAACGTCGATGTTTTTTGCCATCTCTAGACACTCGGCGTTGGGCGGTCTCCTAAAGGGAAACGCGATCTTCACATTGTGCAGGGTGGGATGGAGTAGAAGGGGGCGTGGCAGGGAGAATGCGTTGAGCTCGTCGGAGCGCTGCTGACAAACGCACAACACCTCGCGTCGAAGAGAGAGACAGAGAGGGAGAGGGCACAAGAGAGCTCTTGATCCCCTCCGGAGGCGGAAACCGACTAATCCCTTTCGACTGCCTCGCGCCCTGCGCCAAGCACAACAAGATTTCGACTCCGCTGCAGCCGAAGAATCGATGCCTTCTACTAATGCTCGTTGTCGGGTTTTGATTGATGTCTTTTGCTATAGTGATACCGATTCTGAAATAGCTTTACCGTCGATAAAAATGACTTTTTTAAGGTCGCTTTTTAACAACTGGTACCGGGAGCGTTAGCTCAGTGCATCAATTGATGTCACTGCAGCGCCTCTGACCGGAGGGTCCTAGGTTCGAGTCCTGACGGCGGCAGGATTTTCGACACTAGCTTTTCAGCAAGGTCGAATTCAGTCGCTGGCTGGAGGCGAATTCGAGTGGCCGGCTGTTCCGATCGGTAGTTTTCCGTGGTTTCTCCGATCAACACCAGGCGAATCCCGGAGCAGTGCCCTAACAAACGGGCCACGGACCGCGCGCGATATTTCCTTCCTCTTCCTTGTCCTATCCCCTCCCTTTACACACACACTTACTCTAACATGCACTACACTACACTACCACATATTCCGGGAGACCGGTCGTGAGCTTAGAGCCTGTCCTGGCTGGGGCGGTGCCCCGCTGGTGGGAGAGTCCTGGTTAGGGGGAAACCCCACTAGCCGACGGTAGATCGGCGCCGGATCTCGCCATCCAGCGGGGGAAGATCACCGCCATCTCCCGAGAAACAAACATGCACTACACTAACGGGATTAATGTCCAAAAAAGTTGACGCGCCCGGAAACACGAAAATTCAATCAATCAATCAACAAATGGTCATATAATGACTACTGTGGTATTTTAACTGTAGGGAACACGTAAGGACAACCCAAACACTCGCAAACATACATGCCTGTGGTGGGATTCAAACCTGCGACCTTTCGAGCCCAGGCAGCTACGGCCCTTCAGCCTTAGCGATCTCGGCTAACCAGGTCGGTACTGATCAGTTTTCATTTGAAAATTTTGAGCTAGCAGTGGATATCTTTCATATGACACTGTCAACGAAATTTTCACGTATCAGTCATAAAATGTGTATAGTGATTTATTAGGGGAAGATTTATTATAATCTTCAATAAAAATAGATGAATTAGTGTTCTTGGCGTTAGAGCAGATGGTCATTGCAAAGATTCCGAGTGCGCTTCTGCAGAAGAATCCATGCCTTCTACTGATGCTCGTTGTTAGATTTTGATTGAAATCTTCTACTACAGTGATACTGACGCTGAAATAGTTTTACTGACGATAAAAATGACTAGTTTTGTTTTGAACATTTTGAGCTTGTCTTGGTTCTTTTATGTGCCCCCTTGTCAACGAAATTTTCTCGTATCGGTTACTCGTATGTTACTCGAGAATCGGTTACTCGAGAACATTCATTAGAAACACGTATAAAAATAGATGAAAATTGATAATTAGTATTCTTGGAGTCATAGCAGATGGTCAACACTTACTCAGTTATTGCAAAGATTCCGACTCCGCTCCTCCAGAAGAATCGATGGCTTCTACTGATGCTCGTTATTGAGTTTTGATTCATGTCTTATACTACAGTGATATCGATGCTGAAATAATTTTACCGACGATAAAAATGACTAGTGTGAAATTGACTAGAATGATAAAATTTTGAGCTAGTAGTGGTTCTTTAATGTGGCATCTGTCTACGAAATTTTCACGTATCAGTCATAAAATGTGAATTTGAATTGTGATTAATTACGGAAAAATTTATTATAAACATGAATAAAAATAGATGAAAATTAATATTTAGTATTTTGGTGGAGTAGCAGATGGTCAACGCTTACCGTTGTAGCATAGAATCGATTCTATCCGGTGATGTTTGTTGAGTTGCGATTGATGATAAACAAAACTATTTCTACTCGGAGACCAATACAATGCAATACAATAAAGCCATTGACACCACTGTTGGGCAAGGGGCACTTAAATAGTGGGGTAGCTCAAAATTGTAACCATTTTCAGGTGTGCTCGTCCTGGAGAGTGGAGATCACTATATATTAAATGTTTGAAGATCAGCTTATTCGCACTTTGTCCTGGTCTGGGAATTAATGTATTGCAGAACCTGAGTACGCTTTTGGCAACAGTCTCAATTACGTATTGAATGAGCTAACAGTCTCAATTACGTATTGATAGTGATTATGAATATATCTTTGCAATCTTCTTCTCTTCTAAAAAATGTAGGACTAGAGGTATCTGGTGGCTATTTCTACTCCGAGATCAATACAATACAATAGAATACAATAAATCCATTGATCCCAATGTTGGGCAAGACCTCTCACTTAAATAGTGGAGTAGCTCAAAATTTAACCGCTTGCAGATGAGCTAGTCCTGGAGAGCGGAGATTACTGCATATTAAATGGATCACTGGATATTTCCTGGCCTGGGAAGTAATATATCGCAATACTTGAGTACGTGTTTGGCAATACCGAATTAAAAGTTGAAGACAATTATGAGCTAAATGTCTCAATTGCGTATCAACTTCAGAAAACAATATTATATTGAAAAATTTTGATATTGAAGAGCGAAGCAGATGAAAATTTATTTTACGAATGTTGATCGTGATATTGCATAAAGTTTAAGAAAACCATGACCAAGGAATAGATAAAAACTATTATTAAAAGTACTTTTGACGACCGTGTGTACGTGCCTGACGTCGTTAGGTGCATGAACATCAACTTCAGAGTATGCAAATACATGTGTATTAGCTGTTCCTGGAAGTTTCAGTCCTAATGTAACGAATGCCATTTCGCTTTGCGATATCTTTCATTAGATCTCTAATTAATTTTCGACTTCTCTGCTTGCCTTGTTCATTACGAATGAATAAGGTGAGAATATTCCATGTTTCAATGCTTCATAAAAAGTTACAAAAAGCAGCAAGCAATATAGAGTTCTTTTAATTATTCCATTCTAATTGCCATCCCAGGATATACCAAAGCTAGCCTTTGAGTGTTACATATCGCACAGAAATGCAAATGACGTTTTAAAAAAATGCGACAGTGCTTTTAATTCGTACTTCTCTCAACAAACTCTTCGTCTTGCGTTCCCGAGTCGCTAGAAAAAGGAACTAATTTCTTTCACATCATTTATCGTGATTTAGAGCCTTAACGAAAAATCATCTCGCCTCTAAAAAGTTATAACTCTGCACAAGTGCAAGGTTTCCTCGTAGCTTAGCTAGTGCGAAGTGGTAATATAACAACGCAAATTACCAAAATTATCTTGTTTGGTGTGGACTGCCGTAACTCTCTTCGCAAAACTCGTTTTCCCGCTCGGTTGCGGGGCGGCCCGCGGATGGAGTGGCGTTCGCTCCAAAGGCGCGAGCGGAGTATCGACCCCGAGCCCGTAAACAAGGAGCGTGGGCGAGCGGAAAAGGGGGCGAGGGGAAGGGGGGGCGGCGTTAGCAATGAAATCAGCGCCCGACGCGGCGGTCACCATCTCCTCCGAGATGGCGCTCTTCGAAAAACGGCGCCGTGCCACACTAATTAACTACCCCCACCCCCACCCCTCCCCACCCCCGCCACGCCCACCTCGCGCAGCCGCAGCGCGTAACGCGAGGCGGCAATTACTGGCGACAATCGATGGATCGCTGAGCGGAGCATTAGCGTCGACCGCGCGCTTCCCCCCCCCTCCCCTCCCCCCCCTCTCTCCCCGTAACCGCTCTGAACTCGACGTTGTCTCTCCGCTGTTATCCCACGCCCTCACATCTCTTGTTTTGTCGTGCGTGCAACCGAACACGCTATCAGATGTCCGCCGTATGTCTTTATCGTTGTTGGTATTGATGCGTTACATCAATGTAGTTGGGAATCTTTAAAACCCACTTCGCTTCATTGCTCGAAGAATGGACATTTGTTCGTAAAAAATTGTTTCATTTTTTTTTTTCATGTATTTAGCAAATGATCCCATCAATCCCCCCCCCCCTCAAATCAGGAAACATTTCAAAATATTTCCTGCTCACGATTGCCATTGATACAATTTTTCCTCGTTCAATATATGTATTCTGGTTTGCTCGTTTTCAACGCTACAATCCAAACACTTTTTTATTTTTCAATCATGCAACTGCTTGGTTGCTGTTTTTATAGCGTATTTTGCATGGGATTGGCGTTGTGGTGTTCACCCAGCAAATACGTTTCAGGCCATATCTCACATGTGCATTGATATGACCTCAACTTTAAACTGCATTTGCGCCTAGATGCTATTCCGCATCTTCACTGAACTACCTCTTCGCTTTTCCTCTTCAAAACTATTTCAGAATGAAGAGCCTAGCTAAGAAGCCTCACATAATCGGACTTGCTTGGCTGTGCTTGAATGTGGAGTTGTGCTGTGAAGTGAATAAAACTCGTCGTTTTGGTGCCTACTTCGCTATCTGATGAATGTTCCCGCCATCTATATTACGCGCAATCCCCTCTTATACGACTCGTAGGCACGACGAAACAATTTGCATTTTTCCAACCCACTCCCACCTCACACAAGGCATCGATCTTTGTCGACAAGTATCCACTGCCGTAAATTTTTCGTGATTCTTTCTTTATTTCTTTTACGGCCAGTAGACCTTTCAAGACGTTGAAAACAATGTTTATTAACATTCACATTAAGGTTTTGTCATCATCACTAATTACTACCACATCATCATTAATGTTGATAATCTATGATGATGGTTTAATTCTTTTTAAGAATTTTAAATTTAATAAAATGGTAATCTGGATATCAATAATAATACTAGTAATAACACGTGTCAAGATGGACGCAATTCATCTTTGAGAAATTTGGATTTGACTCGTGGTTCTGAAATTAGTTAGATAGATAGATATTATTCTGCAGGTAGGTATGTACAACCTGGTGGCAGAACACTACGGCTAAAACGTTTACTACACTTACTGCCGTGCCAGAAGTTACTAGTGTAGTTACTACTGTTACATGTTCAAGCTACATGTCATTTTCAAGGCATTCCTTCTCATGTATATTTAGAGTTTGTAAGATCGAATGCACGACCCACCTTTGTGACACAAAAATGAATTTGTTATTTGAATCGCATCCCAAAAAAATTCGAATCTTTAGCGGTTTTTGTCCATGCAAAGATTTGGCAGTTCTTTCCTTTCACTAGCGTGTCGATACCATCATCCTCGCTTTTAGAATTAGCTAATCAAAGAGTCTTCTGGACACATTGGTTTCTTATCAGTCTTCTTTTGAGAGCGAAAATTGCTGCATTCTGAAGAAAGACCGATTACATAAAGACGATTCAAGAACATTTCTATACGATTTTTAAAAACCATTTTATATATTATACATTGCACAGTTGTGATTATATAGAAATCATTATGTAATTTGAAATATCTCATTGTGTGTTTGCGGCCTGTAATTTTCATTTAAAGAATAGTAAGGTGGATTTCTTAAAGGTGTGTTAAACATTCTTTGTGTGAACTCTCCAAAATGTTACATTAATTTTCCTAGCGTTTTCTATTCATCTGCATTAAAAATGTGTAGTCCAAATATGCATTATGACCAAAAATATTTGATTAAATGTTGCTCAGTTATAATAAAACACGCCAATGGTAATTCTAATTTGGCAGTAGGAAACAATTATGTTTACACATATAATTACCGACTGCAAAAGTTTTCTTTGCAAGTGTTTTTCCAAAATACTTCATTGAATTAAACGATCCCAGTAATTGACCAAACCAAGAATGTAACTACTTTGTGTCCTGATTTGTACATTTATTTATAATTACATTTCAGTTATAAACATATGGGGTTGACTCTTGTACAAAACAATCAATCACAGCCCTGAATAGTAGAAAACTTTACTATTCAGGCATTATAAATTCATCTTTAACTTAGCATTCGTGGAAAAACCACGGCGTCTTACAAATGTCAATCACATGCTTCTTTTAATCCACCCCAACCTGTTGAGTTCGAGCTACACAACTTCTCGTGGACACAAGCTTATCAGTTAGATCCAGGTCAGTCACTGTCTGGAGGTGAATTCAAGCGTCTGGTGACTGATCGGTAGTTTTCCCTGGTTTCTCCTATCAACACCAGGTGAATGCTGGAGCACTACTCTGGCAAGCGGGTGAAGGACTACGCGCGATCTTCCCTGCAAGGGGGAACATGGCCGCGGAGTGGTTTCTGGTGGAATGTTGTCGACATCTTGCGTACTGTTGTACTCGAGTTTGCGGGTTCAAACCCGATCGAAGCTGTGGATTTTTAAGGGCGAATAAATCCTTCATACGCCTTTCTTCGGAGGGGAAGTAATGCCGGCTGTCCCATGTAGTATATGTACGGCATGTAAAAGATCCTCAAACCTAAAAAAAAAGCCTCTGAACAATATTGAAATCCGCCTGTTTCGACGCTCAAGATAATACCTCTTTTCTCCGCTAGATGAAAGGAGCGTAGCTAAATTTACGAGGTCAAACGGATGAGCGGGTCTCATGGCCCGAGTCTCACCATGTAAAATAAGGAATTAAATAACTAACTATACAACCACCGGGACCCTGAGTTCCACGGCAGCATTCACATCGTTGGCTTCAAAGTGGAGGCAGTGAGTAGGCAATGCTAAGCTTCGTGTTGCCTGAACGTGGGATTGGGCGAAGGACGTTCTTCGCAATGATCCGGATCCCGCATATAGAAGTCCAGACAAGGACCATAACCCCCTTCCCCTGTCAATTTGCGTAGGTACCGGCGGTACTCACGTCGATAGCATTAAGATGATTGCAGTGAGGAGACGGGAAGGAGGCCCCGTGTCGCCCGGACCTTAGTTCGGGTGGCTCTATGTTGGGCTCTTCGCTTCGTCGTGGCAGTGTCCCGATGTTCTACATAGGGGAGGAACTTGTTCCCGATGCATTGTGATTAGCGTGTTGATTCGATTCGGGTACCGGTCTGGAAGGCCCATAGCTCTGAGCTAGCAGGGCGGTCTGGCCCTGGAATTGAATGAGAAGAGGGTAAACTGCGTTCTGACGGAACCCAGATACCAGCCTGTTGGCGTACTTGTGCATCGGCAGGGGCTGGGGCGTAGATAGAGGCTAACGCCCAGTTGCCCACCTCAGGGTGTATTATTTTTGGAAAAAGACAGATGCGAGGTAGACGCACGACATGTACACACTACGTACGATCTTTCCTTTCATTTCCTTGTATTTTCCTGACCCCTTACTTGCACACTTACAAGCACTACACTATCACACATGCCGGGAGACCGGTTAGGTGCTTACAGCTTGCTCCGGCTGGGGTTCAGCCTCACTAGTGGGAGATATCTGGATAGGGAAAACTCCGCTAGTTAACAGGTAGGTCGGCGCCGGCCACCAGCGAGGAAAGATCTACTCCTGCGATTAAACATACACTACTCATAGGGGACTAATGACCTTAGCAGTTGACGCTCCCGGAAACTCGAAATAATCAACCATCGCTCCCAAACCCCTCACCTTAACGTCCCATCCTGTCGCAGCTCGCGGGCTATAGACGTGGCACCAGATGGCGTTCGCGCTGCGTCTGTCGCCGCACTTAATGCCGGAATATTTCATCTGAGGCGAGGCAAGTGCGTTTAATCATCCGAGACGTCCCCGTTATTGCCGCACCATCACTACTCTCAGACAGCGAAGCCTATCGTTGGCAGCAGAGGGGTAGATGAATGGTAGCACGCATCAGGCGAGGAAGAGGAATGCATGGGAAGTTACGAAATACGCAAGAAACCTCTTCAAGTTGAGTAGTTTACCCAGCTGACGACTTGCTGTTGTACTCTTCGTGAGTTTTGTAGTCAGTAAGATTTTGACAAATGGTATTGAGCAAGAGTGACCCAGCCATTAACTCAATTTTTAATGGTTTCTGCACACACACACGCGTATTATCTACGACGAAAGAAGACGGTAAAAGGCTGAGCGAAATAATGGTCTAACCCCATAAAAAATGAAAAATGAGATATTGACACCATTTGTTACCTACCTAGGTGAACTATCTTTCTACATTGTTGGTGCGACCAATTTTTCTCTATAATGTTAAGAATGAGTTCACTATTCTTTTCTCTCTGCAACACTTCATACCATAACTGCGTAACTTTCATTTGAATTTACTCCGTTTTCTTAAAATGAGTTTTAGACCATTGTTCTAACCGCTTTAATTTCACTTATTTCTTTTTTGCAAGTAAATTTCCTTGCCAATTTTCACATTATATTCAGATTTATTGCCTCGATATTCCGAATCTTTGGTTTTTGAAGGTTATCGGTGGATGGTCGATGGGTGAAACGAAACAATTATCAAGCTAATACAGCCATTAGGTAAGAACACAAGAGAAGAAAAAAAAGAAATTGTTTGTGCCAAACAATGCTCATTAAAATCTGTAAAATAATCTTTAGAAACTGATTGTACTCTACATATAAAGATTTCCGAGATTGAATCCATGGAGTCGACTAATTTGTAGTTCTTGCATTCAGAGCTATCGAAACTTTATTTATGCAACGTGACGGGTTAAGTCATCAGAACTTGTGTTAATGCGACTGCGGTTGCAGGTAGACTGCACCTGGGACAGACAGCTTCGCTTATTGTGAATGATGGAGCCGCGGTGGATAATTCGAGTAGAGACGCCCCCCCCCCCCTCTCCACAGTTCGGTACGCGCACAGCGTCCGCCGCAGCCGACACCGAGCTAATCACTAGTTTCTCATATGGACCGAGATACTAATCTGATTTCGGGACAAGTCCTTTTAATCGCTCAGCTGGTTAATCGACTCGCCTAACTCCTCGTTGATTTACTTCCCGCCATCGTATAATAAAGTAGTATCTTTAACCATAATTCTTAAAATAACGCATTTAATGCAATCTGCAATTTACAGATGGCGTTCAACTTGGAATGTATCACACGTAACTATAACCAAATAGAATGGGTGTTGGTTCCTAATATTCTTGAAACACAAAAATACATATAAATCTGGGCGGCTAATGTTTCTTTTCTATTCGCAATTGAGAGAATAGTCTCTCGATACCTACTGAAGAAAATTCGAAATTGTTTGTGGCGAACAATAAATATTAAAAACTGTCTAGAATGAAACAGCCTGGACACGAGATGGAAAGATTTCAAAACCCGAATTCACGGAGTTCACGATTTTCATTGACTAAAATGTAGTACTTGCAATCAAAGCGGCTGAAACTATTTATGCGGAGTGCTGCGTTCCGTCGTTAGAACTTGCGTTGGTGCGACTTCGGTTGCAGGTGGGCTGCACCTAGAGGTGGCAGCGTCGCATTTTGGAAACGACGAAGCCACGGTGTGCAATTCGAGTACAGGAACTTCCGTCTCGGTTCGCGCACAGCGTCTGTCGCAGACGACACCGAACTAATCTCTCGTTTCTCAGTAGAAGGGTCGAGATACCTGAATCGAGTTCTACGTAAAGGCGGCAAAGTATCTGTAATTTAATTTTGAAATTTTAAAATTGGAGCCCTCAACGATTATTAATTATTACAAATAAATTTTGTTGATTGCTGAATTCTATAGTCACTTGCCCCTAGGTGTTGTGAATTGTTAACTGTTTTGACAATCTTTAATTTAAATATAATTAAATAAATTCTAATTAGGGTAAATCCGAAGTATAGGGTGGCACGGTTCCTTTGATTCACTGATTCGGTTCATTAGAAGAGAATCGACTCATGAACTGAATCCTTGTTTATACGTAGTAGTCGCGTGTAGTTAAGTTCATGATGTTACAGCAATAAATATAATTATTTAAATTAAAGGTTGATCGGGAGAATAACTACCCCACTGCTCCTAAAGCCCCCTGTACGTGTAAATCCACGTAGCAACGTACTCTCATTAAGTGAACTGATTATTTCGTATTTTTCACGCTACAAATTTAATTTTATAACCTAAACAATTCTTTAACCAACGAATTTTTTCACCAAGTGGTCCGCGACGTGCTATCGCACGTCGCTACCCGACGGATCCAACGTGCTACGTTCGCGAGGGCCTTGCGGCCCTCGCTCTCGAGACCTGGTTCGCACCTCCGCTGTCGCTTCGGCGCTCACGCTGTATTATATACCTCTCTGACTTAAGAGAATTTATTTTAAAGAGAACACTATTTCAGTAATTCATGCTACTTAAAGTTTTATTATTGGGGGGCTATCACCCCCCCCCCATTTTAGGACTAAAATATCAACTAATAACATATCATAAAAAGTGAACTCACGTTTCTTCACAGCTCGATTTTGGCAATAAATTTTGTCTTCAAATTTTATAATAATTTAATTATTTTTATTTCTGAAAAAAATAATAGTTTTTACGAAATAAAGGTTAAAAATGTTTAATAAAAATTAACAAATAACTCACCTCTGAACTTATTTTATAAATTTTTTTATATTCCCACAAAAGTTTTCGAATTTCTTGTTTTTGTTGTTTCTCCGCCAAATATATTCCCCTAAATAGTAACTAAAATTGTCTTCTACTTTGTGGCGTGGAATTGCGCGCTTTATCGCACTCCAAGTCCCCTCAATAGCATTTGTATGTGCTCCAGTTTCAGGATCTTTGAATGTAATAGAGTGATTAACTCTTAGATGGGTAAAACCTTCATCTTTGAGACAATCATAAGCCTTCCAGCAATCCGAGATCACAATAGATTTCGGCTTGATGTAATTCTTAATGATGTCCAAGAGTACATCCCTGCTACGACATTCAACGACCTTGAAAAAGGACCGAGAGGAACCCCTTTCAACACCACCAAACACCCATTTCCCTTCCACTCTTTTGCCCCTATTATACTTCCTTTTACCAAACTTACTCTCATCGATTTCAACCTCAACACCCTCTCCACCCAGTGGTTGACTTTCATCTTCAATCACTTCAAAACACAACTCTCGACAAAAACTCATCCAATCCGTAATAGTTTTCTCACTTACACCAGCATCCAAACATACATGTTCAACCTTTGCTTCCATCACCCACATGTAGCACACCCACATGAGAAGCACCTTCCATATCTCCATGTGACTCCTCTCAAACCAAGAATCCTTTCGCACAGACATTTTCACGCAATGAGCATTCTCGCCTCTCACTCTACAAATCCACTCATAACCATCTATCCTATCCTTTCTCTCACTAAATTTCAAATCTTTCTTGCACACATCACAAACACGTCGAGACGCAAGCAAACCCACTTTCTGACACCACTGGATCACATTCAAAGTTCCCTCTCGGCGCAAATCGTAAATAAATCCAGCATTCATACCTTCCATCTCAGTAGACACACAAACCTATTTAAAGAAGACTTGAAATGCGAAAAATACACACAATTCCACGCCAACAAACTATCAATCTCTGGACTTTTCATTCATCAAAACAAATTATCTTTTAACATTGAACATAAATAATTCAGTCGTCATAGTAACAACTAAAAGCGTAAGAAAATTAATCAAAGCCAGCAAAATTATTCTCGATCACTCAACCAGTGATTCAAATGAACCGCGCAACTATAAACATAGGAATCGCGAGAAATAATGAATCATAAAAGGAACCAAAGGAACCGTGCCACCCTAAACTACGGATCAACCATAATTAGATACTATAATAAAATTTAATTTTTGATCCTCAGGGGTCTTAAAAACTTCCAATCTTGCTTCATCTGAAGAAAATTTGGATACCCTTGTTTTAAAGCATTGTGTGCAGTAATTGCGTACATTTTGACAGATAAGACCGTAGATAAACATAAAAAAAGTCCAAAAATTCGGGGTCGTCTTATTGGACGGATACAACAAATTAAAACTTCTTACATTCATCATCTGAGGCAAATAGTTCCTGGAGTACATACTCACTTTTGTTCTTGAGAAGTTCATTTGCACTCTATTACTCTATTCTGTACGTTGGGAGCCGATTTTCTCTTCATCAGTCTCCAATAACAAATCGTCTTCACTGCGCCATCCATAGCACTAGAAAACCCCAACCATATCCCATTTAACAATGTCCGAATGCCCTAATTGCAAATGTTTGCCGATAATAATATTTATTTCTCACCTCAGGTGCGTTGAATGGCACGATTCGATAATGAAGCCGAAGTTGCTACGACACATCTTGAATACATTTTACTTTGTTTCAAATGTCTTGAAACGGGAATTATTTTAAGATTATCTCCTGAAACGTAGCAAAAAATTGATATTCCTTCCTTTTAGCCTTAGTTGATGTCTTCCAGGCGATTATTTCCTTCACCATTTTAACTACGGACTAAAATTCATGTGCGCGGCCACAGCTCTCAAACATAGGATCATACGTTGAATTATTATTAGAGCTTACACGTGCGAGAACTTTTGCATGAAATATCCCATCCACTTCCATATTTTTCCATTTCCATATTATGCCTGTAATCTTTTTTTCTTCAAGGCCCTCGTAGCCTCCATCACTTGTTCTATATGTCTCCTTGTAATTTATAAGTATACATCCCTAACAATACAAACTATTAGTATTTAACGTTATTACCGATCAGAGAGGTACAACCGTGTGATTCAGTTGCGTAGAATATCAAATTAATTAATTTCACTTACAGTTGCAGGTTCTACAGGTTCTGAACAGGTGGGGTGGAATCGAGAAGCATCGAACCAGCAAAAAGTAGTGTTGAAGATGATCTCATTCTGTAAAATACGTTATGAGGAATGTTTCTTTGAGGCTTTTGGCCTCAAAAGTTTAGTTGTTAAGACTCTAAAACGCTTCACTTAGGAGTTATTTAACGATATACATTACAAACTCCGAATGAGTGTTGCTGGTTGCATTTGACACGAATATTTAGATGCTATTTTTAATCCTTCATATTTTTAAAGTGAACGTGCAATTCGTCACGTCTCTGTGAAATTCTCTTTCTTTAGAGACCTCATTTATAAAGATTGGTTGCGTGTGAGAGCCGCAAATGGTACGTGTACTACTGAAATAACATACAAAACGATTGTCCACAGAGATTACGAGATCGGGATGCAAATAGCTTCTACAGCAAAGGCATGAAACCTGAGTCTCATGCAAATCATTCATGAAAAAAAGAAGTTCAGAATTGAAGAAATTCAATGCAACAATTTATCATAGTCATAATTAGGGATTTGTAAAAATGTTCGAATGAAGAGTTAATCATCTCCAGATGCGATCCCACTAGCATTTTTCAGTTGTCATCTTTTACTGTCGGCAAACAATTTCTACTTTCTGCACACGGTTTCAATTGTAAACATTATATCGCGAAGGATTTTTTACTTTCTCGCTACGAAGTATTTATTTTATTTGGTCAAGGACAGTAAAAAAAACTGTATGTGACGTATGGGGAAGAAAATCATCTCTTGAGTTTCAGAATCCCTTACCAACAATTAATAGTTGAAAAATGAAAATAATAATAATAATAATAATAATAATAATAATAATAATAATAATAATAATAATAAATTTAAAAAAGCGAGCTATTAACATTTTAAAAAGTTCATATTCAAAACTAGGTATTTTGGTTGCCGAATTACAGAAAACGGTATTTGTAACGGTAAACGAACAATTGCTTTTAGAAAACAAATACGTGGTGTAGCTAGAATCCATGATTTTTAGGTCCTTGATGTCGAAAAACCGAATGAGGGCAAAACGTCTGTCTGTCCATCTGTGAACAATGCTAGCGACTAAAGCGTTTATAAGATTTTTTCCGAAATTGATATTCTTCCATCTATCTGGCTAATGTTGCGACCCCTTGAATTTGAAATCGATATTTTATTTTGGAGGGTTTCCATGAAGCCCCTGAGACATTTTCCAAACTTGAAGAAAAATGAATTCATAGTTTTTTTTATTAAATTTTATTGTTGGATAGTGTGAAAGACGTTTAAGAGAATGGGACAGGTCTCATGTACGTTAAAAACTCTGATTTTTTTAAAATTGTAAATATTCATAATTTTTTAGGCGTCTTCCTACAACTCAATTATGAAGATAAGCGATTTTTTCTCTGCAATGGAGGATCGAAATTCAAGTACTATGAAGGATATCTGAATATTTTTTTTAAAAAAAGCATTTTATATAATACATGAAATTCCCACATTCTAAAAGCTAAATATTTAAACGGTGATTAGCAACAGTACAAAAGTATTGTCAATCTTTTTTTCTTATTTTTCCTTGTTTTGTTTGTGCTGTACGACGTATCTAAATACTTAATACAATACGACGTTACTTAATATAATTTGACGATATATTGAATGTCTTCATCGATCTTGAGACCCTGAAAAAAGTGATATTTACGGCCTAAGTAAGTTCATATCTGCAATATCAATTTTCTATCTGTCGAAATTTAAGTGCTTATGTCGCAACACTGAATTAGTAACAAACACTGATTTGTGTGCAACAAAAAATCAAATTAAACATTTTTTTATTTTTCTAAAAATAAAAGTTGCTTCATTATGTCTTTTATATGTAATTTAGTTAGGTTTTATTTTGATTGGTTGGTTGGTTGGTTGGTTGCTAGTGATTCCGACCGTGTCGAATACTGAGGTCATTAGTCCCGTAAATACAGTGCATGTTTTTCTCCTCGGGCGGGGGCTGTGATCTTCTCATGCTAGATGGCGAGTTCCGGCGCCGACCTTCCGTCGGCTAGCCGGGTTTCCCCCTATCAAGTATCTTCGAAAATCCTGCCGCCATTGGGACTCGAACCTAGAACTTCCTCGTATTTTTGCTTTGGTACGTAAAGGTAATGTAAGCAGTGAAGTAGCGTAATATTTCTTCTGGATACGCTCCTGTGCAAATTTACGTATAATAATAATAATATAATAATAATAATAATAATAATAATAATTATTATTATTATTATTATTATTATTATTATTATTATTATTATTATTGTTAATATCATTTCTCTGATTGCATTAATTCCAGCGGTAGGAATCAAGTTGTTTTATAAGATACTACGATGTTGGCCTGTAATATGTTGTTCACTCGTATTCATATTTGGATAAATAGATAAGAATTCTCTATACAATTTGTGCCTGTATCACATTCGCATGGTTTCCAAGCAGGTAACTTTGAAGTAACAGCTTTGTAGTACTTGACCATTGTAAGCGCTTCTTTTATTGTCCTGTAGCAGTGGTTGCCAGCTGGGGTTCCGGCAAAACATGAACTTCAGGGATAGCTGAGATGTGTTGCGGGCTAGTCGCAGTTCTCTATTCAGCAATAGCTTCTTGAGAGACGGGCGCATGCAGATCCAACAACCGGCCATTGGCGGTCGCCACACTGTCATGCCCAGCGCCAACTCCAGGCATGCCCTGGTTCTCCCCAGGCAGCCACTCTTTTTACGAGGTCTTCCGATTTGTTAGACGTCTCTCCATCATTTGTTTTCCATTCGGGGTGTCCTAGCATTTTAACGCTCCAGGCGCTATTCCACTAAAACCCTCGGACACCATTCGGGTTTTATTATATTTTTTCCGTGCCACAACAAATACAACAAATACTCCCTTGCAACACACTGCTGAAAATATATTTTAAAGGAAATTCTTGAAAAAAGTCGATCGTTCTTAGATTGTTTTGTTTTGAGAACTAACTCGTTATTTCTAAAACTTAACTCTTGTTTCGTCAAAATGCATGCAAGGGAATTAAGCTCTTAAGAATTAATCTGTTTTGATCAACTTTGTTATTAGTATGTTTTATATCAGCAATACAAACAGTTTCCGATATAGCACGGTTATTTTACGGTAATTAAATACAATTTAAGGTAGCAGCTACATCTCCATCTAAATACTTCAGCTTTTTAGCCTTTGCCATGATTTTTTCAAACTTTCGTCCAGTACTTCATTGCACCATCCACAGGCATTTCTTGGAAATAAGAGAAAATGGAAGTCTGATTCTTTTTACACTACCAGTTTAACATGTTTTCGTCCCATATCTCTGTTTTCAAAACTGAGACATATTTTCCTCTATCTTCTTAAAGAAAGATTTGGCATGAATTCTTTAGTTTAAAATTCAACCAATATCAAGTAAATTAAATTATTGGAGTAAGGCAGCAGGCCACGAACAAACTCGAGAATACCTGAAAGGCCAGCCTTCGTAAAATGAAGCTGCCTGTAGTTCAGCATATCTCCGTCACGCTGCGCATGCCTACCTCCTAAGACGTACAATTAAGCGGGAAGTTCAAGATGCAAAACCTACAAAGGGCGAGACGTAAAATGTATGAATTGCCAGTTGGAAAATTATCAATAAGCCGATTACGAAGTATTGAGAAGGTTTCTGTTTTTCATTATCTTTTTGAGTAGGCTCCGTCTTTCAGTCCAATAAGTAATGACGACACTGATCGTAAGCTATGTTTCATCCTAGCTAGCTTACTTGACTATTGCATATTTATTTCATTAGTGATTTCAACTTGAATTCGTAGATTATAGCTCCCTGTAAAATCCACTACAGTGGATTCGATATCGATGTTTTGAAATGAATATTCATAAGATGTCTTGTGAAATTGATTCTATTTTCACATTTCCTTACCAGTTAGATAACAGTGAATTTCCTCGTCAAAAAATAGCATAAAGGAGAACTCTCCTTAATGCTTGGATGTATTTGTCAAATCTTATTCATCTCCATTTTTATGTATCACCCGAATCACATATCTGAGCTTTAACGCCGTATGAAGAACGCTGTGTGGGTTTGTAAGCATCTTTTATGGATGAAACTGTGCCAAAGTCGAACTGGCACAGTAGTTTATGTTGTGTTCAATAGAGTGCACTAATCGAGCAAACTATCTCTCGCTCAGGATGACCCCGATGCTCTGTTATTTCGTAACTTCGTTTTTTCCTTGCTTCGCACATGGAGATTCGGCATACGCCGTGGTCGTAAGGCTTTTCCTTTTCTTCCCGTACCATTTTTCAGCGAACTTAGATTGCTGTGATCTCTTGAAATTACTGTAAGTGCGCAGGCTTTCAGGCTGAGTATTATTATTTATTCTTATTATTTTTAGTTTGTTCTCAGTCTAATCTTCATTATAACTTAATAACTAAATTCATTATAACTTAACGTCTTTGTAAAATTAAATTTTGTTGTCCCCGAATTTTATTTTAGAGATTACCAAACCAGTTTTAGAACATCGCATCGATGGTTTTTGAACGATGGTTTTTGAAGCAGCAGATGGTTTTTGAACGATGTTTATTATCATCGATATTTTAATTTTCAACATCGATAATTAGTAACATCAATGTTTTGTTATCGATATCCGATCATTAAATGGCCAATATAACTCAGATTCGGCCACCACTGATCGCAACTCTGGCTAAATTGATTGGTAACTGTCTGGCTGACGGCAAACCGTTTCGCTTACATCACACACTTCCCAGGAACCACGATTGGCGACTGTACTCCTCCCCGGCACTAGGTGGATGGGTGAATAGCGTAACTAGTGCCGAGTAAGGGTAAATAAACCATTACTGGTTGAGTTTGCGGCCAACGGGTAGCAGGAACGAAGGAAACAAACATTACATTGTTAATAACGTCTGAACAAATGACCCGGATTTTTATCTTCAAAAAGCAATACCTCGTTTATAGATTGTTCGCATTCCCAAATCAAATAGCCAAAGCTAAATTTTCAAATTGATTTTCGTCCTTTCTGAAATATTTTCACAAATGCTGCCTAAACAAACATAGCATTATTAATGTCTGAACAAATGGCTCGGTCTTCATTGCAACCATTAACGTCCCTTTGAATATAGATTGTACGCATTCCCAAATCAACTAGTCAAAGCTCAACTTCAACTTGATTTTCGTAATGTTGGAAGTATTTTTACAAATGTGGGCAAACAGTGGGATGGCGACCTGCATCTTCAATACAGCGCCGTATCTACCGTCTCAATCGGACGAATAGCAGAGTCGTAAAGTGAAATTTAGTAAAATGTTTTGAGACGTCAGAATCAGCTTCTCTAGTCCGCGTCCCAGCGTTACCCGCTCGTCAAATGTCCTCGGCGGTCAGCCCTAAACGGCGGAAGGGTCCCGTGAGTGCAATGAGGCATCCGCCCCTTAAAGCTTTCGTTACTAACCGCATCACAATATTGAAATGTCCTCATACGCAAATAGTGGTACTGTAAGAAGCAGACGTTCTCGCACCCTTAGTAATTTTATAAATTTGTATTTATTGTTAAAAAATGATAGGTGTAATAATATTTTTCTTCTTTCGTTCCAGCGATCCATCTTCGAATTCTTACGTAACATTTCGAGACGTATTTCTAAAAATATCGATTCTGATTTGGATCACATTTGAAAAGAACATGAAACAGTTTGTGCAAGTTCATGAATATTTCATTTTATCGCGACTTATTCTAGATATACATTCAACAGTTTACACAAAGATCATGGAAATACTATTTGAATTTTTCTCATTGTACATTGGACAGTTTTATAAATATTACAAATGTTTTATTTTATCGCACATATTAAAGATATACGTACATTGAACAATTTGGGCAAAATTCCCAATTTGCTTTTTATCGCACTTATGGGTGTACGTGTACACTGAACAGTTTGTACAAAGGTCACCAATCTTTCATATTATCGTATCTTAACTTACCGGGAGTGGTGGCTCAGTGTATCAACTAATGTCACTGCAGTGCCTCTGACTGGGAGGTCTTAGGTTCGAGCCCCGACGGCGCCAGGACTTTCGACACTAGCTTTTCCGCTAGGTCGAATTCAGTTGCTGTCTGGAGGAGAATTCTAGACACCGGCTGCTCTGATCGGTAGTTTTCCATAGTTTCTCCGATCAACACCAGGCGAATGCCGGAGCAGTAACCTAACAAACGGGCCACGGACCGCGCGCGATATTTCCGTCCTCTTCCTTTGTCCTATCCTCATCCCTTACACTCACCCACACCCACTCACAATTACACTAACATGCTCTACCCGGCTGGGGTGGTGCCCCACTGGTAGGATATACGAGGTTGGGGAAAATCCCGTTAGCCGACTGTAGGTCTGCACCGGATCTCGCCATCCAGTGGGGAAGATCACCGCCACCTCCCGATGAAAACCACGCACTGGTCTTACGGGACTAATGACCTCCGTAGTTGACGCGCCCGGCATCACTAACAATCAATCAATTAATCGTATGTTATCCTAGAAATGATTCTTCTACGTACGACCGACCAGCCTCCGCCGCGCCGAAGTGAACTCGGACTCCCCCGTGTGTGTGTGTGTGGGGGGGGGGGGGTAAATAGCGTGAGCCACGAGCGCCGCTTAACCTCAGCCGGAACGGGAAGCCGCGGCACCGCGCCGCCATTAGCGGCCGCAGCCAGCCAGCCAGCCAGCCAGCCAGCAGGCCTCTCGTTAGAGCGGCCGACGTACGCGGCACGCAGCGGTGGGCGTGCGTTGACCTCCACGCACTGGCCCAAGCGGAGCTCGCAGGGGCGCCAAGGAGTGGAAAATCAATGCGGACTACTGCCGAATCCTTGAGAGCGGTGGCTCGGTGCATCAACTGATGTCACTGCAGCGCCTCTGACCGTCTGGTCCTGGGTTTGAGTCCCGTTGGCGCCAGGATGTTTGACGCTAGCTTTTCAGCTAGGTCGAATTCAGTTGCTGTCTGGGGGAAAATTATAAAGGCCGGCTGCTCTGATCGGTAGTTTTCCGTGGTTTCTCCGATCAACATCAGCGAATGCCGGGGTAGTACCCTAACAAGCGGGCCACGGATTACGCGCGCTTTTTCTTTCCTATTCTTTGTCCTATCCTCTCCCCTTACACACACACACACTAACTTGTACTACACTTTCACATATTCCGGGAGACTGGTCGGGAGCTTAGAGCTTGTCCCGGCAGGAGCGGTGCCCCGCTGGTGGGAGAGTCCTGGTTAGGGGGAAACCCCACAAGCCGAAGGTTGGTCGGCGTCGGATATCGCCATCCAGCGGGGGAAGATCAACGCTATTTCCCGAGAAAAAAAGCACTACACTAACGGGACTAATGACCAGAGCAGTTGACGCGCTCGGAAACACGAACAAATCAATCACTCAATAAACCGGAGTAGTACCCAAACAAACGGGGCACGAATTGCGCGCAACCTTCTTTCCTCTTCCTTGTCCTTACACACACACACACTAACATGCACCACATCCCCACCACACATGCCCGGAGACCGGTCGGAGACGTAAAACTTGTCGCGACTGGGGCGGTGCCCCCGGGAGAAACCTGGTTGGAGAAAACCCCGTTAGCCGACTGTAGGGAGGCACCGGATCTGGCCATCCAGCGGGGGAAGACCACCGCCACCTCCGGAGGAAAATTACGCACTACACGTACGGACTAATAACCATAGTAGTTGACGCGCCCGGAATCACGAACAATCAATCGAAATTACTCGTATTTCCGTCGCAGGTGCTTTCCGGTCGTGAAGTTTTTTAAAATGTTTCTTTATTTTGTTTTTTAATTATTTCTTTTGCCAGATCACTTGAATTGCCACATAACAGGTGAGTGTTGTTTATATTCTTGTAATATAGAAGGTTTTTCCTAAGGATGAGCCAAAGTGACAGTTCGCATAACAAGTGAACATCATATGTAATTCAGAGAAGTATCCCTCCGCCGCTGCAGCTGTTCAGCCACACCTCTTTGTAAAGTGTTACGTTATGGCTCCTGTGAAAACATCCCTATGCAGAAGTTTAAGAGTTTCACTGAGGTGTATGCACGTACGCGAGTCCGGAAAATATTTAAATTTAATTACGTAGGTGGAAAATCCCGTAACGTGCTCTCAGAATCAGTAAAAGAAAACTGCCACGAATAGAAAGCTTTCAATCACAGCTCACCACACAACAACACAATAGACGGAAGCACGTGCACCAATACGCATCTCGGTTTTAAATAAACATATTTATCACACAAAAAGTAAATTCAATGTAATGTTAATAGAAAAAAAGCATTTTTACAGAAGAGCACATAATCCACACTTCCTAATTTCAATTATTTATCGTGGCGCACTATATTATTGCCGAATGAAGACATCACAAAGGAAGCGTCGAAGCCATTTACAAGTCAGCCAACTGCAAACGAACGAATGCAGGTAGGGAGTCTAATGGGCTCGAGGGCACAGCGACCACAGAACCTTCAGTTATGTTGTCAGCACTAGCTGTCACTTGGGCTCATCCTTAGGAAAACCGTTCTATACTATGGATGGGTGCACTGGAAAGGTGTATCCGAAGGGGGACTAACAGTAACTGAGCGTGCCGTACCCCTAATTGTGAGCTAGGACTTTTTATTTGAGACCTCCATGACTGTTATTGTTAAGAAACTAAAGATACGAGGATAGAAAGATACAGAAAGAGTGATGAAGTAACTTTTTCTTTAGGTTTTAGGGGACGGTTAAATATTTTGGGAGACGGGGTTTGATTCTTATGGAACCAACGCTGGTGTTATCGAGGTTCATGTGAGTGTTCATTGTTTACCGTGACAACCAATGTTTGATGTAAACGTAATATCAAGGAATAGTTACTGTACGATTAAGACATTCTAATTGGATATTTAAGAAACTAACATTGTAAAAAAATTAGTGGTTATATTTACGGAAAAAAAGCTGTCAAATACGTGAATAGTACAATTCTAATAGCACAAATTTCCACTTCTTGAAATGGTAACAAGGAATGAGTGTATAAGCAATACAAACCATTCCTTTCGGGATCTATATGAAATGAATATTAGAAAAAAAGGAAGAACAAATTATGAGTAGATACTTTGGATCATTTCTCATTGCATTTAAATGTGAAATATTCTAATTAATGTTAATACATTTATTAATGACACACCTTCATTACGACGTATGTATGTGGCCACGAAATTATTGTTGAAACAATTCTGAGCTCGAACAAATGTGTAATACGTCGTAATGCCATCGAAAAGTTTCTGTAAAACCGATTCATTATTTTTTTGATGTTTTTTTTATCGCTTGTCATGTGAACCGATAATATAAATGCAGTGTACGAAGTTCGAGTCTCAAGAGCAGATATTTTCTTAGATTGTTATTTAGTAATCGTAACAAATGTTTTCTAGTAATATGTATTTTAATTATTCTTTAATGCGACTGAGAGTTAGCTGATTTCCGAATTTTCCTGTATCTTTTTCAACGCTGTCGTAAATTTTACATTTGCTCGGAAGGGGTACTTCAAGCATTCATTTTGATGCGGAATCCCCTCTTTTTGGCGTTTTCTAACATTCGAGGATATTTTTTATTAACGTAGGGCGTTGCTGTGAATTGTTTTAAGATGTTCAGTTAAATACAACTTTTCATTGTAAAGTCTAAATGTTCTCTTCATGTCGGCATCAGGATTCCTAATGTGCAAGCCCAACGCGTTTACACACTGCGAAAATAATTCCTCCTCTGAGGTAAACACATACGAACAATCCGACCGGGAGCGGTAGCTCAGTGCATCAACGGAGGTCCTAGGTTCGAGTCCTGACGGCGGCAGGATTTTAGATACTAGCTTTTCAGCTAGGTCGAATTCAGTCGCTGTCTGGAGGAGAAGTCTAGCGGCCGGCTGCTCTGGTCGGTAGTTTTCCGTGGTTTCTCCGATCAACACCAGGCGAATGTCGGAGCAGTACCTTACCAAACGGGCCACGGACCGCGCGCGATGTGTCCTTCCTCTTCCTTGTCCTCTCCTCTCCCCTTACACACACACACACACACACACACACACACACACACACACACACACACACACACACTTACACTACCATGCACTACACTACCACATATTCCCAGAGACCGGTCGGGAGCTTAGGGCTTGTCCCGGCTGGGGCGGTGCCCCGTTGGTGGGAGAGTCTTGGTTAGGGGGAAACCCCACTAGCCGACGATAGGTCAACGCCGGATCTCGCCATCCAGCGGCGGCATCTCGCTATCGCACTAACATGCGCTATTCTGTTACATATGTCGTGAGACCTTTCAAGAACATACAGCTGGTTCTGCTTGGGCGGTGCCCTGGGGGGGGGGGATCCCCCCGGAAGTCGACGTGAAGATTGAAGCCGGATCTCACCACCCAGTGAGGGAGGACCATCGCCACTTCTAGGCCTAAAAACGCATTCTCTTCACTAACGGGACTACTAACAGTTAATAACAGTGATTAACTGTGATTAATCCCGTTAGTAACTGTGACTTAATAGCAGTTAACGTTCCCGAAAACCAATGTTTATTGTGAGGTTCTCAAACATTGTCCATAGTTTGGAGGCGTTTGGCCCACTGCGCTCAGCGCTTTTTTGCCAGATTACACCCCCTCCCCTTCGCCTCTTCACGCCGCGCCGATCTGATCAAAGAGCCTGCTGCACAAACGAGTTTTCCTTTTTCCATTGACGAGTCAAGCCCCTTTGTTTTGTTTTCCTTCTTTAATGACACGCAGCAGCTACTGGATTTGGCTGTTGTGTTACCGCAGTTCCCTTATGGAGAGGATTTCTTGTGTCTGTGTGTATAAAAGTAAATTTTATGTTAGTTTTGCTGTTTGTTTGCTGACAAATGTGATAAATAATATTTTCCAGAAAAATCGTAACCT
Organism: Teleogryllus occipitalis; assembly: GCA_011170035.1. Taxonomy (NCBI): domain Eukaryota; kingdom Metazoa; phylum Arthropoda; class Insecta; order Orthoptera; family Gryllidae; genus Teleogryllus; species Teleogryllus occipitalis. The sequence continues at coordinate 137,892 of BLKR01000709.1, forward strand.
GAAATATTGTTCCTTTCGTTTGTGCGATGACCGAAAATCGTTGTGAAACAAAACCTGTCCGTTCTTCCTTATAAATAAACGGAGATGTTCAGTGAATTCCTTGCCTATATTTAATGATATTCTTCATGCCCTGAGCTCGTTATTTTATAGTGAAAGTGGAGACGAGAAAGCACATATTTCGGAAAGTTTGAATGGGAGGAATGAACTTCATCAGAGGGCATGTGTAAGACAGGTAAGTTAGTTAGGAACCTTTAGCGAAATGACGGCTGTGTTAACTACTTGAATTGTATTAAATACATACATTGGTGAAAGTTTACTCTAATAAAAAAACTAAGAAATATACTTAAAAACATACGCTTTTATTTTTTCTCGCGTAGTCATGCAAATCGAGTGGAAACTTCATTTATATTCATATAGAGCGTTTATATGCTTATTGTAAAATTACAAATAAAATACTTTCAAATTCATAGCACTTTTTGATCAAGATGAAGTATCTTTCGTATAAAAAAATATAAAGTGACAATGTTATTGTCTTTTCTCGCGTAGTACTTGCATGTGTAAGACAGGTAAATTTGTTAGGAACTTTTAGCGAAATGACGGCTGTCTTTACTACTTGAATTGTATTCAATACATACATTGGTGAAAGTTTAATAAAAAATACTAAGAAATGTACTTAAAAACATACGCTTTTATTTTTTCTCACGTAGTCATGCAAATCGAGCAAATCGTTACGTAAATGTTTATGCGATGACCGAAAATCTTTGTAAAAAAAACTTGTCAGTTCTTCCTTTTAAATAAACGGGGATGTTCAGTGAATTACTTCGCCTATATTTAATAATATTCTTCATGCTCTGAGCTCGTTATTTTATGGTGAAAGTTGGGACGAGAGCTGAGATATTTCGGAAAGTTTGAATGGTAAGGATGAACTTCATCAGAGGGCATGTGTAAGACAGGTAAGTTTGTTAGGAACCTTTAGCGAAATGATGGCTGTGTTTACTTGAATTGTATTAAATACATACATTGGTGAAAGTTTACTCTAATAAAAAATACTAAGAAATATACTTAAAAACATACGCTTATTTTTTGTCACGTAGTCATGCAAATCGAGTAAATCGTTACGTAAATGTTTATGCGATGACCGAAAATCTTTGTAAAACTAAACTTATCAGTTCTTCCTTATAAATAAACGGGGATGTTCAGTGAATTCTTTGCCTATATTTAATAATATTCTTCATGCTTTGAGCTCGTTATTTTATGGTGAAAGTGGGGACGAGAGCTGAGATATTTCGGAAAGTTTGAATGGTAAGAATGAACTTCATCAGAGGGCATGTGTAAGACAGGTAAGTTTGCTGAACTTTTAGCGAAATACGGCTGTGTTTAATACTTGAATTATATTAAATACATACATTGGTGAAAGTTTACTCTAATAAAAAATACTAAGAATGGTATTCTTCAGAATGATATTTCGGAAAGTTTGAATGGTAAGAATGAACTTCATCAGAGGGCATGTGTAAGACAGGTAAGTTTGCTAGGAACTTTTAGCGAAATGACGGCTGTGTTTAATACTTGAATTGTATTAAATACATACATTGGTGAAAGTTTACTCTAATAAAAAATACTAAGAAATATACTTAAAAAACATACGCTTTTATTTTTTCTCACGTAATCATGCAAATCGAGTGGAAACTTAATTTATATTCACCTAGAGCGTTTATATGCTTATTGTAAAATTACAAATAAAATACTTTCGAATTCATAGCACTTTTTGATGAAGATGAAGTATCTTTCGTATAAAAAAATATTAAATGACGAATATTATTTTCTTTTCTCGCGTACTACTTGCATGATATAGAGAAAGTTATGTAATGCAACGGCAAAATGTAGCAATTTTTCGGCAGAAAATGTCTTATTGTAGGTCCCTGATACCGAAAAAATGTGTAATTCTTGTTCTTGTACAAATTAAATTAATTTGTGTAAAACATTATGTAGAAAGAATTTACGTGTTGTGGCCTCCTTGTGATAAATGTGACGGTTGAACCTAGATGTGCGAGAGTCAATTCATAAATAACGCACAGTATTCTATATTTTCTTACATGTTAATTTTTGGGAAAATATCTTTACCATCCTTCAATGTTGTATCCATTCTCAATTATCGAGTCCAAACCATTGGGAAACATTAGAATCCATCAAATACCTGTCCTAAGTGCATGAGACGAATGGTCCTTGTAACGTCTGCAGATGGGGATGCAAATGCATCAAAGTATGAAAACCCATGACCTTGTAGAGGTTATTTCAATTTTGGGAAGAAGCCAAAGTTTAACTCATGTCAGGACTATAGGGTGCATGTTGTAACACATGTTCGTTACTTCACACCGCATTGACTATAGGGTGCATGTTGTAACACATGTTCGTTACTTTACAACGCATTGCCAAATGATATTAAACTATTAAAATCGGTACACAAATTAAAAGTAAAATATGTTCTGCTTCATAACTGTTTCTATACAATTAGCGACTATACTGATCATAAAGAAAAATGTTTATTTTAACAAAACAATGATATAGTGTAATGAATGAATTTACATTTGTATTGTATAATTTAAAAAAAGACTTAAATGCCTGTAACAAGTAATGTACTTCAGCTTCCGGGTCAATGTCCCCCACCTCGATCAGGTTGTTGCCCGGTTTCCCCGATCCATTGAGCAAATGCTGAAATGGCCTCTTGATTTGCTTCTGGACGTAAATATAGCTTCACTATGCGCACGTTTTGTTGAGCTTTCCTTTTATTTGTAGTGGTAGTAGAGCTGAGGGTGAGTTACTATTTTGTTAGCAATGCAGAAAAATCCACTCTACAGTTTGTTCACCGTTACAAATAAGCTTTCTATGACTCGAAAACGAGAATGTCTAGTTTTTTCACATGTTAGTCTCACGCTGTTTAAAATTTTTAATTCTTAATTATTGTATTATTAATTATTATAGTATTATTAATATTAATAATAACATCTTTCAAATATTTATAAATTGTTGGGAAGGGATTCTGGAACTCAAGAAAGCGTGCGCAGATAGTCGTCATCCTCAGATGTCAGATACAAGTAAAGAAATAAATAAATACTAAAAACTTTCAAAACACATTTGTGGAACTTTTCTGTTCCGTGACCATGTGTGGCCGAGAGTTGTCGTGGAGAATGAGTGGCCCAGACCCAGGCAACTGAAGCCGGGTTTAGTGCATTTTCGGTATCAATCATTTGACATTATTCGAAATACGGACGTAATTGAAATTCATGTGCCGTCAAAAATGTCTTTACATGTCGCACGATGGTTTGTTTTCAATAACATATCAGGAACACCAATGATATTAAATTATAAATGTTTTAGAAGTGTTGAATTAACGAATATGTTCACGTTCAAAAAGTGCCTTCTTTGGCTACAACTTTGCCTTATCATTATGTATTCCAATCGCATTATTCTAATGTACATCAGGATTTGACATTTGATAATGCCCACAAAAGTCTAGAATCCGTACATGAATAATGTTTTACTGTGTGCACTTGAATCTATTTCCATGATATCAGTACCTTAATCAAGCTCTACAGCTAAATGATACTGGGGGCTCTGAATATTACTTCAGAGAGACTTAGCTTGGACACTCATATTTCCGACAGAAACACCCAGGACGTAATGTATCGTGCAATATGATATGGCATGAATATAATTTTATAATATTCCATATTACGAACGATTTCGTACAATGAGAAATGTTATTTAAAATCCTGGTGTACAAAATAATATTATTACATTTCATTGAGCCATAAACATATAGAATGTGAGAATTGTCGCAAATATTATTTTAAAAACTTTCTGACTACCACAAAGGAACATTTTTATGAGGAAGAAAAATAATAAATATTAACAAACTAATACATTTTCTTGTCAACATCACGTCAGTAATACAAACCCTACAAGAACAAGACGAAGAAGTAGTACAAGATGCAAAAACAAAGTCGAATGGCGTCAATCGTCAATCTCTACTTGTAGCGTAGGGTTTCCGTGCGGTTTGCTACAGTTTTACGCCAGATCCTTGTGTGAAACGTCTGAAGAACATTTATGTTGAAGAAATAAATATTAACTAGAGGTTGCGTTGTTTTTGTCAACATCCCGTCAGGGACACCACCCTCAAACAGCGTGAAGAAAAAAGTCCAAGAATATAGAATAATAAAGTTGAATGGGGTCTATCTCCTCTTGGGGAGATATCCTCCCCGTGCTGTTTGCTACCGTTTTTACCCCAGACCCTTCACTGAAACAGGTGAGCCCGCGCTATTCCCCTACGAGGCACTTTTTCTTCCCTTCTCCCCGTTTTCGTCCGGGTGCCGCCGTGATTTATTCCGACCGCGCGTGCAGCATGCGGGGGGGGGGCAGCTTTTTTCCCCTTTCCCGTCGTCTGCGCCCGCACCGGGGTTCCGGGCCGGAGCCGGTGCCATAAATGAGAAGCGGACGCACGTGCTGCTCCGGGGGATTCCGGTTTTATGGCTAATCGATTCGTCCTTGACCCGCGACCTTCCTCGGCCACTTCCCGCTTCCTTTTTTCTTTTCGCGAGCGCCTACGCCGGCGGGCTCAGCCGCGCGGGCGCAACGCCCGGACGCCTTTTTTTTTTCTTTCTCTGGCAGTGGCGGATTTGGTTCTCCTCCGGTTCCGTTGCGCGGGCGTTGTTGCAGACGTTGACGAAGAAGAAAGATCTTAGGTGCTTTCCACGATTTCTTCGTGGAGGTAATGGCCCAGTGTCGTCTAATCTTTATTGACCACCCACCACTTCAAATCATGATTTCTTCTTTCGCTTACTCTATAGCTCCCTTTGGAACTGGTGTTTACACACGCAGTATTTGCTCGAATCGGAGCATCAGTCTATTGCTAAATGTGACATCAATCAACTGAATTGCTTTGAAATAATAGTTTTTACCTTCTCGTATACGTACGTATACATGAAGTAACAATATAGAGAAAGGTATGTAATGCTGTGGAATATCTGTTTCGCGATTTCAACGTAAACACGTTTTGGGACACCTGATATAAAAAAAAGTGTATTTTTTTCAATACGTCCATCCACCTTTCTGTGAACAACAATAGCGCCTAACCTATGCGCAAGATTTTCTTTTACACTGAAAACTCCCCGGACTATCTGGTCTCACTCAAAGCTCTGAAAGTTTGAATAACTTTCTTTAAAAAAGAACTTTAGAGCCATTTTGGAGGAAATATAAAAATGTCGCAGGGGCTTCGTGTAAAGTACCCCCAAAATTAAACGTTTTTTAAGAATACAGTGAAATACTTTCATAAAGATGGTGTAGTTACGATTTTCATTGTGAACTCTGAATTTTCGAAAATTTTAAAAGTTTGAAATTTCTTGCTTGTTGCTACAATTACAAAATTGAAGATAGAGATCCTTCCAATAAATAATGACAAAAGCAACAATTTCTCAATACAGCGACTCCAATTTTTTTTCTTCAAATTTTTGTTGACGAGATAGTGCTAAACGTACTGTTTGACATAAACGGCAATTTTCTCTCTTTTTTTCAAAAATACAAATAAGTACTTTTCTTAATTTCTCACGTCGTTAATATTTACATTCATGGCGTTTTTTTATACGGTATTGGGTTTGTGCGAACGTAAGTTCAAATGACGTCTCATAAAGTTTTTCGAAACTCAAACGTTGTTTTGGGAAAATGTGCTCAAATATCCGCATTTTCAGAAAAGCTCAAATACCATTTTCTCAAAAACGGCTTCCGAGTTTTTCTTCAAATATTTTTACTGCAACTGCTCGACTTCGCGATGACGTACTGTCACTAGAAGTTTCAAATGCGCGCCACTGCCCACCGCTTTTAATTCAGCAAAAGACGGATAGGTGGCACTGCGCTAATTGCAGTCAACGTGAATTTCATGCTTGATCAAAGCAGCCAATCGCAGAATTTGTCGAGCCCTTCAAGGGAATTTTGCGTAAGATGTAGAACTGCTCGACAATTTTGCCAAGGGATTTCCATCGAGAAGGTTCTATCAAAAGCGAAAAGGTGTTAAAAGTGATCGTTCCAGTAACGATGACAAAAAGCACGAAAAGAGGTAACGAGAATATCTTCAACGAACAGATTTTACAATAACATCGACTTTTATAAAAGGAGTTTGGAATTCAAATTTCAATTTGACATCAGTTATACATTATCAGTTATATGACGTGCGTATATACTCTATCAGATATATAACGTACAGTATTTTGCCTGCATATTAGAAACTAACATAGGTTACTTCTTTACATTTTTTGTTATTGTTTTTTTCCTTTTCTTACTTTCTCAATTTTTTAAAATTGAGATAATATTGATATTCGACCACTGCTGGAAAGAAAGGGGGCATTCATCAGAAGAGTGGACACATGTTCTTCCATCGTTCGCAAGAAGTAGTGGCATGGGTTTATCAGTGACCGTGGTCAGTCCTTTGTCAAGCAGCCGAGAAGCGACAAGATATCGAGGAACGGTGTTCTGAGTCCTTGCACAGCCAACAAGTATGCTTGGATTTATTTAGAGTTGCCTCTGACGTAATCAGCTGTTACGGTGTCATCCAATCGATAGGTTGAATGACATCATAGTGACATCACTGTACTGACATGGAAGCTCCCGATTGGATGACACCGTAACAGTTGATGACCTGTCAGAAGCTGCACAACAGCCCTGAGGAAGACCACGACAAGATGGTCGAAACGTCGGCAACACAGCCTTCCACGCGGCGTCACCTGGACAGCCAAGATCATTTACAACGTGGCGAATAGGTGGAGCACACCTCACAGTGTTTAACCCCGTTGACTTCGCTTCCTCCGTCCGCTGGCCATCACATTCTCCCACCCGCTCATTTGATTGGACATGGGGAGGAAAGGAAACAAATGACCTTTTTGTTAGACAATGCATGGTGGATTGGAATCGCCTTTACCATGACTCGACTCACAAAGCAAACATATGCAACCGAGGTGATTTCTAATCCGCTATCCTCCGAGCTGCAAATCCTAAAGGGCAAGCTCGTTAAGCCGCGCCCGCACGAGTTACTTGCTCGCCTGGGAAGCCCGGCGCTCCTACGGACACGGGCAACTTCCCCTGACTCCGTACTGATTTCCCCTTAAAATCCAGAAAGAAGGGTACATGCGCAAGCTGAAGCGGCGCGAGTTGGTGAATAAAAACTCATACGAAAATGTTTTTTGCCAGATTTTTTCTGTCAAACAACCGAGAATTGTATTATGTTTATATTCTTCACTACTTATTACTATTTGATGTTTATTTTCTTACTAAATTCAGGATCACAAAATCAAAAACTTTTGATTCAATTTTTTAAATTTTACTTTCAATTGAGAATTTGAAATCTGACTGATGTATTATTTTATTTGAGTGGATAATTTCTTTATTTTTTAAAAAGAGAAAATAGGAATTAATATAAACAAATTAGTGACAATAACTGGCAAGTAATTTCTCTCCACAGACTGTCATAGCCCAGGTATCCAGTTCATGTCTCTTCAACTCTTAGAACACGCTTCTGCCAAATGACAGTAAATATCTTGCTATGTGTCTTCATAATAACGATAGTGGAACTATAAGCTGATTAAAAAGGAAGTTTTTCTTCTCAGAAAATTGAAACTATATTGTTTCCAGAGGTATTGCTTTTCCTAACACATGTTCTTATTAGAGGCCAGGTAGCCAATTATTTCGTTGTCTTTCAGTAAACAGTTGTTGACATGCCTAAGCATTGGCAGTTCATAACATCAGTATATTTTCGCAGCACCATTTTCTTCAATCCCAACACATTTTGTTTTTGTTTCAAGGTACTTTAAATACTAAAAAAGCCAAAAATGTTTTTATGCTACACGATGATCGTTAATTAGGTAGAAAATAACTGTTTTCTATTTTTTGCCTTTTCTTCGGGAACACGTATTTACTGAAGCGCATTCGAAAACCCTTAAAAAACTTACTCGCATTCTCCGTGGCTTCCAAATGTTAGACACGTCTAAATGCAAGTTTCTATGCGCAACACGAGCGCGCAGCTTCTCCACTTCAGTCGATACACTTGCCATGCCGCCCCCACTTGTTGAACGTTTGCTATTCGTTCTGATTTTATATACTCGATTATTATTATTATTATTATTATTATTATTATTATTATTATAATTATTATATTTATATTTTCAATTTATTTCGTCGTCGTTGACGTTAAGTATTCCTCCAGTTATTATCTTCGTCAAAAATCCTCACGTCGCAGTCAGTGCCTTTTATCGTTTCGGCCAAAGGGTCGGTGCCGTTAGATCCCGGGTTTCCCAGGCGGTCACCCAACCAGGAACCAGCGAGTCTCGATTTCACTTCACGGAACGTAGTCAACGAGTTCGGCTAGCGACGCTGTCCAACTGCTGTTGCAGATTATAATTAGATTAAAGACACATCATTCTCATTATATGCAGAATATTATTTGATGATCGCAAAGCTACGTATATTTTTAACAATTTGAATAGAAAATGAAATGTGGATTATATATAAAACGACGAATAACCTCGCGCTTCGGTGTATTTTAATCATTGCAGTCTTCTCTCCAGTTTTTTTAAAATATTAATGGTGCTAACGCATGGACGATTTTCATAACAAAGCAAATTAGTAACTTTTGCTTACATTCTACGTGAAGTAAAATAAAAATTGAATGTCTTCATCTCAATTCCCCTTACTCATCTACTTCTGCGGCTGTGATAAGTTCATCGTTCCGTTTCTTCTTCATTTTGAATTTGGAAAAGGGTTTGTTACAGTGAGTAATGAGCATAAAGATGGTGAAGAAGGTGCAGGAGTAGTTGGTGGAATAATAAGTCAGGAAACGAAAGTACTACAAGTAAACCTACCAAGAACCGATTTCTTGTTTATATGATAGATTTATTCCATTATCTATCATCTTATCGTTTTTGAGCATGCTGTTTGGTGATGGCACTTACAAACAATCAAAGCTCTATTAAATAGAGTGTAACATTTTTTTATTAAACGTAATAGTTTTTTATTAAGTGTAATATATGTTTTATATTAGCGTACCTACGTACCTCTATAATACAGAGACATGCCCATTTGGCAAAAATTGAGTTCTTCTGTTGTTTTTGCCTAGAATTTTATTTCCAGAAAAAATGTGAGATGCCTTCTAATACATTAAATAGTACTCTGTTCGTTGAGTAAAAGACGGCGTTGAAAAGGTTAAAATTTGTGCTATATTTTTCATTTTTATTGGAAAAGACGGAAATGGACATGTCGCGTTTTGAATGTTTGCTCCTCTATTATCCAATTAACATCAGCGAGGTCTGTAATGTTAATATCATTGCATTACTGTGATGTTATCAATTAACTATTTGAATACATTTACAACTAAACAGTTGTCAAACAGTTATTACCGTAAGTACGTTCGTTTATAAATACTTTGGCTGACATTGTAATGAAATTTGAGATGCGAAGAAGGCTAGTTTTACAGTGTTTACGTTTTACTTTAAAAAATTTTTTACAGTTACATATCTGTGATTATCTTAGCGATATTTGGAAAGCTTTTGAAGTACGTAATGTAATTTGAAATAAAAAATATGCACAACCTCAATAGATGGAACATTCACTATTTTTATAGTATGTCAATTATATTCCGAATATCAGCTTACTCGTAAAATTATGTGTGTACTTGGCATTTGGGATCGATTGTCCGCCTTTTCTGGGGAGCTAATGGTGTCGCTATGACTAGGTGTAGTTCATTCCCAGGTTTGGGGTGTGGAGAGGCAAGAGAGGCATGTAGCAATTGTGTTTCCAGATTCCGAATTTTTCTTCCGCCTATTTAAGGTCCAATTCACAATCCGTGCCGATGGACACAAACTCCACAATTTTTCTTTTACGATTTAAAACCAACCATTTAAGCCTGAACGATATTTTTAGAATTTGTTCGCCTTTTATCTTATCTCGAATGAAAGAAACGAAAATAACATACAGCATTGGCTAATGAAATCATCAAGAGAGTTCAACTTTCAACTGTAAGGCTTCTTGCTCATCTTGGTTTGGCTGTGTTGAAGCGGAAAATTCCGCATTTGCACAGTCCCGACTCCTCACTCCCTCATTCGGCATGGATACGGCATCTGGCAACACTGTGCAGCAAACATGACTTATTCCCTTCACCGTAACCGGAAAACTCCGCCTGCTTGAGTTTTTCGTCACAGAGCTAGTGATTCAACAGAAAACGAGATGATTTTAAAGAGAAACTTGCAACTCTTTATTCGTGCCTCGACAAGGAATCGAACCCGGAGTTGCACCGCAAGATGCAGATTGCTTCCCATGTACCACCGTACGATTAACCGTAAGATTAACTATACATAAAACTTTCAATGTTCATTCTGTCATAGATACCTGTCAATAATTCTACATTCTCCCACTAGGAATAGTTTTTATAAAGCGTTTAGTCTGGAAATTGATCTACAAAACTAATTTTCTTGTGAACTGGATTTTGGGTAACATGTTGGCTGTCATATGTCTTCATGGAATATATCTAATGTCCTCAGTTATAATCCGCTGCATCTTTATTTTCGATACTTAATGTATTGAAGACGAACTTTTGGCGCTTCCACTGAACCAATTCTTGCTTTCAATGAAAGGTAATAATAGGTGTACGAGTCTGTGTTTTATCTGAGCCCATTCACACGTATTCCAGCCGAAAAGTAATTAAGTGCAAAAGTGGCGATATGAGCATTTTTATCTACTTTTTTGTTCAGTTCGAAGACATTGTCTGCAGCAATGTGACATAGTGATAATTTTTTGTTTCCTGAGCTTTTCTCTAGACAGTGTGTGTGCCATCAGAAGACACAAAACACTTTCGTTATTGCGCCCGTACCCCACACCATTTCTGCACGTTCCGCATCACAACCTACCTCAACTTCTGTGTCAGTACAAAGCTCAAAGCAACCATCATAGCAAGGACAAAAAGTACTCACGAGGGGAATGGATTGGTATTTATAATCTCAAACGTCTAAGGCAATTAGACGTTTCGCAACGAGCGATTTCAATTTCATCACGAGCTACCAGTCTTTGGGATAACTGATCCTCATGTTTTTGTCTAACACCTAATTTGACGAAGATGACCTTTTATTTCTTCTTCACATAGTAATGATCTCTTTTATTTCTTCATATAAGAACGTCAATAACACCGAATCAGAATTCCCACAATTAACTCCTAATTTCCAACGTATTGTATTGCAAAGTACTTTTTCGCCGAGCATGTCAAAGTCACTCCTGATGCTTCGCCATGAGTCGAGGCTCTGATGTACGGGATTAACATAAACATCGTTGAGTCCTTCAAACGCATAATTGACATTGAACATCGTTAATCACAACTTTTTGTTTCCCCCAGTGTTTACTAACAACTCCCACTAACTCGTTTCTATTATACGGATATGCAGTCTTAAAATCCCTGAAAGGCTTCAGCCGACCTTGTAGCTAGTAAACAAATAAATAATACACAAAATTATGAGCAGTGTTGTGCCACACCTGAATTGCTGTATGGTTGGCATAACGACTTTCGAAATCTTAGAATTCTTAGGTTGGAAACTGATTTCTTCAAATGGAGTGCGAATGCCGCATAGTCCCAGTAAGTAAACATCAGCCCAAACTTTTAAGGAAGTTGCAACTTTCAACAACTTCTAAGCACTTTGTCTTGGCTAAGCATGCGTAAAGGCATGTACGAGGTCTCTTACAGGCCATTGAGAAGAAACAAACGACTTTATTTGCGTTTAATGTTAAAGTTGCTTTACTGCTTTTGAAACTATTACATTTCATCTGTGCTAGTGTTATGTTAGAAGGAATCTGACGAAACTCTGGAAATCAGTATTTTGAATGACTTCACTATTTACGAAATATTTTTCAACTGCCTATTTTATTGTTTACATAATTATAGTGACATTAAATAAACAACTATATTGAAAACATGCTTAGTTAAATTTTAATTTTGCGACTGATCAACAATTTGTTCAGTTGACTGTACATACACAAAAATATTTTTTCTCTTACTATTTTATTTCTTCTTGGTTACTCTTAACCCACTTATTTTGAAATCATATTCCGAGCCGTGCATTTCCATTATTGGAGTATGCCTTCCTTGCCTTCTAAACTACGGTTACGGAAACACGCTGGAGGCGTTTCAGCAGTTTCGCTTATTGGTTGGGGCCAGTTATTTTCTTAATCTTAATTGATTTTGTGCTGCACAATATCCAATTTTACTGGTTCATCTGCGACAAAAGCTCTTATACACCTGCTTTTGTGTCTTCTTAATAATTAGCACTCAGACTCATTGTCAGTAGAAGTCACAACAACTGTGCATTGCTTTTGTGATTCAAGCAGCAACAGAAGAAAAGAGAAATGTACAACGAGTATTCGACTTTAACTCTGAAAGAGCATTGTGTGACGTACTAGAATGAAAAAAACACAGACGACTGTTCTGATTGATATTTACAATATATTTACAGTATATTTACAAATAATGTATAAAGATTATAATACAAAAATCTAACCCCTTGGCAACCTTTCCGTTCTCTTAGCCGCGAAACCCCGCGACCGTCCCTAGGCCTCGCCCAGAACCACTGCTTCGGAAGCAGCAAAAAGCAACGCGAGGTGCGAAGCTGTCGGACATAGAGTCCCGTAACTACACCAGTTACATGGCCTGTCGCCAAACCGATCTTCGACCTGAAGATCACGTGCAATGATAGCACTGGAGATACCTCTCGTCTTTCGACACCCTGCGTATCCCGCGAGGCGCCTGTCGGCGCAGCCTTAAATATCCGTCGGCTCGCCCCCACCCTACAAGCAGCGGGCGTCATACGGCTCGCTGGCCAGCCTTTCCAGGGCTGCAACCGACATCTCTTAAACTCGCGTCCGCGCGCGTCCTTTTCAGGGATTTTCCAGTCGGGATTCCTACGGGGCTTTCCAGCCGGCGCGGCGTGGCGCCACCGCCCTACACCCCCTTTCTACATCCGGCTTAGGGCGGGTTTCCCCGAAGCGGCCCGACGCAGCGGCGCCGGACCACGTGACGCTACAATTGGCTGTCTCAGCCTTCACATATTCCTTGAATGGCTTCATGTTTTCTTTATGCCGTGAAGACAGGCATTTTCATTTGTTTCTTGAAATATTCTTTCTTGCTGATTTCCATTTAGTTCTTGAATTATTCATTGTCAATTGACAAAAGTACGTAGCGTGAACTACGTGCGTCCTCCAATCAGCCTTGCTCTATGTTGATCGCCCTCCGAATCCGTTCGCCTTTCCAAATTTTTATACCTGGTAATATTGGTGAACTAATAGATTCACAATTTAGCATATCAAAGACCGCTGAATTAAACGTTTTTGGAATAAATTTTGACGAAAATGGGGTAAAATTTGTCGTCTACTGAAATATCAATAAACTTCTTTGTTTTTCATTTTGCATTTTGCGTAATTCAATATACAAACATTTAAAAAATCAAAATCTTTGTTAACACAATTTTATGTATATATTATTTACATACGTATTCATATTTTATTTTTACTTACATATGTGTATTTAAGTAATATTAATTTTATGAAAATATTACTTTGCAGACAAAAGATTGCTTGAACAATTGTCAAACCAACTTTCTTTTAAGCTATCCTTTTATATTCTTTCAATACAACGTATCTTCAAACTCAGCATTTCTTTCTTTCACACATGCATAACTTTTGACTGATTACTACTCTTCTCAGATTTGGCGCGAACAATGGTTGCTGTGTTGTTTATTTTATTTTTTCTCGAAGTTGGCAGAACGTGACATCTCATCCGTCTGCTTATAGATTGTTGCAGTTTATGGCGTGTTCTCTCCTCGAGCATCCCTTTTATGGCTGAAAAGGCAATTGCTCTGATTGTCCTGTGACATTCTTATCGCGATATTCTTCATACATATGTCCCTCGTTCGTATCCAATCACTTCAGGTCCAGTACCTATAACATATAATGATTTGACCGGTTAAACATTCGTTATCTTAATTACAGTAAAATAAACTCTGTAAATAGTTTTTAGTAGTGTAAAACTGCCTACGTTTTAGTGATATGATGTATATAATTAAGAAAACTTGTCCTGAAAATCTTTTGTTAGTAAAAAAAAATACGTTGATTTTTTGGCTCGACAGCCTACTACAGTCCTTCACCGTTCAGCAGTAACCCAGCCTCTTGGCCATGGGATAAGGGTTTCGTGTGGTCAGCACGAAGGAATACATGTTCATGTAGGCTGCGGAATTTACAGTAAGTAATTTCAGTGTACGAGGTACTACTTGAATCTCAAATTTCACTGCAGGTACTGTTCTGTAAATATAGCAAAAAAACTCTACAAGCCATCGTCGATTTTCTTGCGTGTCTAGGCGCTTAGAGATGTATTGCGACCAATTAGCGAGTCATCTTCGTCAAACTCGTCGCGGCCGGCTGAAACGCGGCAAGTCAAGAGGAACTTTTCCAATATGACATGGCACAGTTGTAAGATTAGCTGAAGATTCAGCTACTAGAGATAAGAGGAGTCTCCTCGTTTGTTTCTTTCATACCATAAAACTCTAGCATGTAGAGTGTACATGATTCCAACGTATAAAACATCGATAGAGGTCAGCGTCTGCAATCATTTCCACGTATACTTTGTTACCTCTTGGCCAATCGTACAACATATTTTTTCTTGTTGTAAATTAAAATATCTGATTTATTTTTGTCACCTGAAACTTTGACATCATGATGTTGTGCTTATCCCAAGATATTTTTTTTTTAAGTTTTGGAGATTTAGGATTTTAAATGTGCAGATGATTGGGGAGATGCTACATCTGTGAAAGCAAATGAGTCAATACTTCTTTCCAGTGCATCTGGGAAATGACTCGAATTATTTTTCATAGTCCCAACTGAAGAAGAATTATTGAACTCTGTGTAGAATAGCTTCAGCGAATTCAATGGAGGTATAGTATCGGTCTGTAGTCGCATTTCGACATGTATTCTGTACATCAGCGACACTTTTATCAACTGCTTCAGAGCGTTGTGGTTCGAAAATTGCGTTGTCCTATTCTCCAGGATAAACCGACATACCATGAACAAATTGATATTCAGGCAGCAAATATTCCTATTTTTGTAGTATTTGCCCCCTTTCTTTTGAATATCATGAATTAGTTCCCTTCACGAAAGAGCATTTCTTATATATTACTATTTTATTAGTAATGTGGCTTTTAGAAATACCATTCAGAAGCTGCAGTATTTCTCGTAAGGAAAGACACTTGTCCTTCTATCTCATCTGTCTTTTGTTTCTAACAAAAAGTCTGACTTCACTCGCTCTTTCTCTTCTATACCTATGCTCTCAAGCATATGGAAGAACACAATTTAAATTGTGGTCATTGTTTTCTCTCAAATAATACCGTAAATTGATTTAGTTGTACTTATTTATGCGATGTTCTTTTTTCTAGCTTCCTTATTTATGTAGTCCACAATTTTTTGTGAAACATTTTTGAAATGATTCACTTACAAACGTCACATTATCAGGTATTCGCAGTCCATATCTGCTCAAATGTTTGCAATTGTTCTTCGTTTATGACGTGGTGAGTACATAACCTCTGACACTTTCAGCTTTGTACTATACCTATTCTAACTTTACCCCATCAGTAATTCTTTATATATCTTCATCGCCAACAGCATTCTCATCAAGCATGCTTTTTTCCCAATTCTTCTAAAACAGTTCATACATTTGTCTTCATATCTGCTTCTGATATAGAATACAATTTTTAACCTTGCGAAGAAGCAGAGGTTCATTAAAATTAGGACAACAATCACAAATACACCTTACTCTGCTCTAAATTTCTAGTTCAAGTTCCATAATC
The DNA here is from genome assembly GCA_011170035.1 of Teleogryllus occipitalis. NCBI lineage: Eukaryota > Metazoa > Arthropoda > Insecta > Orthoptera > Gryllidae > Teleogryllus > Teleogryllus occipitalis. The sequence goes on from BLKR01000709.1 coordinate 153,800, forward strand.
GTAAAAAAAAAAAAAAAAAAAAAGAATTCCAAACTCAGCACCATTGTTGTGAAATAAATACTCGATAAATACTTTAATAGAGTGTAAACTTATTGAATCATAAAGTTATTTTGTGTTAACTAAATGAAGTTTTTGTTTTGCTGATATATAGAACTGTTATTGGTGAGAAAGTATTGAAACGCAAATCAAACTAACTCCATTACAGATCTGAACTAAACTAAAGCGTTTTGAAAATAACCAACATTCTTCGTTTGAACATTCTATCATCGACGAATAGTTCGCCGACGTGAACTTGTATACTTAATGTACAATCATGACTTACACTACGCTGCCCAAAAGTTATTATGCATCTTCAGTCAGTCAGCAGTCGCCGAGAACAAACAAGTCAAGTATAATGGCGTCCTGGAATTTGTTTAGAGAGAGAACGATTCTCATTGAGATATTTTCGAAACTATGATCATTGTTTGTTGTTTTTAATTGTATAATTCGATGTTACCCAGGGAAAGTTCGTGGTCTGTGACATTGTGATTTACAGCTTGGTGTTTTTTATAGCATCTAGCATATAGTCGTGTAGACTAGTGGTGGGCGTGTTTTGGGGATCTCCAGCTTCCCTGTTGTGTGTGCTGTGTTCTTTTATCATCCTTATGGAAACTTTCTTAATCACAAATATCGTTCATGAATTTCGGCTGCTACCGGTTTGTGTCTTGATGAAGCTACTCTGAAGAAATTTATTTTTATTTTTATCAAATATCTGATTTTTTTAACCTCAATTCTGTCGAACCCTTATTCTTAGCCTCAATTTTTAGTCAAACATGGTGGCAAATATGAGCGTATGTGCGACATGTATCAAGACCTGCGACGATGTCTATATCTTTGTTAACTGTAAAACTCCACAGTGAAATGCAGCGGCATCTCATCTACGAAGTTCATGCGTGTGCAGATCCGCACGCTTGTCTTTCTTTGTGGAATTTGCAAGAGTGGATTAGGCCAACACCGTGACCTCACGAACGCTGACACAGAACTTAAATCTGAAATTTACGACATGAAAGGCAAATCTACCCGCCTGGGAAACACCCCAGACACTTTTCAGACTCACCGAAATACTCAACCCCGTCAATGAATTGTAACCGGAAGCCCAAGATCATTTGAAATCGCTAAGTTCCTTTAAGAAAATACAGAAGGATGTCGCTGTTATTAAATCCCAGATCAACAATGTCGAGGCTGACACGAATTCGAAGATACCTATAGTTACCACCGGTCTACGATAAGAATTTGAGTGTAAGATTCAAGCGTCAACTTCCAACTTTGATCCAGCAGAGATTACATCAGACACCGATGATCATCATCAAGAAGAGAAAAACATTTTCGATGTTCCTGAAGCTACAACCCCTAATAATAAAATTCGAAAACAATAGGACTTGACAGCGGTTAATGCCACCCTAGCCTCTTGGGGACTCCATACGGCGAGAAACTTGATGCACCGTCTTAGCAAGGTAAACCTGGAGGAAGCGCGTCCCATTAAAGTTCTTTTACAATCTAGAGACAATGACTCAATTGTTCTCAAGTCTGCACTGAATCTCCCCCCCCCAAAAAAAATCAAAGGGAATCTCATACCTCGTCAAAGAACTCTGCTTAAGTCTACCATTTCAGACCTACGTACTTCTCGACCAATTCAAGAGAAAAAGGCGTTGATCATACGATATCGTAGAGGAGCGCCCTTTATTATTAAGCAGCATAATACTATATAAGCTGCATATATATTGAATGCTGCGTATAAATAAGCAGCATTCAAAGAACGTTATTCCAAAATCTAATGACCTATCAATTATATTACACGAATGCTGGCTGCTTTCTCCCTATGCTCACCAAGTTCTTCCAAAATTTCTTGTGTCAAGTCCTGTGATGATGCCTACAGTGGTGATAACTGTAAAAATCCACTCTGCGAAATTCAGCAGAATCATACCTACGGAGTTCAGGTATGTGACTCTCAACCGCGCTCCGGTCACTCTCAACCGACTCCTTGACCTCAAGAATGCTGACACTGATCTGAAGTCAGAAAAACAGCTTCAGTGACAAAATATCTTCTCCCCTATATTGCCGTGGTCACTGTAACACGACTGAATCAGCGTTTTCTTTCTTCCTGTTGGCTACGAGGTCTTTCAATTAGACTGCTCTGACAAGAGGGACAGAGGGCTGGCTATTGTCTCCGCAAGATAACACACGATGAGCTCTGTTTATGGCGTACTACATCCTAGTCGTAATTCAGATTTTGAAGACGATGAATCTCTGTGATTAAACATTTGTATCCGTACCTTGTTCATCTTTTTGGCGGCTGTCTATTGTTCTTCCAACAGGTCTGACCTGTAAAACTCTATTTTCACTGACAAACTGTTGTGAGCATCCGACGAGTGTAATCTTTTAGTTCTCGGGGACTTATCTCAACTTTTACTGAAAGTTCTTGACGCCCCATTCCACCACTCCTCATGTAAAAGATTTTCTAGATTTATATTGCATCAATCTGCTGCATCTCAACAAGCATCTGAAATGAACAGGCATCTCTATTTGAACTAATCCCCACTAACACAGATAATCTAACCACAAAATACTTCGATCATGCATATTTAGCTAAATCACCCCTTCCCTTCTCATAACCGTCCAACGGCCATTATTGGCCAACACATACGAAATATGAACTCGTGTTAGAATTTTTTTGATTGATTACGCCCTTATTAACACCACTATCTCCCACCATCTTGCTCACCTTCTTTCACCATCCCATATCTCATCAAACATCTGATAACAAGAAATTTTAATTGGAATAAGGCAAGCATAATATAGAACAGAATAAGTAAACCAAAGACTTAATAATGGTATTGGATGAAAAAATCTCACGGATTCCGCACATAAAGAACACAAAAATCGAGTGCACCAAAAGAATTTTGTTACACTCCGAAGACTATTTGGTTATTAGAAGAACGAATCCCGCAATGGATAGGTATAAATAAGAGTATGGAAGCATTCTATATGGTGCTGCCAATAAGAACATCAAGAGACCATTAGATTCAATTAATAATATGGGAGCATGATATGTGGCGCCTTCCAGATTTGAGCCGTGGTGGGTAATATATGTAGAGATAAATTATCGTATTTATTATCAAAGTAGTAGCAAATAAATAGAACTCGGTTACCAAAAAACTCCAAAATACCGAACTTCGAATTACAAGAAGAATTTTATCAGACTCTTGGAAGTACCATTCGATAAGTACCAGTAAGAACCATTCGATACGAAAGAAGATACAAGAGAAAACACCACTTATTAAGAATAATGTTCTACTTGATTGTTCTCCTTGCACAAAGCACGATATTAATACGATTGAAATTAATACAAATCCACAAGAAAATCGACTCTTAGTAGGAAATGGAGTAAAAATATATCTTGTTAACAACAAAAAATTACTGTTTGTTCAATGATTGTAAACGCGATAGGCTGTTCAGTAATTACTTCATCCGAAGTGATGAAGAAATTAACGAAGTATGCGTCAGTGATGACCATATGCTGCGCCTCGGATAGTAGAGAGATCGAAAATAAATGATAGCTGAATCCAAAAGTGCCATTCTCGTCATAAGAAATTTATAGTGAGAATCAAGTTATCCAGGATATAGTTAAGTTGAACTGAAGAAAGTTAAATTGAACTCAACTGAAGAAAGAGGGCACGAAAGAAATCCTTGTGTTGAATACCACCGCATGTTTGCATTCCTGAAAATGAAATGGACACAGAACAGTGAATGAATTGATTTCATATTTAGTTCTACGAATACCTCAAGTGGTTGACAAGAAGCTAGCAGATTTTTACTGAAATTAACTGAATGAATTAAAAAGTATACATTAAGGAACATTACAGTTTCGCAATGTCATTCATCTGTAGTCATCTTTAACAGAGCGGATCAAGTCATACTATTGAGATGCGGAATCGGCCAAACCCAATTCAGGCATGAACATCAACAGCAGCAGCCATATGCGACGGATACAGTGTGATCAACTCATTGAACACATTCTCATATACTCAATATATGACACCATCATATTTAACTACAAGATAACGCTCGTGCTGAAGTTCTGTAAGACGCATTATATAATAAATTATGTTCCTGAAGAAAAATAATCTCTACATGGAAATACAAGGTAGCAGTCATTGCTGTAATAGTTTTTATAGAAGAAATTATACTGCAAATGTGTGCAAATATTGAATGAAACCTGTAAATTTACCTAATACTATTAACGTAATGAAAATTGTGTTGCAAAAAGTAATGCAAATGAGGTCGATGCAAACCAAAATAAATATCTATCTACTTGGTTTCAATAGTCAAAGATTATGTTCGTTTTAAGAAGTATGCCAGCGTGAAAAAAGAGCTTTGTATCATCGTTACTTTATGTTATCAGCGTTAACTTCCATTGTATTGTCAAATTCTTTTGATGGACGTTTGTCGTATTTCATGCGATGAAAACGGAACATTCAGCAATAATTTCACTTTTGTCGCAATACGTTTTCTTTTCATATATTTTTCCTGTTCTTATACTGCTCAAACCGACTGAATTCTTCTACAGAAGGCGCCATTGCTTAGGGCCTAACTAGCTATAGCTAGGATCCAAAGAGATGTTGCATTTTGGACATCAATATTTTTATGTTCTTGGTATGTGAAGAAATGTATTTTGTATCCATTTATTCAATCATGTTATTGAACTATTCTTAAACTCTTTTCGCTGAAACATGTACTTTTTTGTAGTCTCATACGAGAGTACATTATTTCTCGTTCTTGAGGAGTGTGCGTGCTACTTCTTGGAAAACCAATCTAATACTTTTGTTTAGAGTTTCTGCTGCTGCAGGTCTCTAGCTCTTCTATATCTGCCCTTTACATCTATTTTTTTTCCCTCGGCGCCTGCAAATAACTAGTTCCTGCAGCATTCCTCAGTGCTGCAAAGGAACGCCGCAATACTTCGCGGCATAAATAATCTAGCCTGAAGCAGCACTTACGAGTACATAGGTCTCAAATCGTCACTCATCAGAGCTTTAGTAAATCACTCGCAGGCGCGAGGAAGTCGCAGCAGCAGTTACGAGTGTGGCTCCTGCCACCTAGAAAACATCATCTAGCCATTGATTACTTAAACGGTCAAAGAGAAGGCCATGCACATAGGAAGCGTCATGGCACCCTCCACTGATGTACAACTGTCACCATAGCTCATCGCCATAAGAAAAGAGTTGGCACTCAACACGGACGGCCTTTTCTGGTTCCTTGAGGATCTTCCTGTATGCATTCTACACCTCGCCAAATGCAGTCTTCCATCAAACGTCTACAGGCGTTCACTTATCGCATGCATGCACATTTGTTGATGGCATGCGGACACTTGCGGAATGGGGGTCATGCACCATCTCTTCTCTATTCAGCTTAAAGTACATGAGATTTAGAAGTGAATGAGAAAGTACATTTGATGAGACAAATTACAAATCGTTCCTATTGATGGAATTTCAAAATAATTTTATACACATTTGTGGAATTAGACAGGTCAAAAAGATTAATTTTTTATTGAAAATTAACTATTTGATTTTTTTCTTTATTTCAGAAATATTTATGTGGGGTTCCCTTCAATCCCCCTGAAATTGTTTCTGGATCCGCTCTTGCATAGAGGCGTAACATTCGCTTCGGACCTTGCTCGCGCCCTTGTTCACAAGCCTTGAGAAAGCGTAACTGCACTACAAAGAATGATGCCTTAGAGCGATGGAAAGCCTTAATGACCCAATCCCCTGTACAGTTCGCAAATTGCCTCGATTTCATGTGTTACCATTTAAAACGCATTTCGCATTTTAAATTTGGCGCCAAATCTCTGACTCTCAAGCTACTCTTGGATTTATTCGACTGCAAGTTCGTGCATTTTTTATTAAAGCGTCTCCAAGACTTTCCCGTTAATCGCATAGTTTTTTGTTTTTTTTACAAAAGACACCGAGTCCGGTCCAGCGCACTATCGGTGAAATATTTTAAAGTGAAGCTATTAAATAGCTTCACTTCACAATACCGTGAAGCTATTAAACAGCAGCAGGGAGCTCAGGGCGTGACATCATGGCCTTTCGTTGGAATCTCAAGTGAGCTACTAAATATCAGAAACTCATAGCGTCTTTACTCAAGGGTTTGTTGAATGATGAATATACGAAGGGAGACGCTGAAAGTGATTTGCTGTAGATGTTTCTCTCTGTGGTAGGCTTTTTTTACGCCGCCAGTGATTACAAAGTCGTGTGAGTTATTAAGTCAGAGAGACGCGGTGTTACGATCCCCCCCCCCTCTCAGCTATTGAGGATTGTCACGTGAAGCTTGCAGAAAGCGATATGTCTGTGGAACCGCTGCCCAGAACGAATATTATTATCTCAAATAGTAAATGAACAACAGACAGGTGATGTTTGAGTCTATTGTTGACGTTTTAGTACTTACGTCAATATTCTAATGTGTTTATTTGCTAACAATATTTTTTATTGTATTATGGTGCCAAATTCTGCGTAATCTTACCCACAATATTATGTTACCACAAATAAAATTTTCGTCTATACAGGTCAGCCTTCGGTATCGGAGTATGTCTTCAAATGCTCTCTCAACTAGGTATTGCTGTTCGAAGCGTAAACATGGCGAATTTCATCGTTGAATTCTGTAAGCTCTCGGAGGTCCTCAGACTCAAATGAAAGTCTGAAGGCCATTATACTATTTGCGTTGAGCCTGAAAGTCCTTAGTCTTCCATCCAGACATTTGAGAAATATGTATATTAAAATGACTAAATCAAATGGCTCAAAAACCTCACTAATGTTTCAATTTCTACGCCTTCAGTGGTTATTATTAGTTTCTTCTGTAGCGTAAAAGTGTAAATGTTTCGGACGTGTATTTGTGTTTTATTTCTACATGCCCAACTATATAGATAGACGTAGACCGACCAAGTTATTTCAGCAGTGCAGATAAGTAATCTCTTATTGCACATTTATCAATTACATTCTCGGTAGAGAGGGGGACTCTGATCCCTGCCAACGCCTTGACACAAAGACGTCGGATTAAATGCGGATATTTTACTATCGACAGGGAGTAAAAGCAAGTGCCGACGAATTGTAGTAAGCATTCCGTCCAGAGTAGAAAATTCCTTGACAATATATTCCATCTGTCTTTTCAATTTTCACATTCAACTTCATGTGAGAGGTAAATGGCCATAATTCATGACCCATTGAATCTGGATGTTCAAATTCGTTGGTTTGAAAATACTTCTCGTTTTTAGGAAAAAACGTTTTTTTATAAGACTTTTTATTTTTTATTTATTTATTTATTTATTTTACGTCAAAAACAGTTAAAAACTGCGTATGACTTACTTTCCACGTCAAGGGGGAAGATGAAAACGCTATTCAATCTACATTCTTGTCAGTTATAATTATGTTAATATTATTTTTATTATTATTACTATTATAATAAATTATATTTTTACAAACAGTATCTGTTCAAACTGGAAATCGAACAAGGTTCACCCCAGTATACACACAGTTGCTCGAATGTAAACTTCCAATTATAACCCGACTGTTAGCGTTTCCTTCCTCGCCTCACAGTTATATTATTGGATCATGCCGGTCTCACTCGTCGCCTAAAACTATGTCCCACCTAATCAAAAAGAATTCTCGTATCATCGTGCCAACTGTCGGACGTTAGTGTAACGTCACTCCCACGGTCGCTTACGGTCTCCGGGAGATCCCGGCCTGCATGGGGCCACAGAGTGGCCCGACCAGTTTGGGAGTCCGAAACGGAACACATTCCTGCGCTAATAATCAGCCCACCCGATCGCTTTCGCGCCCCTGTCTCATCGACGTCCGCCCGCTATCAGGCTATGACGCGAACGACAGTTCGTAGAAAATCTCGTCAAAATAGTCAAAATCCTAGAATCGTTCCATACGAAGTAGTAATATTTTATCAAGCGATTTGTTTGTCTTCTGTGCAAAGCCCAGATCTTATTGAAAATGAGTGGTGATATTTTATGAAGCGTTTTTAATTCAGCTACTCAGCCAAAATTTAAATTTTATTGACGGTTTCAAACGATTGGCGATAACTTATCAAGAAAGGTAACACGTCAGATGAAAACCTACATTTTATTGGAAAGGTGTGGCAGTATAGGACCAAGTAATTTTGTTCGTACGTCGGCGGAAGCCCAAATTTGTTTATTACTGTTTGATGATAGTGTAATGTGATACGTATACATGGTAAAATGACCAAACTAAAAAGAAATATTTTATCAAGAGACTTTTGAGACATTGATGAGAGTCCGAGATCTACTTGAATGGAATAGCGATATCTTTGCAAGGAATTATAAAGTAATTCTTTGCGCATTGATTTGTTTAAAATGGTTATTGATATTTTATCTAGAAGTGTATTATGTCAATGAAAGTCTATATTTGTTGGAATCGAACTCCTTGACATATTCTCCCCTGAATATTGTGACCTTTCAATATTAATAACGTAAAGTCCTTGGTCGCGTTCCATGTACATTACAAATTAACATTTGATGATTTGGTTGCAGAGAAGTCTCCACATCAGGTATGGAAAACGTAAGAAATATTAAAACTTCCAGGACAAAATACTTTCCCTGCGTATCGGGAATTCCAATAATATGTTTTTTGTGTTTGATTAGATTTATTGGTGTTTCTGGGCGAGTCCTCTGCTGTCATTAGTCCCGTGAGTGTAGTGCATGCCTTTTTATCGCGTGAAATGACGGTGATGTACCGTCGGCGTGTACGTAACAATTTATCGTCAGTGTTGAGTCAATCGCCGTACGGTTGGTAAAACGACTTATGAAAACTTATTGTGAGATTGACATTTCAACCAACGAAATACTCAAGCTGCGGAGATTTCATGTAAACAAACTTCAACCATAAAGGGTAAACATTGCAATTTAAAACAGCAAATTAGCTTATATTAAGCATATATTATAAAACAACTGGTAACAATTGAAAACATTTAAATGCCGCAATGGAGAGCAAATTTTGAAAATGAAAAGTGAAAAATTAAATGAAAAATGATGAGAAAATAAAAAAGGCAAATAAAAGGAGAAATAAAAAGAAATTAAACGGCAAATCATAACTCCAAGCAATGGCAAATATCCAATAATAATTACCACCCTATACACAAAATTGACTTAACACAACAATGACCAACCAGATGTAAATTTGGTGCAGGGGGTTCTACCTCCGAAATTTGTGAAATATTTTACTTTGAAAAGCGATTGAATTTTAATGTACTTAACGATGAGGAAAGATATTCATTTTATTTGAAACTATATAGTTTGGTATTATCATTGTTCTTTATTTCATTACACACTGTAATTTCAGTTTGATGTGCCCGTTTGTCAGTTCGCACATAAATTACATACAATCCTGTATCCCAATTATTAATGGAAAAGCACCAGAGGTTGCAAAATTAGTTTAATATCTTGACACAAAACGTTTAAACTTGACTGTGATATATTCGTGCGACTTGATCCAATTCTCCTAATCTCTTTGTAAAATTTACTCGTACGTTCTTCAGGATGCTTTCTTACATTATTCATTTCACTGTGTGATAAATCGGCTGGTGTGAACAATCATGAAATGGTCATCGTTTACACGTTTTGATATTTTGTCACATATCTCTATCCATTTATAACAACGGATATTGTGTAAGTGATTGACATCACCATCAGTGATTTCCGATCACCACACAAACCCATTTCAGTTATAAAACGATTCCAACTAATGCACTTGATATGAAGTCATTACATAAATAGTACGAGTAATTACGTAAGTAATAAGAGGAGAAATATACTTTACTATATTCTTCTTTTAATGCTCCACATCTAAACCAATTTATTTACTACATTGAATCTCTGAAACGTGATCTTCAATGGTCGCCATGTTCTTTCATTTTGCTTATTTGATCTTGTGAGTCAAACTCAAACACATTGTCTATCCAAAATTGTTTCCACAATAACAATTTGTAGATATTTCACCAAACAAATCATATTAGGGTGAAAACACAACAATGAAAGTTTTCCTCAGTACTTATAAACTTTCCAGAAAAAGTTACAAGATAAATATTTTGAGAAATCTCTACTTTCCTACACTGCTCGGTAGGCAGATACAGAACATACGATGTTCAAATTAGAATTAAATTACTTCACGATTAATCACCAAAAATCGTTTATGTTGTCAACTGAAGTCATGAGAAAAAAGGGAAAGTATCTTTAGTTTTTACTGTTTCGTTTCAGGACAGCTGCTTTTTGCTGTTGCAGAACCTCACTTTCCACACCCGTCGGCATTTTTTCTGTTGTTCCTGGCAAAAGTTTTTCAAGTAAATGTACTTATTAATTCCAATAGCGTACTTGGGCTCAGAGAAAGTGAATGTCAAAACTGTTGTTATAAGTTTGCTGCCAACCGGCAACAATGCATTTGTTTAGAGCCCAATTCAACGATGATCGTAGCAAACAGAAAGTAGGAGAGAGGCAGGGCGGTCCCAGACAATCAGGGTGAAGCGGGATGAGGTAGAAAAACCCGAATTGAACGCTTCCTTTTGAAGGAGCATTCCGAAGTTTGGCAAACGTGTGCACGCGCTATGCGGTCTTTAGAACTCTAGAAGCAACACTGCGCATGACCGTGTTCGCCAAAACTCCGGAATCGTTCGTCAAAAGGAAGCATGCAATTCGAGCCTGAGGAGGGGGAGAGGAGCTGGGAGGGTGGCAAACAGAAAAAAATACAAAGTACAATGTACAAAATGTACAAATGCACAAAATTTACATTAAAAACGCTATTAAATAGGATAGAGATGAATTCGTAATATAAAAAAAAATATTCAAAAAAATATTTAGTCGTAGACTAGAAAATTTTATTTATGGCATTTTCACCATACATTCGACGTATTTGGAACGACATTATGAGTAAAGGGGATGAGGATTCATTTCAAATTGTGGTCAGAGACCACTTTGTTGAGACTACTTAGCTGACCGGGAATCCTAAGTGAATTTCGCCCCTTGAAGGTCGCAGAATGGCGATCTTCTTTGGTACCTGTGCCAAAGACGGGGCAGCCAAGTAGTTACTGTCTCCGGCAGCGAAAGCCCACCCTCTTACTTTTTAGTGATTTGAGAAAAGAACAGTTTTTCTTAAACATAAGAAGACACAAAAGTAGATACGAGATATTCTGACGATTTGGAGAAACTTCATAAGCGTATCGGAGTAAAGATGTATAAGCACTCAATAAATTAGTTTTAAACGGCAAGCATTCTAACAAATGCGACTATATAAATTTATACGTTATATCTTCCACCAATAGTTGCGGCACCTTTTACCTCGATGGCGCCGCTTTATCACTCGGACAAACTCTTACTTTTAACGCCTTTTCCGTTCGTTTTCGTCGCTGTTGTACGAGTAAGCGACAGACCATCAAAAACCCACTAATTGTATTCAAGAATGTAATAGGAAAATGCCACGAATTTTTGTGTGAACGTGGAATAGTGATTAATGTGCCTACTATTTCAAATATCAATATCGTAATATTCTTTTCGTACTCCACTCATTCGCATTACAATTCCAGCTGGAATCTCCACACATTTGATGCGCCCTTCCCTTGACTGATTCATTATTTCGCTTCCGGGATCGTCAACTGTTGTAGTAATTAGTTTCGTAACTATAGTGCCAGGAAGGGGCGATGTTCCTCTCTTGCTGGAACGTGAGAACCGGCGTCAACCTACACGTTACTATGCGTGATTTCCCCTCTCCTGGTATCTCCCCGATCGAACAACGCCGAACCCGGGTCAAGTTCTAAGTTCCCAATCGGCCTCCCGCCATGTGTTATTGTGTACTTCATGTAAGTGTAAATATGAGTTTAAGGGGACCACGAAAATGTGTGTATGGATCGCGCACTGTCCATGTCCAGTTTGTGAGGATACTTCTACAGCATTCGCCTAGTATTTCTGGGAGAAATCACGGAGAAGTACAATCAGCAGCCGATCGCTAGATTTCTCCTCCAGAAGTTCAACATGGCTAGAGTAGAAAATTCGTCAGCGGGAGTCGAAACCTAGAACCTTACTGTCAGTTGGTTGGTTGGTTCGTGATTTCAGGCGCGTCATCAGCTTAGGTCATTAGCATCGTAAGTCTACTGCATATTTTTTCTCGGGAGATGGCGGTGATCTTCCCCTGCTGATGGCGAGATCCGGTGACGACCTACCGTCGGCTGGGGGGGGGGGTCCCCTAACCAGGACTCTCCCGCCAGCGGGGCACCGCCCCAGCCGGGACAAGCTGTAAGCTCACGACCGTTCTCCAGAAATATGCGGTAGTGTAGTGCATGTTAGTGTAAGTGTGTGTGTAAGGGGAGAGGATAGGACAAGGAAGAGGAAGGAAAGATCGCGCGCGGTCCGTGGCCCATTTGGTAGGGTACTGCTCCGACATTCGCCTGGTGTGGATCGGAAAAACTACAGATCAGAGCAGCCGGCCGCAGACAGCGACTGAATTTATCCTAGCTGAAAAGCTAGTGTCGACAATCCTGCTGCCGTGGGAAGTCGGAACCTAGGACCTCCCGTTCAGAGTCGCTGCAGTGACATTAGTTGATGCACTGAGCTACCGCTCCCGGTCTCCCTGCCAGAGACACCGCAGCGGCAACAAGTGTTTGTCCGAACCATCTCAGCCTGCGCGTCCTTCGCGGTCGTGCAGATGCGGCTTGCGCTGGGCGCCCGGCCAGGCCGGCGGACGGGGTTCAACACCCGCCCGAGCCCATGGCCGCCCGGGCGAGCGGGTGGCCGGCGCTGTGTGACGAGGCGGATTTCGTGGGGCGCCCGGCGAAGTCAACGACCGTGCGGCCGCACGCGCCGCGCGCCGGGCTACCGCGGCCGCCGCAATCACTGCCTTGGCCGCCCCGCCCCCCTCGGCCCCCTCGTGCCCCTCCGGCGCGGCTCCGGGCGCGGACGACGCTACTGCCATCGCTGGCGCCGCTGGAGCTGTACTCCGATCGAAACGGTATACTTGGGTTTTCGTAACGTAGCGGATGACATTACGTCATTTTTACACCTCCCGCCTTATAAAATGAATCTTTATAACAGTGATAAACACATGTTGGAGGCCATGAGTCCAGTTGAGAAGGACGTTCGCCTTATAAAATGAATCTTTATAATAGTAAGAAGAACATGTTGGACGCCATGAGTCCCGTTGAGGACGTTTACGAATGAATTAAAATGATTCATTTTATAGGGCGGGAGGTGTACAAATGACCTAATGTCGTCCGCAATGGTACGAAAACCCCAATATACATCTCTTCAAGGTCACAAGATGGCAGGAGTGGGGGTTATTGTCATTCAATCGTAAGCTTCGTTTTGATTTAAATATTTGGTATTGAAGCTTCCGATAGGGTGATAGGATCCCTCTCTTATTTCAGCTCGTGACCTTTAGAGGACTTTATGTTTTAATCGAAGTATAGACAATTTCGGTCTCCGGGCAACACTTAAATTCAGGATTCCCTTCTTCAAAATACTAATTTTGAATACTACCAACAATATTCTTTATCCCATTAACACCCGACATCGCCCGCCCTCTGTCGTCGCGTCCGTCTGTCCACTTAATTATTGTTGGAGCTCTCTGGAAGCATGACATGAATACACCGTGGCCAGGAATGTACAATGTTTTAGCGATCTCGGTTAATTCGATCTGGCAATCATGAATACAAAAAAACGTGCATATATTTTTCATTTAGAATGTCTCCATCCATTGAAGAGATAAAATCGGTAGAAGAATGGTTGAGAAAAGAAAGAAAAACTTGAAATTGTTCCATTTTTGGAACAATGGGCCCTAATGGGTTATCCTAGAATGTAGATATGTTTGTAAAATATTTATCAAATAAATATTACTAACCTTTGTTGTTTTCTATAGATAATATATTTTTGGAAACTTCACTAAAATCTATTAAACGCATACCATGTATTATTTTATTTCTTATAAAATACTAGACTATTCTATTAGATAGTACTTGATTAACGTTTTTATTTCAGCATACACTAGTTGCTTAGATTCCAATCATCACTTTTTATAAACAAATTAAATTTATTTAAAGTTGATATTTGTTAATATGTTGATCAATACGTAGTACAACAGAATCCATTTAGGTTAGAAATAATTTGCCTTTTCTTTACAACCGAGACCGTGGGAATCAGTGTCGTATTAGCGACCATCGTTGTCGGTCCCTCAATCTAAGACCAGTAAATGGAGTAGACGTGCCAGTAGTGTCCAAAACATTAAGTTGGAAAATAGAACACTAATGTGGAATGTGCCCAACAGTACGCACAAGTAGAAAGTTGGCCGCACAGTTGATGACAGATCTGACGATAATATTTCTTTATTAAAACAATATTTGGTGTTAAGGTTAATCCCGGGTTTACGGTGCACCTCGGCCTTCGCTGTCACGGCCTCCTTAATACTTCTGTATCTATGATTCACTTCTAATTCTGGAATTGTGAACGATAGAAATGATTCATCATTTGCGCAGTACATTGAAACAATAGTTTTAGAAAATACCTTTCGGTTCACTGAACTATTCGCATTTTCCACGCTACAAATGTAATTTTATGGCCAACGCAATTTTATAACCAACGCATATTTGAACCAAATGGTCCGCGACGTGCTACGCACGTCCCTACCCAACAGATCCAACGTGCTACGTTCGCAAGGGCCATCCCACTCTCACTCACGCGACCTGGTTGCAACCTCCACTCTCGCTCCGGCGCTCACACTGTTTTATACAGGTGAGTTACGTTTAGGACCTCCTGCAATTGCAATTCAATGATAAGAGCACCGGTTGCAGGATCCTGGAAATGCAGCAAATTGTTGACGCTTAGGTGGCGATAACCATCTTATAAGCAATATTAAGTCTTTAAACAGAGATCACAGTGGATCCTGGGCTTAATGAAATTCTTAGTGATACCTAGAATCACGCTCTTTCTACGTTTTTCAACTACCCTCAAATACGTACGATTCACGTTCAATCCCTCCAAATACCGAAGTCGCGTTCTTCCTTTTACCAAACATGCTTTCGTAAATCTCCACAACACCTTCCTCTCTCAGTAGTTCACTCTCATCAATCACCACGTCCATGCATACTTCCCTGCGAAAACTAAACCAATGACTCACCTTATAGGAACACACTATCTCCATTCATCACCAATTCACACGGTGCTTTCAACACCCCAAAATAGGATATGATGATTCAATCGACTCTCCGAAAACCACGAGTCATTTCTCACAGAGCTTTTTCGCTCATGAGAATTGACCCCTTTATTTCGGCACATCCAACCTTAGCCGTCACTCAAGTCTTTTTGCTCGGCCAATTTCAAGACATTCTGACAAGTGGGGCATTCATTCTCTGATACTATGAGACCAACTTTCACACACCATTGGATCACATACATACATCCCAATTTGCTCAAAGAATAAAAAATTCCTAATTAAAATGATCCATCGTAAAATCTCACCAACTTGAACAAACAACCCGAAAAGTGCAATATAAAAAAATCTTAGCAGACACCATGCAAGGAACAGTTCCAGATAAATGACGTAAAAAACATAGTAGTCACAGATACTTTATTAATTTATTGTTTTATAGCTTCTCCTAGAGTGGTAGGAGGCCGTTCTTTGCTTTGAAAAGGTCCTCAATGTTATAAATCGTTTAATCCGTGACTACATTGTGATCAGTGGTAACATTATGATTTGCATTAAAAGCCTCGATGATGTTACAAATCGCTAAACCAGTGTAATATTATCAACTGGTAAGCAATTCTGAAGCGCTCATTTAAATGTTTCTCAAAATAAAGTAAACAATTCATTTCTGGTGAACGACAACATTTCTGCGTAACGATTGGAACAGAATCGGATTACGTTAAGACACAGTAATCGAGGAAGCCTAGGCTAAGGTGCACCGTAAATCCGGAATCAGCCGGAGTTTATGGAGTCCTCCGTGTATTCACTATGCCAGGATGTGAACTGTGGAAAAGATACGAGAACTGCAAAGCAGAGTAAATATGTTACAATATTTATTAAGTGTAATGAGCAGTGTGTTCTAATGTTACGCAGGCGATTGTGTATATTTCGTATAAATGCATATTTCTAATGATCCTCTAATAAAAAGTCATTAAATTAATTCCGCGTGCGCAATTCATTATTCAACTTATTCACTTGGTGTTCAGGATTGGACCTTTCAAGTTTGCACATTTGTGTAAATTCGGAATTTTGTAAATCTATGCAATTTAGTCAACTGTACCCAAATATAGGCAAGGTCTCAACATCAAAAAGTCGATTAAATTATGTTCATCAGTAATGTGATGACTGGAAGTCAGCCACACTCAAGCAGCGGAGAGGAAAGTGAGATCAACCTTACGGTTTTTTCCTTGAATGACTCGTAAATGTCGAAGCGGAAAGAGTATTCATTCTCAGTAATGAGATGCGTTGAAATTTGAATCCTGAAAAGTAGAAAAATTCGACATAACCACGTACTCATTGCGCAAACAAAATTAAGTGTGCAATTGCTTTTCCAACAATTAACTATCTAGCGATAAACTTGTCATGCCATCCAATACATCGCGAATCAATTCAGAACGTTAAAAGTGTGCTTTTTTTTTGATAAATAAATAAACGAAAGTCAAAGCACAGGCGACGGCAAAAATAGGACTCTGCATTTGTTTAATATATATTTGTCAATAATAATATGATTAATGACCAGAAAATTTGTTAAATGCATCAAATTAATTGCAATTTTAATGCAAAAACGAACATCTCTAGTGACTTAAAAACAATGATACACAGTTTTTAATATTTTTATTGTGTACATCATTTTTGAGCCCCCGGTCACTCAAGACTCAGAACGATCGCCTGGTCTGTCCACTTGCACATCCGGCACTGTTGTTCACAAGGTGAGTAGAAGCCGGAGAGTAGAAAAGAAGTCACTGGAACTTTCAGCAACCCAAGCATATTGATACGCCTTGCGCAAGACGATTTCTCACTCGTAAATCCAGCTGCATTGTCCTCACCACGGTGACATTTAGAACCGATGCAAGCCATCCTATACAAGTTCAATCGTTGGTTACAAGCCTGATTTGAGCAGGCTGTACATCCAAAGTCTTCCTTACCAGGAGGGGCAAAGCAGAAATGTATGTATCTTCGCATCCCACGCTTGCAAGCGAGCTTGCAGGTGTACTGTGTCCACAAAGGCTTGTGAATACAATGCTATTATAGTTCATTATCTGTTAGTAATACCTGGATCTAGCGGATGTGAGACAATTTCCAAGAAACTAATCAATTAGAATGAGAATTTGCAGAACTCACATCTTCTGAAACAGACAGATTAGTGTCCAATTTACTAGCACTAGATAATTTCGCAAAAGCAACTAGTGTTCCATTTTCTGATGTTGAATTTATTTGTGCTTATACTAGATACAACACCGCGCCAAATGAGAGTTCAGCTAACGTCATATTAATCTTTTTTATTAAAAAAATAGAAACAACCTTACGTCGACAGCACAACGGACATCAAAAATAGTTTTCTTCAAACCAGCTGCATTCAACTCATGAGATGGAAATTTTAATGTGTAAAGATTTTTTAAAAAAATATCCAAAGTTTGAAAAAAATAATTTGAACTCTAGAACTTTGGTTCAACTAACCGCAAGTTATTTAATTTCACAACGCTAGTTTAACACTATAGAGTCAACTGACAGTTACTACTGACATCGGTGGAATATGTGTACTTTCTGGGGATATCCGTTTTCTGGTAGGAGTTATAACCATTATTTTGAATTGTTTGCTGGAAGAAGCACTCTTTCTGATGTGCCTCCTTAATGAAATAATTTCACTGGGCTCAAAGCAAAAATTGATATGGACAAACCCGATGTTGTACTTGAATATTTTCAATATATACCATTTATTACGATTGCGTTATAATCGTATATAATTTCAAAACTGAAGAAGAATTATTTTAAAATTAGCGGGATTGCTCCAACAGCTTTACAAATTGTTTGATTCATTTTGATATTTACGCAGCTTTCAATTTAGGTTTGAATTTTTATCTGTGAATTTGAAGCATAAAATTTTGAATTCGGTATGTTTTTTAACCTACAAATATTCCTCATTATGCCACAAATATTCCACTTCTACTACACAATCACAGCGGTTTCATCCATTTTATTTTGTTTGGTAAAGAAACTTATGGGTAAAAACGAAGTTAAAGATATGGATCATCTTTATAACCACCCTTAAATTATGCACTTTCAATGTCGATGAACTACTTACTTAGCTTGATTATATTTTTCAACGCACATGTAGTCTAGCAAACGGACTTGAGTTTAGATGATGGCAGCAAAATTAGAAACTGGAATATTGTCCAGAATATATAGACTTTAAATTATGGATCAATTAAATTGTGATTTTAATACGTTTTATTGATAAAATTTCCAATTCCAATTTTAAGACACTTTTCTTGATACAGTAACAAAGATTTTTGAACACGTAATAATTTATACCATTTTACGATGCTATGGAAATCGAGTGTGTCTCCCTCTTCAGGTACAAATTGGCAGCTCAATTACAATATTAAAATACATACACTATTGTATGAACTGTTTATATGAACAATTTTAATAGAAAGGATTGAAACACATGAATAAGCACAAGACATAGGATGATTGGAAACTTACCTTTTATTGTCATTAAATTATTGTCAAATTAACTTATATACAGATTTATTACATCATTAATTTTTTAGTTTTTCACTAATAAATAAATTTACCCGCATTTAACTTATTAGCCTCCTTATATGTCTGTTCCTGTATGCGTACATTGCCTTGATGTTTGGTCTGCCTTAGCCCTATAATTGGAATGGAGAGCAAGGGTTGTCGTAACGACTTCCTGCCCTCTGTAATCAAATAAGAGTTCTGAGGGAACGCCCATTCAATTAATTAGAATAAATATTATATAAATATATTTCTTCATAAATAAAATTTGTTCATAAATCTACGCAATAAACAAAACACAATAACAATCTATTCACATAAACAATGTTAAGGTATGCATGTCGCACCTCGTAAAATGCTGCTATCAGCTCTCGTACGCGCTCTTCAGCAAGTGGTGGCGTACGAGCGCGCCGCCTCGCTTCTTCCCTCTCTACCTCACTTTCGTCCCACCGCGCCACACTCCATCCCGACACCGGCTGAAGAGGCTCAGGGCATCAACAACCGACGGTGGCAGGGTATTCGACAGTAGCTACACAACGAGTTCAGCCTCATTACCCTAAGACATGGGCCATGGACCGCGCGCGACCTTCCCTTCCTCTTCCTCGTCCTATCCTCACCCCTTCCGCACAAACACTAACATGCACTACATTATCACATATTCCGGGAGACTGGTCGGGAGCTTAGAGCTTGTCCTGGCTAGGGTAATGCCTCGCTTATGGGAGATACCTGGTTGGCGAAAACCCCGCTAG
This sequence comes from Teleogryllus occipitalis, assembly GCA_011170035.1. NCBI lineage: Eukaryota > Metazoa > Arthropoda > Insecta > Orthoptera > Gryllidae > Teleogryllus > Teleogryllus occipitalis. Next base: position 173,343 of record BLKR01000709.1, read on the forward strand.
CCGACGGTTGGTCGGCGCCGGATCTTGCCATCCAAGGGAAGAATATCGCCACCTCCCGTGATAAAAAAACAACAAAACATTGCGTGCTTAATGGCCAAGGCCATTGATGCGATCAAAAACAAATAATCAATCATTCCATCCATCCATCCATCCCCCTTGCTCCACCCAATGGAGCTGACTCCACCCCGCCCAGCCTTCTTTCCCAGTCCCTGCTTTCCGTTCTCCGTCCCGCCCAGCTCCATCTGGTGTAGTCACCCTCTCCGCTCCGTCCTGGCGGCCTCCTCTCCATGACAATGGTTCCGGCACCGCCGCCAAAGTAAGCTCCCTACTTTTCCCAGGCTCCTTTCTGGGCTCCCGCGACGCCGAGCAGGAGAGGGAAATTCTGAAAAGCTAACGGAAACGAAGGCTGTAATAATTCACAATCGAAGATGTTACGAACTGAAAATGTTATTCCACCGGGATTCCTGCTTGAGACATTTTTATTCTTCGTCAGAGTGCATCTTATATACAGTAATCGGATATCCTACGGGTGCCAGACCGTCTCCCGTCACTCACTCTTCTGATCCACCCTTGGGAGCAAATGTGCCATTCTAAGAGTCTTCTACTGGTGAGGAGTACAGTACTGTTTTTCGGATACTTCGATATCCTATAAAATAGAGAAAAATGTTCTTGACCACCTAAAACATTTTTCTCAGGTCAACACTTTAATACAAATTAATAATCTTTAGTTTTTACATGCCACGAGCAAGGTTCATACTCAAACACCCGAATGAATTCCGTTAAAATTCGCGAGACATGACGGATGGCATGAAATCCCCCCTCAGGGCCAAAAAGAATTGACTTTGTTTCGGGATTTTTCGGCCTCTCGCCTCCTCGGCGGTCTCAAGGGAATCACCACACTCGTAGAAAACTTCAAGGCTTCGACTGTTCTGGCGAAGCCTTCAGGAAATCCCACTTGCGCTTGAGTTCCCCAGGGCGTGCTGCTAGGGCAGCCGGACTAGGCAATAACACATGCACACACGTGGTCGGGGAAGAGAGGTATCAAGGAGAGTGAGCGGGCTGTCGGGGAAGCTTTCTAACTTGTTCACCTATATGGTTACGTAGGCTTCCGCGGCCGGAGTATGTCTCTTGGCTATCCGGAACGGAAGAATTCCCACAATTCCCACAATACAAGCCGCGTCGATTTTCTCGTAGCTGACGTTTCGGCCAACATATTGTGGCCTTCCTCAGAGCGTACTGCTGTGAAATTTTTTGATATTTCCCCTCGTCAGTAGCCCTGACGAGGCGGGAATGGCTGCTGTGAAATTTTCTTCTATTTCCCCTCGCCAGTTGCCCTGGCAAAGCGGGAATTTATTCAATGATTGGGGTACAATATTGCTGTGAAATGGCTTGCGTGACCGCTTTATAAGGAAGACAAGGGGGTGATCAGGATTGGTCAAGGTATCGGCCAATAGGAAGCCGGCAGATGGTATGGGATTGGCGGTGGAAGAACCGAGCTGTAACGGGAAAGGGGGGGGCAGGTGGATGCGTGGGGAGGGTGGCAACAGAATGAGGGAGACATTTTGAAGCGGATTAACATAAAAAGAGCCGAACATTGGTTGTGTAGAGCCGTCTGAGAGGCAAAGGACAAAACAGCCAATGGGCGACCGTCATTGGTCAACCGTGGGGGGGGGGGTTCCTCTTGGAGAGGTACCTGATGGGCAGGTCGTGAAACCCCTTGTTCACCTATAATCACTCATGGTTCAGGACAATCAATGAATGCATAGGTAACTACAACAACCTTAGAAGGTTTTCTACAGCTAGCCACACTCTTTTTACTACGATACACATGAAAATTTTTACTACGACACACGAAAGTTAAGTAGCTTGAGTCACCGCAAGTTTCTGAATGGGTGACCGTCCGGGAACCTCAATACTAAAGACTCCTATCCCCTGGCCGATAGAAATAAAAGACAATGACTGACTTGACTTGACGTACGACTAACTTGGTATGTTCATGGAGGATTACTTCGCCAATGCAACGCCAAAATGGTTTGGTCCCTGTAACGCAAATAACAAGATTTTTAAAAAAATATTTTGCTAATAACTAATATATGTTATTTTCGACTTATTTTGGTACTTTCGACAATTTGGAGAATTTCAACAAAAATACGAGGGTTGACGCAAAGTCATGGCAACTTATTTGTGAGAATACGAACACGGTTGGAAACGTGAAATATTGATATGAACGGGCAATGTATGAACTAACGGCATGGACGTTTAACGATGCATCAACATTGGGTTTCTCATATATATTAAGATATTTGAAATGACATTTCTGATTTCATGTTTCAAAGCATTACATAGGAGTTCACAATATTCCATAAGCATTATTCACCCGTTCTAAAGGCCCGAAGTGGCAGATTCTTCAATATTGCCACATCGGTATGCTCACTCGCAAGCCGTCTTGAGCGTAGCAAATCACAAGTAGCTGCTATTCGTTCTTGCAGAAACTCTCCTGCCCATCAAGCGACTCTCCGGTTTGGAAGGGCATTATTCCCAAGAGCTTCCACCAATACCCTGTGGCATTCTCTGGCATTTTTTCCATTAATGTTACATTTATCTCGCACGGTGGTAGTCAGACAAAAATGATTTCATTCTGCCCGCGGTGCTGATAAAGACACATAGCTGTCTGTAGTTATGAAAACGTACTAGAACAGCATTTATTTCACGTGAGAAATTTAATTGTGTGATCCGATGGGATTTGAACAATGAAGTCGTTTTCAGGCTCTCTCGCCGGTAAAGGCCCATCTCGATCAGGTTTTCGTCCAGTTTCCCTGATCCATTGAGCAAATGCTGAGATGGCCCCTTGTTTTGCTTCTGGACATAAATGTAACTTCATTTTCTGTGCACGTCTTCTAGAATTCAGTGGGAAATACAATTATTCAAATTATCGTTTCCATGTTGTCGCGGCAGGAAGTAATAAGAGCCAAAATGTATTGCTTATTTATCCTTGAAAATAGATTTTATTACATGGGAGTTTTTTTTGTTTGTTTTTTTCTCCCTTTCAAAAATTCAAAATTTAAGTAGTATATGACTTAGTTTAGGGATCACAGAATTTTGAAAATGTGCACACAATTCACTTTTCCCCATAGCACGTCATACGCAGTTTTTAACTGTTTTTGACGTAAAATAAAAAAATAAATAAAATAAAAACCTTGGGAGCTCACCTGCCTCCCAGCTGGAATTTTGGAGACTCTTGGGTAGTACTACAAAGCTAATCTTGACAGTGGTTGTCCCTTTGCAGTTATATTGTGTCAGTTAACAGGAGAGAGATATATTCAGAACTCGTACTTCAAGTCACAAAATGAAGGTATTCAGCTATATGGTCAATTGTTTTATTATAGAATTTTGGAAGTTCTCAAATTAATCCATGTTTACAGAACCTTGTTATTTATATTATGTCAAAAACAGTTAAAAACTGTGTGACGTGCTATATGCAGAAGTGAAAATTATTTTCCAATACTCCTAAATGTTTTCAATTAATATTAGATAAAAGTTTAATGTAATGAATCGGACTAACTTTATTTGGTCAGATATATTTCAGTTATTCAATAAAGTCATCGAAGTTGCTCATTAAAATTTTAATGAATATTACAATTAAAAACGTCAAACGTCAGACGTCAAAATATAAGTAAACGTAATACAAAAGTGTTGTTTAAGAGGTTGAAACATCTTTTATTTCTATTTTTCTCAAACTCATTACTTCTCCAATGTTTAATGTGAATTTATACGAGGCAACTTTCACCAATGTCTACATTGTCCACAAACTAGACAAATACTATTATTTATAGCAAGAATACTAGTTCATCGGCTTGAAGTTCTTCGACGAGATATGCTTACATGTTTAGCGTTGAAAGCACACTTTATTGGGGATGGTGAAATACTAATCGAGGTAACGTGTATTCTAATTAATTGAATGGGCGTTCCCTCAGAACTCTTATTTGATTACAGAGGGCAGGAAGTCGTTACGACAACCCTTGCTCTCCATTCCAATTATAGGGCTAAGGCAGACCAAACATCAAGGCAATGTACGCATACAGGAACAGACATATAAGGAGGCTATTAAGTTAAATGCGGGTAGCACCAAGCGGTTACATAGAACAACTCTGCACCGGAAACAGCTTAGAATCTTCTCAAATAAATGGGAACATTGTGAATTAATTCTCAAATAAATGTGAATCTGTATGACGACATTATTATATTCACATGTGATATTTGTAAAATGTGTGTTATAATGTTTTTTAAATTAAACAGAAGTTGCCTCTTTCCAAACGATAGTTTTTTTAACTTCCTCGTTTATTACCACGTAGAAAGAAGGATTTTGTAATGCAGCAAAAAAATATCCATTATACAGAAAAATTGTGTTTCTACAAAATGTCTGTCCATCTGCCTGTGAACATTACTAGAACCTTCGCCGTATACTACGTCAACAATGAAAAAGTGACAACACCAATTCAATGCTCAGCAACTTCTAGATCCTCTTAATATGCTTCGATTCATATTCTATTATTTACCATACGGTGGATTCAAACACAGATATTGAAAACTGTGTGCTATTTTTACTCTCATTAATATATTTTTATATTATATAAACTCATTGGAATCTATCGCATTTACGTACGTCTGGAGTCATTTGCTCCATATATTGTTTTTCAAATTGTATTTGTGACACTTGTACAGATATTTTGTTTCTGCCGCCATGATTCTGATATCAATTACCTCCATCTGAGAGAAAAATGTTGAAAGTGGTAAAAATTGATTTCGGTGATTTGCTTATTCAAATAACACGCATTAGGCTGGTGAATATTTCATAATGATCTGACAATTATTTTTGCACCCAATGACCACACCCATAGTTACTTGATTTCAACAATATTTTAAATATTTATATTTTTATCATAGACATTTTGATATTTTTTATTTCGATTCGCAAGTCCAAAATGTAGTTTCGTGTAACATCGTTTGTTCATCTGTTTTTAAATAAGAGACATGCTGATCAAGTGAATGGGTGAACTTTCACACTTTTTTATACGTTCCTGTTGTTTTTCTTTTCCGAAATTATGAGCTTTTTGAATTTTCGTAGCAATATCTAAATTATTTTAATCTTACACCATAAAAACGTTCAAATTCCCTAAGAATATATTTTATATCAAGCAATGCAATAAATATTTTAAAATATTCATACGTGCTTGGAGCCTTCTCTAGATTAAATGTCTCCTTTATTAGGTACCATACTTCGAAATATTTCTCATTCAAAATTTTCGAAAAAAAAAGTACCGAAATATTAGCGATACTTACAATGGTTTAAAGGGCATAAGTCTTTATTGAACTCAAAGTAATTTTGATTGTTAAAAGTGTCGTATATTTCTCGTTCCATTTGTATGGTTTTGTTTCATCGACCAATCATAGTGGATATTTTGCAAGCATTATGAAATTTGTTTTCATAATTGATTTTGTTGCGAATAATCGGAATTACAATTTGAAATAAACGGGATAAACGACTAAAAATAAAGAATATTTCTTTTCGCTCTCGAATTCTTTGCCACTAGATTCAGTATGTAATCTTCGCTGTAAGGAATATTTGAGAAATTTTATTTTCTACATTTCATCAATCCTTGATTTAACTGGTGTCATGCAAAATATTGGCTAGCTCGAGAAAATGAAATGTACGGAACAGGCGTCCAAGAAAAGCCCTTCAAAAGGAATGAGAATCGTGTGAGACATAAGTTACGGAAACCCCATTCCAAAACGTAAACAAAGTGTTGGAGAAGCAGAGTAAAGCGCCGAAGCCCTACGAGTGTTTAAGAAAACCATCTAAATAAGCTTAACCATCAATGTTTCTTTGTGCAGACTTACCGCACTTTGTGCAGACTTTGTGCAAACATCGAAATCTTAGGAATCGTCTAAAACACATGATACACGCAGATACCTAGAGATTGATGCTAGACTACTTGGTCATAGATTACTAGACTACTCGGTCATAGATTGCTAGAATATTTGGTTATAGATTGCTGCAAGTAAATCGAAACCATCGAATAATCCAAGCATCCCTTTAAAGCAAGTGGATTTTCATAATTCGATTCTATCCTGAAAGTCGTAAAACTGAAGTTGATATACTGATGTTATTGTACTAGTTATATTATTTCTACTTTTTAACTAAAATGACAGTAAATTTATAATAAAGAAGTGAATCATATTTGTTATGCTGTACGATACATTACCAAAAGTGTCTAAATTCGATTTGGACTTGCCAAAATGAAGGTAAAGGTTTACAAGCTTATGAATTTTTATGGTCGGATATCGATGATTATTCGTGGCATGCAAGGCGTGACGCCGCGTTTAGAAACGATAAAAACATGACGCATTTGATTGCTGGGCGTGGAAAGAGCGAAATATGACTAGTAGTTGCACATGGAAGGTAATTTGGCTTTCTACGCCGTCGGTATAATATTATGTATTGACAGTTTCACACATCCCAGGCGTTATTTAATGGCATTCGCGATTACACCTGCCACCAAAACACTCATTTCCATCTTTTGCTTTTTTTTTTTTAGTTAAGGTCTGGGGGGTCTGGGTTTTCATATTTGGGATACTTCAGCGAATACAAATATATCGAGTATTATGTTTCCACACACCAAATTAAAAGAAAACCCAATACTATCATACATTCTCGAATTCGCGATTTAACTAGGGAAACACAATTGTCACGAAGAACATGTCAACATGTCGTTGTCATGAACAACATGCATACTCATTCGTCCCGAAGTACTCGATTTGGTACTAGTGTCGAAATGGGGAGTCTTCTAACTCCCTCTTTTGTGATTAGGATTCTCGAGTTTAGAAAAGAATTTTTGGATGATATTTCACCACTGGAGGTCTCTTGACAGACTAATACACAAAATTATTTTGAGGGAAACATAGTTATAGATAAAAACTCTCTGTATGCAGTTTTAGTATTGTTAACTGTTAACAGTTTTGTATTCTTATTTATATAATGTTTTGTGGAAAAGTTTTTTCATCATCATTATTTTAAAAATGACTTGAAACTGTAATAACTTCTGTGGAAGGTTTAAATGGTGGCTTGTTGAAGAAATTGTTAGATAGAGAACGTGGTATTCAGAATGCTGCGCAGGAACAGTTATAATACTCTCTTCTCTCTCTCTCTCTCTCTCTCTCTCTCTCTCTCTCTCTCTCTCTCTCTCTCTCTCTCTCTCTCTCCTTAGATTGTTATTTTCCACGGATCTTGTTATTGCTTGTTACAAATTTGTTTTGTAAAATTCGAAATTTATGTTTGTCAGAAGCATTTGTTAAAATTGGTGTATCAATGACGATCAATTACTGATTTATGAAGTATTAGGAAGTTGTCCAGTGATAAAATTGTAGATATTAGTGGTTTTACATGTAAAGTCTGAAACGTGCAGACGCTCACAACGAGCACTGCTTGATTGCACGAGAAGAGCACAATGTGCTAGGCACATTACTACGAAAAACACGCCATCCACTCCACTACTTCTTCAAAATATCTATTGTGTATTGTTCCACTCACTCGAATACAGATGGCAAAGGTTGGCTTGTTGTAAATTTCGACGTTTTTCTGAAACAGTACTATCACCCGGGGTGACTAAATCATTTTGCAAGATTTTGCTTCAGCAACGCATTTTAGCTGAAGAGTGAGAGAGATCACTCTACAACGCATGTAGTACAGGTGTATCATTGTATCCTCATCAGAAACGTAAATCGTATGCACCATACATAGAGGGGTCAACGCTTTTCTTGCTAATAGCTGCACCTACAACGCATACTTTACATGAAGCCTCAATGACATTTTGAACATGTTCCCAACATTTTTTTCTTCTTTAAATTGTTTTCTCAGCTAGACCAAAGTACGGTATAAGAGTGTCGCAGGTCTTGTTTTCGTTTGTCTTTAAATTTTCGAAAATTACAAAAGTTTAATATTTTTTTACGTCTTCTTACAATTAACATATTTAAGACGATGTAAATTTTTTTAAAGAAACCTGTTCTTCAAAATTAGAACTTGAAATAATGACATGTAAAATCTTTGAAAAATTGAAATGCACATGCAAAATATTCAATTTTGTTTTTAAAGTGTCTGGAAGGTTTTACAAGTGAAGTAGATGATGCAAGGGAAACGTGAATGCCGCGCTCCACGGAATTAAAAACGTGATTTCAAATTCCAGTGGGGAAAATTGCTGGTTAGACACTTTTCCGGGTAGAAGTAGTATTATAATTATTGCATAGTTTCCATTGAGACATTAAAATTGACATCTCTAGACATTGTTGCAGTATAAGCAATATTATGAAATTCTTGCTGGGTGATATTTTTTTAACAGCTTTATTTTCTACTTGTTAAATCCACTGATTTTACATGGATTTGCCTGTCTTAATACTAGAACTGAGTTAGGGCTTAGGCAGGAGTTCATTTAGTCGAAGCTTCCTCTTTATTTGTTACGTTTCTCTTAATGTAGTGTTTGCATTTTTTAAAATTTGTGACTTATTGTTTCGCGTTAAGTTTGTGTGTTAAACAATCCTTTATATTCAATTTGCATTGTTATTAAAGCTTATTGAAGTTTATGGCGGGCATTTTTATTGAAGTTTATGGTAAGCGTAGTTTATACTTGAAGTATATTGAAATAATTTTAATGACTTCTGCTGAAGGTCCTAGGTTAAAGTTTTTGACACATTACGCCTGGCCTATATTCGGAACCTCCAAACACGCTACAGTATCACAAACTACAAAAGGAATCAGAGAGACAAACGGAAAAACATTTATATTAAACAATTACTAATCCATACACTATTAGCCATGGTATCGCTTACATACAATGCCGCAAAATGTAGGCGTAGTTTAATAACTCACATAGATAGAGAAATGTTAAAATATTTCGTTTTTTTCATTTCGCGACATTTTTCTTGAACTACCGGGACAAGGAGGGTCATAACAAATCATCTCACAAGTTGTGGCAGTTTCTTTCAGAATTAGGACACATGGCAGACGACATTAAGGAACATTGTGAAATTTTGGCTCCTGCTCTACGACTGATGTTACCGAGCACGTCAACGGCGAAGATCCTTAGTAAGTTTGTGCACGTTTCCATCGGGGAGGTGACGGTGATCTCCCTCCTACCTCCTATGATGACATTACGCGCCGACCTACACGCCGGGTGGTTTTTTTTTCTCAGCTAGCTACATTCCACTAGAGGAATATCGCCCCAGCCGAGACAAACTCCTAAGCTCCTAACTGGTCGCCCGGCATATGTGGTAGTGTAGTACATGTACATGTAAATGGTGTAAGTAAGGGAGTGAGAATAGGACAAATAACAGGCAGGAAAACTATCGCGCGGCCTTGGGCCCGTTTCTTAGGGTGAGGTCCCGGCTTTGGCCTGGTACTGATCGCAGAAGCCACCGAAAACTCCTGATCCAAGGAACCAACCTCTCGAATTTTCCACCGGGAGCGGTAGCTCAGTACATCAACTGATGTCACTGCAGCGCTTCTGACCGGGAGGTCCTAGGTTCGAGTTTTGACGGCGGCAGGATTTCCGATACTAGCTTCTCAGCTAGGTCGAATTCAGTCGCTGTCTGGAGGAGAATTCTAGCTGCCGGCTGCTCTGATCGGTAGTTTTCCGTGGTTTCTCCGATCAACACCAGGCGAATGCCGGAACAGTACCCTATCAAACGGGTCACGGACTGCGCGCGATGTCCTTCCTCTTCCTTGTCCTATCCTCTCCCCTTACACACACATTTATACGAACATGCACTATACTTCCACGTATTCCGGAAGACCGGTCGGGAGCTTGGAGCTTGTCCCGGCAAGGGCGGTGCCCCGCTGGTGGGAGAGTTCTGGTTAGGGAGAAACCCCACTAGCCGACGGTAGGTCGGCGCCGAATCTCGCCATCAGCGGGGGAAGTTCACCACCATCTCCCGAGGAAAAACACGCACTACACTAACGGGACTAATGACCAAAGCAGTTGACGCGCCCGGAAACACGAAAAAATCAATCAATCAATGGAATTTTCCTGACAGCGGCTGAATTCGAACTAGCTGTGTACCAAGCGTGGAAAATCCTGCCACCGGCGGGATTCCAACCCTAAGAGTCAGTTACTTCAATGACATTAATTGATTCCCTAAAACACCTAAGCCAGTCCTACTTCACAAGTACTGTACGTTGTGTATCATACTTATACATTGGACGTAAGGATGATTGATCATAGCGATACATCAAGGTTTCGAACGCAGAGTAAGCGAGAAGTCGGGCGTAAATGAACATTCATTACCAGGGGAGCCAGAAGCTCCAAATAGACGCGGGGAGAGCCTGTCCTATGATTGACGGGAATCCTCCAGAGCCTTTCGTGTCCCCATGGATCAATGTTACATTACAGAAGGCATTAGCTTGCTTATTGACCGGCACGTCTCCACACTAATCCCCAAATCCCACGATCCGCGATGAGCAAGCGCTCTCACTCCCAAATATCGAGCGACGTGGATTCACGAATTGTTCAGGCATTAGAAACGCTATAAAGTTACGTTACAATACTCCTTAGTACATTCAGCGGAGTTAAAACGACGTAGTTTCTAGCTGTCAAACGGCGAGTGATAGATAATTTAAAATAAGTCGTTCATAGACGATGTCCACTAAGAGAATTGTTCGTTACCTTACATCCAGTAAAATCAATAATTTCGTTACTTTACCGACTAAAATAATTTATTGGTACTTCTCAAACAATACACAAGTTGGCAAAACTTCAGAGTAAAGTCAGTGGTGATTCATTCGCGACGTCACGTGTAGTCGAATGCTGTAGAAAGCAGCTCATGTTTTCCTTCATGGCCAGCATGGTTTGATCTTGAAGTGGTTGGTAAATCGGACACTATGACTATTGAGGATCTAAGATTACAGTATTAATATCAAAAGCTCAAGGAAACAATCGAAATACACTATGCACAATCGCTATTGACTAAACGGGGTGTAGAGACTTTGAACCCAAGTTGGTTATTATCGAACGAGCAGAGAAGTCAGTGTTCTCCTTGTCGAAAAAAAAATCGTTAAGATCTATTGAAGATGAACCAAGCAATGCTATTTGCTTCTGACAATCACTGTTCACTAACAGTACTCGCGTCTTCTTCAAAAAACCAACACCTCTCTAAACTACACTTTGCGTTTTGCGTCAAGTCATGGGTATTTTAAAAGATGGTATCGTGACAAAAGCATTCCTAAAGCGAGTGCGCAAGAAATAGAGCCAAATGTATTTAATTTATGTCTATTTGGATGTCTTTATTGTTTTGCGTTTGATATTTTTGATGCCTTTGTCAGGCGTACATTATAAATGAATTTCAATATTTTGGATATCCAGTTCCCTCACATTCTATGGTCCTGTATACTTACAGGGTTCAGTAAATTCTTCGTCCTAGTCCTGCGTCTAAGACGCCACACAGGTGGTACAAGAACCATGTACCTGAAACCTTTTAAGTTGATGGTAGAATTAGTTTAAAGGTCTTGGCCCTAAAAAATAATGCGCCTTGAAACAAAGTAAAATTGTTATACGTGAACTCATAAAAACAAAATGCGCGCTAATAATAACGTATTCTTGAATATATTATCGTACTTCATCCGCATTTATAATGCCCCCTGTTAAACCGGATTTATTTAATCATTACTTCGTAATCTTAATTGATTCCTTATCAAATTATATGAGTGGTTAATACAGACGTTTTAATTATTGATATTTGTAGAGATCAGTTCCTTCTTATTACAGGCAAATTTATTATGATTAACAGTTTTCTACAAATTAATAAGTAACGATTTGTGTGGTGTCAGGTGATGGTTAAAGATATGCAATTTTTAACTCTCATTACCTCAAAAGTAGAAAAAAATAACAAAATATGATTATGTCAAAGGTTTGGTTGATTTTTGATTGAAATATTACATTACCTTAATGTAATTGTTTTTTCTACAATCACTTAGAATAACATTTTCGTTGTCTATTCCCCCCCCCCCCATAACTTGTTCTTTGTTAATGGGTTACAACGCCTTCGATTCCACACAACCGCGGTCATCCCCGTTGGTCTTGTATCTGGATACATCGGAAACGAATGCGCATATAATCTTGGTGGGGTGGCTGCCTTCCCATTTCAAGGCTTACCAGCTTTCCAGGTTAGTGTGGGAGTCATGATACACCACTCACTTTGTCGTGAACAAAATCTCTCAATGCTCACGAGTATCCACGACGACGCCAAGAACCCAACTAGGTGCCTTCAGTGCTATTAAACTCAGGGGGAGGGGGGAGGGGACACGAAGCCCCTCCAGTCTTCTTACCACGGTCACATTAACGCAAACGATGTATCACCGGTCATCTGGGCACCCGGACGGAGGATTTCAATTCCTATTTTCTATGCTGGACCTCAGCGCAAGGTCGTGGATCCAATCATGATGAAAAAAATATGGATGAATATTACGTAGCCTCGCCGGCATCAGTCAATTAGATTTATGCACCTGTTTGCGTCACAATATTAGGGGAATTTTAAATGCAGATACATACCGAAATTACCACATTGTTACTAGTCATTACAATGTATATGAATAAAAAAAATTTGATGGTCACCGTTAAAAATTGTTACATTTTGCTACTTTCAAAATGTTTCTCAACACTTCTCGCTCTCCATGCAACATGGTGGCCAGCGTCTGGGTTTCCAGACGAAATGTCCGAGTTGTGGTCATGTGGTTCGTGACGTAAACTGATGCTACGTAGAACCAGCAAATAATCGGTGTGCCGGGCCACCTCACCCCTGCGTTTCATCAAGGCCCGAATCCCGCGAGCGGGGAACAATCGCTTACCTTTAGGTGGGTTTACGGCCAGCCCCGAGCGGTAGAGGCTCTCCTCATCCCGCCAGTCGGCGCATCGCTGGAGCGTCCGCGCCGCCAACGCCGCCACCAGCAGCGCCGCCGCCGCCACCACCGCCCCCGGCGCCGCCCGCGCGCCCCGCCCCGCCCCCCGCGCCTTGGCCCCCGCCGCCGCGCGCCGCCACAGCACGCTCACGCCGTGCCCCAGCAGCAGGCAGTAGCCCATGGCCGGCACGTACAGCACGCGCTCGGCCACCACGAAGCCCACGTACGCCACCAGATTGGTGGCCGGCAGGAACGGCAGCACCATCATGGCCAGCGCCATCACCACCAGGCGGGACGCTTCGTCCGGACGCGGCGTCCGCGCGAGGTCCCATTCCGCGTCCTTGGGGCACCCCGCCGCTCGTCGCTTGGACGGTGCGGGCGCGCAACACGGCGAAGCGACACCGGTCCGATGGGCCTTTCTCGGCGACCCCGCCCCCACCTCGCACTTGTAGCCGCAACCGTGGCACTCGTGGTTGGAATTGACATCCACCGACACACTAGGCACTTGGTGGTCGTCGCGAACGCGGCGCAGTCGCTTGAGGTGGCGCACCAGCAGGCAGAGTAAGGCACTGTACAACGCGATGCTGGCCGCGTTGCGAGGGTCGGCCGCCGAGCGCACCAGCGGGACGGCGTCCATGGACCAGTCGAAGCTGAGCGTGCGCGGGAGGAGCAGCAGGCCCGCGTTGAAGGCCGGCAGGAAGAGGAAGGTGAGCGTGCGGGTGAGCAGGCTGTCGCTCTTGGCCGCAGGGTTGTCCGCGGTGGCGAACTCCGGCAGGCGCCCTCGCACGGCTACCGCGCGCAGCGCTACCGCTGCGAAGAAGCTCACCGCCAGGCACTGCAGGCTCCACCGGGTGCGCCGGCACTGGACCTGCGAAGATGGATAATGCAGCGCTACCGCCGCGAAGAAGCTCACCGCCAGGCACTGCAGGCTCCAGCGGGTGCGCCGGCACTGGACCTGCGAAGATGGATAATGTAGCGCTACCGCCGCGAAGAAGCTCACCGCCAGGCACTGCAGGCTCCAGCGGGTGCGCCGGCACTGGACCTGCGAAGATGGATAATGTAGCGCTACCGCCGCGAAGAAGCTCACCGCCAGGCACTGCAGGCTCCAGCGGGTGCGCCGGCACTGGACCTGCGAAGATGGATAATGCAGCGCTACCGCCGCGAAGAAGCTCACCGCCAGGCACTGCAGGCTCCACCGGGTGCGCCGGCACTGGACCTGCGAAGATGGATAATGCAGCGCTACCGCCGCGAAGAAGCTCACCGCCAGGCACTGCAGGCTCCAGCGGGTGCGCCGGCACTGGACCTGCGAAGATGGATAATGAAGCGCTACCGCCGCGAAGAAGCTCACCGCCAGGCACTGCAGGCTCCACCGGGTGCGCCGGCACTGGACCTGCGAAGATGGATAATGCAGCGCTACCGCCGCGAAGAAGCTCACCGCCAGGCACTGCAGGCTCCACCGGGTGCGCGGGCACTGGGCCTGCGAAGATGGATAATGCAGCGCTACCGCCGCGAAGAAGCTCACCGCCAGGCACTGCAGGCTCCACCGGGTGCGCCGGCACTGGACCTGCGAAGATGGATAATGCAGCGCTACCGCCGCGAAGAAGCTCACCGCCAGGCACTGCAGGCTCCACCGGGTGCGCCGGCACGGGACCTGCGAAGATGGATAATGCAGCGCTACCGCCGCGAAGAAGCTCACCGCCAGGCACTGCAGGCTCCACCGGGTGCGCCGGCACTGGACCTGCGAAGATGGATAATCCAGCGCTACCGCCGCGAAGAAGCTCACCGCCAGGCACTGCAGGCTCCAGCGAGTGCGCCGCGAAGATGGATAATATCGGCTGAGTTGGCTCTGGGTATCAAATGTCTTCAGTATCTCTTACTGGGAGGTCCTAGGGTTTGAGACTCGACGGTGTTAGGGTTTTCGAGAGAGCTATGTCGAAAAATGCAATGTCAGAGCAGGAATACACATTTTTTAAATTGATTTTCTCAACGTCAAAACTGTGTGTGATGTACTATGATGAGAAGTGTATTCTGGTCGAGTTTTCTTAAATTCTGGCACCACTACCATAACTCTTTCGCTTCAGTATAATAAGAACTATTTGCAAAGGCAAATCAGCTACAGATTTTGGTTATTATTCCACATCGTTCCCTTCGTGAAGGAATCAAGTTCCTGCACGAGAAAATAATGAACGATAATTTGAATAACTATATTTCCTACAGACTTCTAAAGGACGTGAATACATATTAAAGTTACATTTATGTTCAGGAGCAAAAAAGTGTCCGTCTCAACATTCGATCAAATGATCAGGGAAACTAAACGAAAAAATTAACCGAGACGGTGGTCATAGACCCAGAAGCTGTGGTGCAACAGATAAAATGTCTCCAAGTAAACTATGAAAGTTTTTTAATTCAACACTACGCCAGTGCCTGAATGAATGATTTTTAAGGGTGAGTGATTGGGAAGCCCACTTTACTAGTGAAAATTTATATCACTGCCTGATCGAGATTCACTTTCAGGAGACCACTCCAAATACTTTATACCATGTTCAACATACAATAAATACCAGTTTAAAATGCGTACTAATCCGTAATCATAACTGAATGTGACAGCTATTTCTTAAAAAAATATATCACTGTGTCAAGTTTACTTCGTAATAACAAGTACATTAAGCACGGAGGATGTTAATAATCATATATTGCACATCATGATGTATGAAAAATATTGCTATTTTTACTAATAAAGTCTAAAGTCAAATTCGGTCCAGTGAGCTGAATGTCAACCGTTTGCTAAAACGCGTCTATTTCAGAAAAAAAAGCTTATATGGTAATTTGCATAAGCCGTTATTCATTCCAGATTATCAAAAAAATCGTTTGCATTATCCCCTGGGAGTTCTTTCGTTTGACCCGCACATGCTCACGTAGATTACTGAGATGAGCGAGGCCGTTGAATTAAACATTGGCATTCCAGTTGATTCAAAAACCGTCAAAAAGTTAATTGATACGTTAATGCTCCGAAATGGGCACCGTCACGTTGAAAGAGAATATGGAACGAGTCTGACGATACGACCAAACGAGAAGCAGAGAGAAAAATGAGACGCGAACAGCCACTTTTTTTCAGGATTGTCACTAAATGAAGTTCTGAATTTTAGGTTAACGATAAACCATTTAAAAGGATTTCTCGATTAACATGTAACGCTGCCGTATTGAAGTAATTGTAGATGCAACAATTTCAAACAGATGCTTAAGATAAGTATGACTGCAATTACAGGAATTTCAACTTTAACACGTTAAGTAAAATATTTTTGCAATAGACATTACTATTAATTTAACTATAAGCTATTTTTCAATGAACAAAGCAATTTTTTTCATGGTGTCCAGTTCAGTGATAGACAATTCTATATTTTTTTATCTTTCCCAAATAATGATTTGGAATTAGGGATGTCAAAAGAACAAACCCGAGTTTTGAGGGGAAAATGTGGAAAGTGAATTTGAATTCTTTCAGAAGAACGACCATTTTCTTAAAAGTTGGAGCAGATAAGATGATGGTCCACCATCGGAGTGTGGGTCTCCCGAGCACCCATCGTACACTCGAAAGGCCCCCAACTCTAGGCCGTGGCAATAGAGATCGCATTCCCAGATAGAGTAAACGTTAGTTCTCCGAAACCCACGCCCGTTCTCAGAGGTCTCATTGTTCCAAAGAGTCGCTGATAAACCCAAACGGTTGTTGACCCATTGACTTTCGCTAAGAGAAAGCATCTTGTAAAAGGGCATTCAAGATTACCTTTCTCTTGACTTGGAAGGTGACGGAAGAATTTTCTGTGTACAACGCACATTGTAGCGTCGTGATGAGTAAAGACGACAGGATTCTCAAATATGTACATTTTATTTGTACATAATATACAAGGATAGCTTAATATAGTACAGAGCGTATATCATCCGCGTGTCGTTTGCGGAAAACAGATGATGATTCTCATAACAACTTTCATGTGTTGATACGCACCATAGTAATGTGTTGTCATGGTCCTCAGGCGGAACCGTCTCTCATAAAGGGATGAGAGAGTCTACGACGTTACAACATGTAAATTCATGTTAGTGGATGTGTTCCGTCTCCGACTGGATTTCCACCTAAATATTTCTTTTATGATCGCGTTCATGTATTTGGAGTACTGTCGTTACATATCTTGACGGAGTGCCACTGTTTAGATGAAATATGTTACTGGTATTTCAATTCACAATTTCACTGTTATTGTTACGCAGTACAATTGTTGTTCACTATTGCTGAACTCTACAAAATCCTTTCTTCTGTCGTTCGGTTTTCCATACTGGGAAATTATTCTGCTGTGAACAGTGATTTCACTTCTCATTGTAAAATTTGTTAATTTTTTGCCACAGAATGATTTATGATATAATATTTATGATATAAATATATAATATTTATATCTATAAATATATAATAATATATAATCTTATATATTATTATAATATTATATAATATTATATTATATTATTATATAATATTATTATAATATTATATAATATTATATTATATTATTATATAATATTATATAATAATATATAATATCTATAAATATATAATATTATATATTTATATAAATATATAATATTTATGATACAAAATTTATGATATAAATATCATAAAAGCGTGTCTTGTTTTCGATTTGAGCGCATTTATAGCTGATTAACCAATTAGAGTTGGTTCGAGAAATTCTTGGAGGACGAATGTGATTTATGGAAAGTCGGGACAGAAACGTTCTTAAAAGTTTTGTTTACGGCATGAATATAATAATATTTAAAGCAATTAATTGTTATTATAGAAAGTTACAATTTAGAACTTTGGATATTCCAATTTATTCCACAAACACAACTATTAACTGAGTGAAATTGTGAATTAAAATGCCAGTAACACATTCCATCTAAACAGTGGCAGTTCTTCCAAATTATCTGCAATATTGTTGGTGATGATGAATAAATATGATTGATTGTGACATTGAGTAGAACTCTCAAAACATTTTAAATGTGTTTTTTATTTAAACATTGAGAAAACCTTTAAACATCGGGAAGCAAGCAATTGAGAGTTCAAGGACTAAAACAGCAATTGAAATTTTATATTTAACACTTGTGTAATCAGACCGCTGTTTTAGAAGTTTTTTGTTTGAAAACACAACGTAGGAAAATGTTAATTCAAGTAGCTGCATTTCTTTAAGTATTGTATCTCCTACTGAACATTCCACACAAGAATCATATCATCTGTCTTTAAAATGCGAGAACTAATTTTGCCCTCCCGTTGCGAGTATTAAACATGATATTATTCTAAAACATTCCGTAAACACAGTAAGCAACACTTCAAATAACTTCATTTCCTTTTGTAAGAGTTTATAAAGTCTTCGTACATTTAAATCTAACATACGGAAAATAACACATCAAAATAAATGTTACTTTTGGAAGGAGATGTAGTCTGACATGATTGCACATGTTATGACTGATAATAAAATTTTCGCATATGAAGCGATAAATCCACAGAGCAGTCCGTGACAGGAATACATCTACTTTTTGGTAAACGAAAACTGATTTCGAAATGTCCTGATTGAAATAAAACCTTACGAGAACTGAAGCGTTATATTCCGAACTAGCAAACGATTTTTGTGATGACTTCTGATTGACACTGACTGCTCTTGGGAGGATAATAACTGCAAAGCTACGACCTTCTGCGATGCGTTTGCTCGATACGCAGTTATTAAGGACCTTCTGCGCCTCAGGAAAGAGCACTAGCTACGGATTTCCCGTTTTAGTGCCAATTTAACCCGCCATCGGTCCTAACTGCAGGGATATAATCGGCGCTACGACCGTCGCTTACCGCAGTGATGGCCCTCATAGCCTATAAGCAGACACTCGAGCCAGTAATCACTTGATTGCCATTGCTTAACTTTGAAGAATTAATTGGCCCCTAAAAACGAAGTTTGTGACGCTGTATTAAAACATGTTTTAATTTTTAGAGATTTTAAAGGGTATAGTAGCAAGCTGGAATATTGATATCTGTAGCTTGGTGCAAGAAGGGCCAATATCAATATTCAAAGTATTACAGAATGGGTGGTTATCTTACAGAATAAAAACGACAAAAAATCCTAGGCCAATGTGAAATTAGGAGATAGGATCGACGGATTTGGTCTTTCTGGCACTGGAAGAAGGGACTTTAAAGCGAGTATTGATCATACGAAATGAAAATCATTTAAGTGACAGTGCCCCGTTTTGCACCAAGTCACACACATATAACGTGTATTTTTGTAAAATTTGAAAACCACTTCGAATTCATGACTGGCCACCTCATTGGTAAAGCTGAATCAAAAGATATATTAATAAGATAACAGATAATAAGAGAGAATCCATAAATAACATTACACCTATAACATACAATACATTCGAATACAAAGTTCTCTGAAATTTAAGCGCAAATTTTCTTTTTTCGAGACAGATTGTCAATTGGCTGGAAAGGGCCTTCGGTTGTACCGGAGATTTTTTCTTTATCTTAATAAATTCATGCCTCTTGTTGTTCCACATCATTCGCAGACATCAAATAAGTCTGTGTGTGATATATTAGACACTGTTTTCGCTCTGCATACAATGCAATCTATAAGTTCCCAAACTAATTGGTATTTAGTGGTAGCTGGTTTTTAGGTATGTGCCAGACAAGGGATACAGAAAGCAATTTAATTTTGAGCATTGCTGATGAGAATTAGTACGTGCCCTGAAACAAACGTCAAGATACCGAATGGGTCGGTAAAACATCTCCAAGTCCGACATAACAACGCTGACATCTTGCAAGATATCAAGGCAAATAATATGTGAATCATGTTTTTTTCATAGCAGTGACGTATTTTTCCAAACATTTTTTCTCTTCATATAGAACAATAAATGAGTAATTACCAGTTGGAATCGTGCAAACATTTCGCACTTTGTAAATCATTGTTTTAGAAGTGAAAATTGAAACTTTATATTTGATTTAATGTAATTTATGTTAATTTTATTTATTATGTATTTTGAGGTCTAGTTTTAGACGCTCATGAACAAGTCCTAAGTACTAATTCACTCCAGAATAAATTCTACCGAAGGCAGAAAGTATTGAGTGAAGCAGTAACAAGACGACGCACTGCTTACAGCAAGATTTCACAGACTACAAAAACTCCATGACAAACTGGTCATTGATCACCCGTGTAGTTGCTGCAGAAAGTATACGTAAACAATCGTGGAAGATCTACATGGACATCGATCGAAAACACAAATACGAAAATTCTTCGGGGTTTCAAGTGCTAGGCAGTCCAAAGGATGGAATCCAACATTCCAGAACTCACCGTCGTTGAAGAGAAGGCATGAAGAGTGGACACTTTTAGTCTTAAATCTGTTTGATAAACTCGTCAGAAATCTTAACCAGTATTAGCACATTCATGGATATTGAAGCCAATGAAATTATATGAAACATTAGTGTTGCAAAACCGTCATATTGCTTTACCGCATTATTTATACATGTGTGTATGTGGCATTTTAGGGTCAGATAAATCCGACTGTTGTTAGCCAACAGTGATCCCTGGTCTGGAACATCTTTTTCTCACTTTTGGGGGTAAGGGAGTCATGTGCCGAGCATGACGTATTTCCAATTTGGCGTATACACTACGCGACCTACCTGAAATTTTTCTCGCGTCACACAGATATAAAAACTTAGAAGATTTTGGTTAGAAAGGTACAGATTCATTTCTACCCCGAACCCAGGGTCGCCTCACAGAAAGCTAGCTCACGATCTGTGAACCACCCAAAGAGCAAATGAAGAGAAGATAGTGTTAAATCTGTTGCTAGCTCCAATCTAAGGCACTTGCGTGAACTTCTTTACCTACTGTAACTATTTCTGCTACATAGAAACGTCGCAAGTGATTAGGCCGCAATGAATGGCCAGTTCCTTGCGCAAAAGTTTCAATGTTGCATCCCCCCTCTATTGCTTCCGAAATCTTGCTTCCTAAAGACGCCGTTAATTTACGGATTGTACTACAATATTTTATTATGTAAAAGGCTATTATTAAAAGGATCACATTCAAATTCTATTTAGTAAATGTCACCAATGTGAGATAAACATTATTACCATCTTATTTCTTTTTCGTGGTGCTAGACGTATGGAGGTAGTCTGGAAACACCTGAAATATTATGAATCCATTGTGTGACTCTTTGTTACAAAAACCACAGCAAAACAACCTGAAAAAAGACAGCGGTATACGAATACATTATAAGCTACCTTCAGATTATTGTAAATCAGTATTTTAATTGTAGTATCAGTATTAAAGTGTATAGCACGTTACATTTTCACAAAAAAGATCATGTCACCCAAAAAGAAAACATCTCAAGAACGATTCCAAAACAAATAACTCACCTCACGCGCTTTTGTAAAGGTCTTTCCGGTCCCGCCCGCCAACTTCCGGCTGAAGAGGCTGCGCACCAAACGGAAAGGGGACCCAGACGCGTACAGGAGCTCGTACACCGCACACAACGGAAGCGCCATGATGCCCTGCTCCTTCGCCAACATGGCGGCCACCGCGAGCCCCACGGTCCACACCAGCTCGCGTCGACCTCTTGGGGCGTCATCGAGAGGCGTTGCCACTCGCCCGCGACAACCGTTTGCAAAAGGCTGCGAAGAGAATGTGCTACACGTGGAGGATGGGGTGGGTAAGGATAAAACAGGGATGGAAGGAGGGTTGGGAAGAACGGAAAAAGAATGCGTGGTATTGTGGATGGAGGAGATATCCGATGGGAAGTATCTCCTCTTGAAGTTGCTGGTGTCATCTGGAAGGGTGGTGATGGCGTTCGTGGCTTTCCGTCGCGGACCGCCAGTCACGCCGTTGTGTGCGGAGGCTGCGTGCTGGGCCAGGCCCTTCCGCGCCTGGGAGGTGTAGGCCAGCAGCGCCAGCAGCACGAGCAAGCCGGCGGCCAGGTCGGCGCGGCCGACCACCCCGGCGACGGCCTCGCTATGCGCCGGGTGGGCGGCGAACAGGACGCCGGCGAGGGCGGCGGCGGCGGGGGAGGCGGCGAGGCGGCGCGCCGTGGCCACCAGCGCCGCCGCCGACGCCGCGTGCAGCGCCACGTTGCCCGCGTGGAACGCCCACGCCGCCGACGCCGGCGACGCCGGGCGGTCGTCGCGGCGCCGGCCGGCGGTCGCCGCCCACGTCAGCCGGAAGGACAGCACGGTGAGCGGCCGGTACGAGCCGTGGGAGCCCGCGTGGTGCAGGGGCGTGCCCCAGTAGTCGTGCGCCAGGAGCTCCCACAGCGAGCCGTCGCCCACCACGTCCTCGTTGCTGAGGATCGCTCGGCTGGGGAGCACAAAACCAAAACCTCGGTTAGGCTACTGTCAAAATGATCAGCAGCAGGAATCAGGGAGGTCCTAGGTTCGAGTCCCGACGGCGGCCGGATTTTAGACACTAGCTTGTCAGCTTGGTCGAATTGAGTGGCTGTCTGGAGGAGAATTCTAACGACCGGCTGCTCTGATTGATGGTTTTCCGTGGTTTCTTCGATCAACACCAGGCAAACGCCAGAGCACTACCTTAACAAACGGGCCACGGACCGCGCTCGATCTTTCCTCCCTCTTCCTTGTCCTATCCTCTCCTCTTACACACACACACACACACACACACACACACTCTTACATTAACACGCACTACACTATCACATATTCCGGGAGGCCGGTCGGGAGCTTAGAGCTTATCCCGGCTGGGGCGGTGCCCCGCTGGTGGGAGAGTCCTGGTTAGGGGGAATCCCCACTAGCCGACGGTAGGTCGGCACCGGACCTCTCCATCCAGAAGGGAAAGATCACAGCCATCACCCGAGAAAAAGCATGCACTACACTTACGGGACTAATGACCAATGCAGTTGACGCGCCAGGAAACACGAAAAAATCAATCAATGAATCAGAAATCAGGTTGCTGAGACCACTAGCGGGATAACCTTTGAGGAACCACAAAAAAAATGAAGACATTACGTCGGAACTTCAAGTTTGCAATATAGACCAAATATTAGATTTTACTTAGATCCCAATGTTACGACCATCCTCAGAGAATGGATAGTTTCCGCATCCCTCCTCAACGTTATGGATACAGACCGCAAAGCAGAGCAAATGTAGGACGTCCACGACTGCGATGGAATGATAAAATGTAACTCCTGGAGACGAAACAGGTCTAAAGGCCTAATCCCTGCTGTATATGATGATGTTGATGAGTGTCAAAACGATATAAGGATTCCCACGAAGAGTGTGGAGATACACTAACGTAACAGCTTTTGCGTATCATTGACTAATATGTATAATTTTGTAACTATGCCAAACCCTAAAATGTATATTGACATAACCGGCTTAGGGAATCAATTGATTTCACTGAATTGTTGCGTCGCAATCGTCGGCAATTCCACGGTCAGACATAGACCAGCTGATCTTCAGTCAACTATTCTTCAGAAATGAATTTAATTCTGAGCAACAAACTATTATTTCTGTCCTAGTACATTCAGAATTTATGAATATATTTAGAAACTGTCCACGACTTTTCTAGTATTGATACCTGGATTTGCAAAGCAGGTCAATTTACTTCGACCTCTCTAAGCTTTCTCATTATTTATTTTTAAGTTCCCCAGCAACTTCTCCTGTTGTTAGGGCATACGACTAACAAATACCGCGTTAAAATGCCTCTGACAGGCCAGTTTTAGGGTTTTAAGTCGAGACGGTTGTAGGATTTTCGATAGTAGCTGAAAAGCAAGGTCGATTTCAGAATATCTCTGTGAAGAATTGGATCCACTGGCTTATCTGATCCGTAGCTTTCTGGGGTTTCTTCAATCAACACCAGGTGAACGCGGTATCAGTGTCTTAAAATTGCAAAACTTCGCTCAAGTGGCATAGTTTATTGTTTTTCTTCATGTCGGACTTCCGAGCTGACTCTGTTTTAGAAAACGTTCCACTCTCCATGTAAATATTCACAACACGGCAGCGTTTTAATCCGGACTGGTCTAGTAGATTGTCAATAAAGTTAATTCACTAAAGTCTCGTGAGGTAAAATACGTATTTCCAGAATGAATCAACAAAAAAAAAATCCGCTGTCAAAAGTATTCGATCTCATGAGAAGCGATCAATGAAACTTGATCAACGATCAATTTGCATGAGTCATTTTTTATACATCACATGACATTGTTGTTTTCGAGTTCGGTGTGTCTTACTGGTCGATATATCTTCTCAAACGCAAATAATAAATGATTCGATATTTTTTCTGGAATTAACATCTGAACTGATTATTTTCGAACATTCGCATTCGAACATTGCATTTGCCTACTAAATATTCACAAAACAACAGCGGTTAAATCCGAAATGTTCAAGTAGCTTGTTATTAGTTTGATGAATGCATAAAAAGAAATTTTCCAGATTTGGTTTTGTTTCTTGGTCTTGGGAAACAATCGGTGAACGTAGGCCAACGGTTAATTTTCATGTGTCATTTCTTCCAACATGCGTTTTCTCATACATTTATCGTTATTATTAGTTTCGAGACTGAAGTATCTTTGGGATGAATATGGGAAGATTCGTGCTCTTGAATTAAGGAAATTGTCCATCGCTATAATTTTTAACGTTGCTTAGAATTTTTTACTTTAATACGAAAAAGGTCTGTTTTTTCATTAATACGTGATCCTTGTATAACGTTTGATCTGTAATAGGTCAAACAACGTGCTTATTTTTGCTGTTGCCTGTAAAATTGTTACTCGGGTAAAAGAGCCCATTAAAAACATCTTTACTAACGTTATTCGTTCTCACAAATATTTTCGACATGACATATTTTTTTAATTTTTAGTGAAATGAAGAAAGGGAATGGTAGTTTGCCCCTTTATTTACTTGAATGGACTTGGAAAATTGACGTACACCTAGAAATAAATATTTGTTTCTTAGGAATCATTCATGAAAATTTTGGGTTACGATAGTGTAAGATATATTGTAGGTACATTCTTTCATTAAAAAAAGACACAATCCAAGAAGAGATATCAGCATTTAGATAAGAATGACTGATTGTTACTTAAATGAAATGGTCCTGTACACGCACTTGCGATAATAGTTATCATTTTTACATCATGTGTTTCCTTTCGTGTTACAGGTGAATAATGAGATGTTAGGCTCCCCGGTTGGAATGGAGCGATGTAACTGTCATATTACATATGTTATCACTTGAACACATCCGTTTTTGTTTTCATTTCGTGTCACTGTAGAAAAGTATTTTGTGAACGTCGCAAATGGAATTATTATCCACAGACGGACTAACGCAATGGTGTACTCAAATTTTTATTGAGGACCCTAAAAGGGAGTGCGGATCAAGAATTATTGACTTTTCGGTATCAGAGCGAGTTTCTTTCGTCTTAAACTTTTCAAAGCATCATTACAATACTAACTGTTTACTACGTAAACACGTAGTAGGAGAGACAGTGAAAATGCATTACTAATATTTAATTTGACATTACGTACTTTCTTGAAGATCGGAACAGCAAAAAATATCGCTGCCGCAGACCTGACTTGCATGCCTTTGTTTTGCAAATGATCCAACCATGTTTTGCACTTATTAGCTGGTGAATTTGCAAATAAGAAAATGCCACATTGAAGTGATCCCATGCCAATTTTTAAATATATTGGTAACACATGGGGTATTGTATTTTAGACGCACGTGCAGATGAAAAATTCGTTTTATTAAGTTACTTCTATTTGCCTTTTTTTTTGGCTTTGATATTTATCTCTCGTGTGAAGATATAGAAATGCGTTACTATTTGTCGTATGTCTATACAGCAATGTTTGTTGCTAACTTTATTTTCACCTGGCATAAGTACTTGGTATAAGTGCCAGAGTATTTATCACAAGAAAAAGGAATGAATTCGTGTTTTAAGCAAAATGGAAGTACTTTCGTTTACATACCCGCCCCGTCCCCGCTCCTCATTGCATCAACTGATGTCACTACAGTTCCTCTGACCGGGAGGTCCTAGGTTCGAGTCTCGAGGGGGGCAGGGTTTTCCACACTAGCTAGTCAGATATGTCCAATTCAGCCGCTGCCTGGAGGAGAATTCTAGCGGCCGGCTGCTCAGATTGGTAGTTTTCCGTGGTTTCTCCGATCAACACCAGGCGAATGCCCGAGCAGTACCCTAACGAACGGGCCACAGACCACGCGCGTTCTTTCCTTCCTCTTCTTGGTCATATCTTCACACAAACGCACATACACATCAACATGCATTACACTACCACACTGCCGGCAGACCGGACGGGGACTTAGAACTTGTCCCCGCTGGGGCTGGTGGGAGATACCTAGTTGTTGAAAACCCGCTTAGTCGACGGTAGGTCGGCGCCGGATCTCACCATCCAATGCGGGAAGATCATTGCCACTTCTCGATGGAAAAAAATGCACTACTCTTACGGGACTAATGATCTCACTAGTTGACGTACCCGTAACAATCAATCTACCAGCACCTGTGCATCCCGCCCGTAAAGTTTCATTATCCCCGTCGGACTTTCATTTACCCTTCTCCACCCTGCCACACCCTGCACTGACAATGCTTCAATGATCCCAGGCCTGCTTAGTACCGCACCAGGCTTTGCATGGATGTATTGTGACTATTAGATGTACCCTGAATTCGTAGAGCGCTTTAAAATGAAAGATTGGCCAAAAAGAAGACAATGGTCGGGCGATTATAAGTGTGTGCGCTCTCATTGATTGCATTGCAATTAATTGCTGTTGTGTTAAATTAACTTGCTGTATCATGTCATTGCGCGAGCTAATTTGTCGGTGACAGGCAACGAGTTGTTCAGGTGGTAGAACGACGTCCTCCCTATGCGGAAGTGACCAAATGACCGCTTAGGCAATTGGCAGCGCGGAGAGGGTTCGTTCAACTCCCTGTCATCACGTCATTTAGACCTATTACGCACCGACAAGGAGATGATGGTGGCTGAGTTGACAAGGAACGAAAAGACCTCAGCAGTAGGAGATAATGTTTGAGAGTTGTAAGCCATCTTGAAAGGTAGTAACGTCATTATTTTGTAAAATAAAAATAAATTGTTTTTTTTTTACTTGCGTGGAACAATATGATTGTTAATAATGAATGAGGTTTAACAGAATATTAACGAAAATGCGTTTGAAACACGAAATGGTAGGAATATTAATCACGACTTAACCCAAGTCCAAGTATTTACGAAACAGGCTTTGTGTAACATCGTATTTCAATTCGAAAATCGTACAAAGTTTTAACCTCTTTGCAAAACTTCCAATGAATTAATTTTCATTGAAATTTGGATGTTCTTTTTACAAACTCTGACGTGCTGACGTTGATACTAGTTAATAGGAGGTCATGAATTAGTTATATCATTACCGAACAAATAATACATTACGAAATTATTGTTGATAATTGTCGACCGCGGATTATTTGAAACCCTTGTGTTCTTATAACTGTTATAACAACACTGATCTCGGTTTTATAAAGTTCGACTTTTAATAACCCAAGTGGATAAAACATATTTTGTTACCGATAGCGCAGTTACCCAGATATTGAATACTCACAAACGACAAAAATGTTGTAATTAAAATAATAATACGAATATTTTTGCTTAAACCTTTCACTTAAAAAAGTAATTTAAAGAAAATATTTTTAAACTTCCAACCTAGGAACTTAGATTACAATACACTTTAACAATCCTTTATTATATTTTATTCGAAATAATTCTGATTAACGAAACTATAACATTATTTTTCCAGTTTACCACTTTTAGGTATTTGTAGTTAAAATGTTGGGAGGTGTTGATGAAAACACGCGGAGATGGTACTTCTCCCCCATACGTCACATTGAGTTATTACAGTTCTTTGGCTAACATTAAATCAAAATCAAATCAAATGCATACATTATGTTAAATGTAAACTTACTTTTCAAGTTTCGATTCCGCAAATTGTGAGGATGGAGTCATGAGGTTAAGATCGTGTCAGTATAGTTTGTAAGTACCGTTTTTAAAGTGCAAACAGACTTTTATTGTATAAATATGAACCCCGTAAACTTTCCCCCAAAGTAATTAAATCCCCCAAACAACCCACTAATCAAAAAGAAGTGCACAAAATCTAGGGGAAACTAAAAATACCCACCAAGTTGGCAACACTGGCGCGTGCGCTTCCTGATTAGTACAAGGAGACATGCTCCACCTGCTCTTGCTTCTTCGGCTTAGTGCACTTCGGTCGAGACACGTGCGCCCATAGGAAATGGCCTACTACTCGTGTGTTTGTCGGCACCTCCTCATGTCACTCACTGTCGTGGTGTTTGCTTTCTTGTTTGTCTGCTCGTCTCGTCGGCAATCTGACAATGTCCACATGCCCGACAACTTCCGAGGAGGAAATGAAGCGGGAGATCGATGTCATATTTGTGAAAAGTTCAGAAAGTGTTGGTCGATGACTTTTTTCGAACCACATCACAAAATGAAACTAGTGGACCGGCAACCACACAACTTAATTTCTCGTATTATTTGAAACCGTAACCTAATATTTTACTCTGAATTGGGAAAATTTCGAATTATTTGTATCTACGGTCAATGACCTCATAGTTCGCTTGGAAATCGCCCCAGTGGCCCAAAACTCACATCTCTGGGTGTTTGCATCCCGCAAAAAACCTTGGCCAGGTTGATATGGAACTCGAACATGTTGTTCAAAGCTCTTGCTGTACTACCGTGTTTCCACGTTTCCGTGACCCGTCGCATCTCAAAACAATAGCAGAAAATTCAAAGGTTTTGATGAAAATGGCGTTTGTAACGTAGAGCATGCTATATTGTAATGTATCCTTACAAGCTTACTTATTCTTACTTAGTTTAAAGCAATGGTGGTGATTTATTGAGAAACTTTTGTATACATAATTGAGGAACATTCACATTTCGGTTAATATTTATGCAAAACTTATTAAAATTTCCAACAAAATTGTATAAATTCATGTAAATTGATTCTAAAAACAATGCATCAAGAAATAAATATCTACCTTCAATAATGAATATTTTTTTATACACAGTTCTCTCTATTCCAAACGTTTTAATGAAAATCATATTGATTGCTGTATTTTGCCATATCTCTTTATAAGCGCACCTCGTGATTTAAACATTTAGAGCAATTACAAGAACATTTCGAAAGTGTACTAAGGGCTGTATTCATACAACTTTACAAGGAAAGTTCTCCCCCCCCCCCCAAAAAAAAAATCAATTCCAAACTGCAGGGCTTGTAGTTCGGCTGGCTCATTGCATTCATCGGACCCTGAAGAATACAAACTGCTAAATCCTATCCAGGATATTCTCCAAAATGCATTTACACAAATCGAGACCTAAGAATTTGAAACGGAACTTTTAGTTTTTTGGATACTTTACTTAAAGCCTGAAAGGCATTTTCTAAATTTTCACAAAATTTGTTCAAATTTTTTCTTTCATTTTCTTATGGGACAATAAAAAGTGCGCTCATAAAAATAGCGTTTTTCGTTAGAACATCTGAATTTTCAAAATTTTTAAAAGGTACAAATAAAGTTTTCCATTTGTGGCCTGGAAGCGTTGGGTATTCATTGTCTCTATCTCAAAAATTGAATTTTGCAAAGAAATCTTCATTTAAAAATAATAGCCACAAATAATGGATATCATTCAGAACTGACAGACAAATTAATTGCATCCATAGACAAAAAGTTATTCCTAAACATTTTTCCTATCGTTTCTGATTATTACAAAACGTTCTTCATTTGTATTCCGTGGTAATCTCCAAAAATTAAATATTACCCAAGTTGGTCACAAAAAGTAGAAGATAAAGTAATTTTCTCTTTAGAAATAAAAAATTAAGATAACAGTGAATTATAAACTGTGTGAATTATATATGTGTAAAATTGTTGTAAATGTGTACAAATTTTAATTTGAAATAAAGAAAATCATTGCTTTTGCTTCAATGGTATGATTACATTCGTTCTGTCATTGAAAATATGCTAAACAATGTCAGTTGCCGGGACTTGGAGTTTCACTGTGTAGGTAAACACACTAGTGCGACCACTGTTACAACGGCTGCAACAAAAAAAATACGATTATTTGTAAATAGGGAGCTGAGATAACAAAATCTGAGTAAAAATGTACTGAAGGAGATAAAATGAGTAATGATCGCCCACATAGTACTAATTCATGAATAACTGGCTCCTTAGAGATTTGGATAGGTGGGACAAGGTTCTGTTGCTCTTTTCAATAAAATTATTTCCAGAGTGCTTTTTTAAATTTAATATTGTGAAATAAAAAATAGACTATAATTAAATATTAAATTTCCTTCCACTTTAATTTTTACCTCAGATTTCAAAATGACAATATTCATTCGTTATGGAGAAAAATGAAACCTGTAAAAACGGAAGGTTGGAAGGCCTGGAAAAGTCAAAGAAATTGAAAATCAGGAAATCACAAGAACACTGGTTGTGATTTAAATTTGTTTTCAATACATTAATATAGTGTTTCATGTTTGTCAACTTTTGTAGAGGCGTTTTTTAGAGTATTACTAGTATCTTCGCAGATCAAGGGCTTTTTTTCTGATGTCAATTTCTGACTAAATGCGTTCCTTGTAATTTACATATACATATTATGGGAGTTCACGGTCATATTCACATTTCATTAAGCGAAAATCTAATTATCGCTCTTTTATATTTAATACTCCAATTGAAATCCCCGAATATCTAGACAAAGCACCTCTGTTCAATGGTTCTCCCAAAGGTATGCGCTGATTACGGTCCATTATTTGCTATGATTTTAAATCGAACAATATCCTCGTTAAATTATTTGTCCCAAGGGACATTATTCACCCTGCTGTTTCAATTTGTTTTCGTTTGTACAGTTATCGAGAGAAAGGTATTACTTCTGCACGAGACATCTCGTCCTATCAAACCATTGTCAGTCTCTTTTCCTCGATGTTTTTCAGTCTGTCCGTCCATTCGTGCGATCCGTTCGCCTGCCTCTAGTTGTTTGGACAAATCTTGAAAACTCCCAATTTTGAAAGGGTATACACCAAATATACATCCACTAAAGGTTAGAGTACTTTGCTTAATTTGAGCCCTTTTTTTCGGATCATTATTTTCCATTATAAATATAAAGATTTTTGTGAAAAAAATGCATACTCGTATTTTACTGAAAGGAACACGTGTCCTTAAAAATAAAAGAATATTTAATCTACACGAGATTTCGTTAAATTAACATCATCTACCTTTTTCACTTTTTAAATCAGAATTAAGTGCGTACTGTTTCAGTTTTACAAGAATATCTCGAAAATACCATTGAGGAAATGCGCCAAACGCCAGCGAGGAAATTCGCTAAAATGAACTGGAATATTCTGCTGTCATAATTTTTTGTAATAAATACCGTGTAAATACATCCCGATTGCCCTATTAGTGTTGGAGTAATTGAAAGCCAAAATTGAAATTTGTTCTGATGGAAAGTGTCAGGACTTGGGCAGAGCGTGGCATTAGGAGCGAGTCGCAGTTGTTACTTTCATTTTACATTAGAGATTGAATTAATTTCGTTACCTGTCTAATAAATTATTGTGACTATTTCAATCATGTTTCCCCGCGTCGTAAGTAACTGATGCTAAGCTAGAATACATTGAAATTAAACCAACTCCATATGGCTACCACAATGTGGTTATCACTTTGTTTACCTTCTGCATTCCGCTGTTATCGCATTGTTTTTTGATATAATAGCGCGTGAGCATCAATATAATATTTATTTAAAAATTTATTGCACCTGAGCTGTGGATAAACCATTTTACAGGTCTGAAATTGGATACAAACACTAAACAAAGATAAATCCCGAGTTTAGGGTGGTTTTGGTAATGTAATAAACTCTGAAATAGAATCTATTATTAAATATTCTGACCCAAAACTGCAAAAGAAACAGAAAGTTTGTGGAATCAATTTCAAGAATTTCATAACGAGAGAAAATACAAATGGACAGCACAATTACAAACGAAGAAATTACGCATATTTTGGGCAATTAATACAAGAAGACTAATGGCAAGAGTACAAAAACTAGGCTATCAAAACTATATGGAACGTTACAACCAAAATAATTCAGGAAAATATAATGTGCCAGGAAAGTCTCTCAGCAGTAGCATCTTGCTGTGTGCAACAAACATTATGTTATAGTACAAGCTGCGGCTTGAAAACGTTAATTGTGTACTCACCACTATCATAATAGATGCTAGAAGTGTTGTCCCCTTCACTTTTGTTTTCAGTAATCTTGTTGCTACCAACATAAATGCTGTTTCTAATAGGAGGCCTTGATTCGGTTCACTGCGGACAGACTTTCCCGGCGCACTGTACTTCAATGAGTACACACGTATGTTCAATCCATTCCAAATTGATGAATTCCTCTGCTCATTCAGGTTATTCAGGCATTTTCCGTTTCAAATACTTACACGGAATACCGAGACATGGAAAACTCAACTTCCTGCAACTTTAATAAATGTTATTGTAAGTAGCTAGCTGTGTTATAATTATTTTTTGAAACTTTTATTACAGTAGTATCGAAACATATTTGAAATCATTTTCTGCATTAATCTGTTATCCATGTTTTACTTGATTGTATGTTCCTACAAGAGGCAGTGATAACTCGGAGCTGAATGAAAGTTTCGTATACTCCGTTAGCAATTTTGAGTAATATTTCTCATTTTCGTTACTCTTGAGATTTTAGTTATCCATTCGAGAAATAGTCACACGTATCACTCGAAGTGCTGTGATATTACGTATGATAATTATATTCCCTAGCCACATCCGGGTTAATCCCGCAACTTATGAACAAAGGGAAGCCACGAGCGATTATCCGGTTAATTCCAGTAAATGAACGTTTGATATCTTCAAAGAGATAAAATGTAAGATATTTTCTATCTGTGATTCTACGAATTTCCCTGGCAATGTGTGCTCATTAATTTTGATATTTTTAGGAAGCTGATAGGCAGGGTTGGGTAGATGTATTTAAATCATCTCTAAAACGCAAATCTAAAAAAACTCAAAAATACGGTTATTAAAATATAAAATGGATTTTAAAAAGAATTTAAATACTGCCCAACCCTGCTGATAGGTAGCAGAATTCCAAGCAGCCTCATGACGACGCGTCGTAATGCCTCAACACATTGGCCCAAAACACATTTACGAGCGTTGTCAAAGGGAATACATAATTGTTACTCTCAGAAAATTTGTAACACAATTTGACGTCATTAAATACATTTTATCTGGGAAAATTAGAAATTGATTCATCCATACACAGTCGTATTAATTACTGATACTTCGTTCTTCTTAATATTACTTCAACTTGGTAAATCTTATCTCCCTTGTTCCCAACCGACGTGCTGGCTCTTCTGAATCTCTGAGCTCGTTTATTATTCTGTGAGTTCTCTTCACGTCATCCTAGTACGTGCTTTAGTCTGGTAGGAATCTATCGTAACGTGACTGTTGGCACACGCTTCCGGCAAAAGATTAAACTTCCTGGCGTGTAATTCAAAATTACATTTGCGCAAATACTAAGAAATTTATTTAGAGCATCAAAACTTTTAATTCAGAATATACAAGCTTAGAACCCTTTGACCCATGGAATGCTTATTACTTGTAGGGCTAAATCCTAGCGCCAAATTTAAATGCAACACTTGAAATGCAAGGCGAAAAGTAATTGAAGACTGACGAATACATTGGGATGGTGACTGTCGAGACCGACATTTTTGTCTAGAATATCGAAGCCGTTTTAAGTCTGAAACTATTCACAACATTACCATCTTAGCATAGATCTTTTAACCATTCTAGATTTCACAAATTATCAGTATGTGAAATTACTAAATTAACACAACCTATATCGTTTCATCAGTAACGACTCGGTGGATGACGTACTAGAATGTTAAGTGACACCGAGCGTCATTAATTTCACTTATAAGTGCCGCTGAGAATTTCTGTCGTTGAGAATTTTGCTCCCCAAAGACGCTGCCAAACCTCTCATTCCTGCGGATACTAGCACAGATAACACAGACTGACTGTTGGCAATAGACCATCCTCGGATTTTCTCGAAATTTTAGTTCTATTCACTTGAACTATAGGTAATAAAATAACATACACCAAACCTTCCTCGGTCTGTAGCCAACCTATTTTCTATAGCAGGCTACTTCTGTACCAATTTTCTTGAATAATTTGTCATTTTTCACAAACTCTGTGTCAGACCATACGGTTTTTCTCAGTACCCCCATCCACAATAGGGATGCGACATAAAAATGTTTGTAAACAGCCATACTGAAAATTAAAACATCTTCTTAAATCCGT
Organism: Teleogryllus occipitalis; assembly: GCA_011170035.1. Lineage (NCBI taxonomy): Eukaryota > Metazoa > Arthropoda > Insecta > Orthoptera > Gryllidae > Teleogryllus > Teleogryllus occipitalis. The sequence continues at coordinate 207,655 of BLKR01000709.1, forward strand.
CTTTATTTTCAAGTGTATTATTGTCCATTGACGTTTACTCCAAAAGAATTTGAAAGGGGTCTTGTTTATTAAGTTTTAATTGAAGTTTAACTGACAAAACAAAGCAAAAAAACATCAGGACAATTGTTAAGAAAACGGGATCTGAGTTTTATAATTAAATAATAATATAGGTTTCTTTGTTGACTAAACATCTATTTTATTTATTTTACCCCTCTGTCACTTTGGTCTGAAGAATATTTAATTTATGAATATCAGGAAATTCTTATAGAATTTTGTTATGATAAACCTTTTTAATTTAAAATATATCGAGTACATAAAGAACATTAAACGTCGAAGGTAAAAAAAAAAGATCGGCTTTAAAAATTCGATGTCAAATACATCCATGATTTTATAAAAACATCGATGTTTTGTAAACATCGACATCAATGCCGCATTCCTAATTCACAAGTGAAAGTGATTATATCAACTCTTTCTACGGTTAATATTTCACCTAAGAACATCTTAAATATTTACAGGGATTTTGGGTGGTCAATACACATCATCCGTACGAGCAGCAAGCGGAACTACAGTCCCGTCGGCGTGTAAGCAACCGTCCCATCGCTTTTTTTGATACGTGCTGTGGTATGTCGTGTGATCTGCTCTGTAGCAGTCAGTGTGCGAGGATTTTTTTACATTGTCACAACCGCGGTTAGCTATGAGCGACTTTTGCATGGCGAAGAATTACAACAATCGAATGCTCTATCGATCTGCACACGCGCATTTCGAGTTTCGTATCACTTTTGTGCATCCTACGCGTGTATTCGATCCTACGCGATACAAAATCTCCCTATTTCTCATCTAACGCTCTCAAAGTCGCTCGAGAATCGAGAGTCCAGACAGGGCTGACGTTGTTTCATTTAGCGCATGATTTTTGTATCGATATGATTCGCCTGCGGAAAAGGCTATGAAAGTGACCTGAAAAGTAGCTTCATTTTGCAATTAATTGTACTATTCCATCCGTCATGTACGAAGTGCAGTGTGTATAATATGCGATTTCATCCATCTCTCATGAAAGTGTGTGTATGTCAGCAGCATGACAAAATACCAGTGGCGATGGCGACTTCCCATTATTATTGAGGGTTACTGTTAAATTTCTGCAAGTGAGAGAATGAATGTTTTCCGTACCCTCTCTAGCAGTGTGCGGTATCAATAGCTCTCGTCTCAACCATAATGGACCGCATCCTAAGTGGATGAGTTCGTAAAGTGCAATAAAGCATATTTTCACGAAGAAAAGGTGCTCTGCAACGTTGTTTGTTGTTTGGTATTAGTAATTATACAAATCATGATGTCATCCAGTAAGAACAGGAGTTTATTCTCGCACAAAGTATACACTTCGTAATATTCCCGACTCCTCTATACATAAGAAAACACGTACTTAGTAACCAGTAATCACCTTCAACTTGAATTCCCCCCTTTTCGTTCGCAGAATTTTGATTCATAAAAAATAACAATTTTTGAACAAAACTTTATATCAAAAATAATATTCATTTAATTAAATTAAGAGATTGGATGTGTTTCCACAAAGTGGTCCGATCTAGGTGCTTGGTAAAAATGTCCGATTCCAGGTCTGCTGACTTCACATGCTCTAACTGAATTTCGCCGTTCAACAAGTTCTCTTTTACAAAATTAAGCCTCCGTATCATGTGTCTTTTACGGTTGTTTATTTTGAAGTCCTGTGACCAATCTATCACCGCCTTACTGTCTGTGCACAATGACATTGGACGTTTAGCTAAATCTCCAAAACCTAAATCTTCCAGTAGCGATACAATCCATTTTTGTTGGCAAATAGCGTCTTGAATTGCAGTTAACTCAGCCTCCATGTAAGATAAGGCTACCATTCTCTGCTTTCTGCTTTTCCACCCTATCAGAGAATTTCCAAGTTTGACAACGTAGCCAGCAAAAGCCTTACTATCCTTGGTAGTATTCCGACTTGCGTCGGAGCTCATGTTCAACATTTTCCAGTCGCCAGCTGCCTATCGGCTTGTTCTCTTTTAATCATCCAGATTGTTGTCCTCTCCACCAATACTGTTCTTGTGGGTTCCATGACGTGAGCTTGTTTTCTCGCCGGCTCAACACGTTTCGGTTTCATCAGCCGGCCATGTCGTACGCGCTTCTACAAGCAGATCGCGTAAACAGCACTTCCACCGATCGTGGACGCATTTGTTTCCATAGAGTTGCGGGCAAACAACGGTGACAAAGTGAACTATGTTAGTACGGCTGTCTCATGAGTTGAGCGGCATAACACAGCTGCGCTCGGTGTTCGTAACGTTTGGCGTGGTCGGGCTACAGTGGACAAAGAGAAATAATTACAAGATGTGTGGTTCATTAGATTTTTAAAGTTTTCTTCATTCAGGGAAAAAATACAGGCGAAAAATTTACATTTATTTTCATGCGTAAGCAATTAAAATATTAATTTACGGTAAGTACAATGACAATGATGGTGATATTGAAGAAAATATAGAATCTACTTACAGGTGTAGCTAAATGATGTGATGAGAATGTGAAAAATTATTATTAGCTGGATGTGGCACGTAATTACTGGTCGTGAAACAGACATCAAACTCGAGAATTCGTTTCACAAATTTTATATCAAAAGTTGTCAAAATTTCCAAGCCATTCAAAAGACTGGGATGTAGACATCATTTATTTATTTATTTAGTCAAAAACAGTATGTGACGTATGGGGGAGAAAATCATCTGCGCACGCTTTCTTGAGTTTCAGAATCACTTCTCAATAATTTAATTATTAATAGTTGAAAAATAATAATCATAAAAACAAATTTAAAAAAGCGAGAGATTAACATTCAAAAACTAGATATTTTCGTTTTCCAAATTATAGAAAAGTTATTTTTAACGGTAAAGGAACAAACAGATTTGATTTTTCTGTATTGTTAACAAAATAGAAACTCACCCTAAGCTCTACTACCACTACAAGCAAAAGGAAAGTTCAACAAAACGTGCGCATAGTGAAGCTACATTTAGGTCCAGAAGCAAATCAAGGGGACATCTCAGCATTTGCTCAATGGATCAGGGAAACTTGACAAAAACCTGATCGAGATGGGTTTTTTAAAATCAATTTCGAAACAGCCCATATTTTAAGCAAACTACAACAAAGAGCATACATAGTAACTGGATCTGCTCATTAGGAAGTTGATGCGTATGGAAGTAGAATTTGTTTTCAACCGACGGTACCTTGTCGTGAATTTATGAATATTACTTTTTTTTTTAAATTCTGAATACTTCCATTGAACTGGCTTGATCTTAAAAATAATTCAGTTTTACCGAATCCTTTAACGAACGTACGATAAGTCATGTACGACGGTACCTGCCCTTTCGTTCTAATCTTCTGTAGGTTGATGATATAGCTTTCTGCACTTACAACACTCATGACACCAATCACTTTGCTTACTGTTTGCTTCAGCGTTATCACCCAATGTTCGCGTGAACGTTGCTAGACATGGCTGCGCCATTATCTTTTCGCACCAAAAAAGAACAGACTGGAAATTGTTAATGGATGTGTACAAACTGCAGATTTCCCTAGAAGACTTTTAGCTCAAAATGAATGCAATATGTTTCTTCGGCGAAGAGTTAGACTGAATAGAGGTTGACTGAACCATTCAAAAGTAGTCAAACAACTATGGACGATGGGAAAAGAGCAAGATGTCCAACCTTATCCCCTACTGATCCCAGTATTGAACAAGTACGTTCCCTGATTCTGAATAACCGATGAGTGACTATTGATGACGTGGCACACCAAATTCACGTTAGTCAAGTTCTGATCAGAACACGGGGATCAATTGTCGAAAGACATTCTTTTATTGAAAATCAACGCGTGCTCACATTTCACCGCCCAAACGTCGCGGCTGGGTGGTGCCCCGCTGGTGGGAGATACCTGGTTGGGGAAAACCCCAGTAGCCTACGGTCGTCTGGATCTCACTACCCAGAGGGGGTTATCTATGCCACCTCCAGAGGAAAGAAAACATACACTACACTTACGAGACTAATGACCTTAGCCGTTGACGGAATCTCAAACAATCAATCGATTTATTAGAATATAGGGAGGGTATAAGATGTATGAGAAATATAAGGGTATATTTGGGAGGGTACAAGATGACAGGTGAAGATGGAATAGTAAATTGAAGAGCATGGTGCCTAAGTTGAAACTTGGTCTCATTGTAAATTTTGTAATGCTGATGTATTCGATTTTAAACACTGAGTGCTGACATTGACTTATCCTCGTAGTTGGGAGTCTGCAAGTGTTGCATCGTAGATCGGGCGGTCTCTGATTCCAGTTCCTACAGTGGACGAATATTTTATCCTGATATCGTGAGCCGAAGTCGAGTACTATCTAGAAGAGTTTCCAGAGATCGACCACTTTGAATGTGTTGTTCCTGTGATGTCATCCCAATAATTCCAGGTGCACACTGGATATGTACGTAAATGAACCAGCGGAACACTCTGCAACTTGCCTTCTTCTTCTTTACGCCATTCACATGTTTAAGCCCATGATGTGTTCAGAACTTAGATTAAAATCCAAAGAGCAAACGATACAATTACTTGCGGTGTACTCGGCTAACCCCAAAGTCGGATGGCACCGGTGGAATCAGGCGCTTGTTTGATTGATGTAGTATCGACTACGGTGGTAGCTACGTAATGCATTATATTTCTATTTTTCAATGTTGCTATCAAACAGCAAACCAAATTATTACAATTATTGTCAAACGAGAAGTTCTGCTAATACCAACTGATTTATGGACATTTCTGGGGGCGTTTTATAGTTTAAAAACAAACTCAGCAGCGCATATTTCATGCCTGGGAATAGATGATATTTCCGCGTTTGCAGACCGGGATCGGTAGTTCAGTGCATCAACTGATGTCACTGCAGCGCCTCTGACCGGGAGGTCCTAGGTTCGAGATCCGACGGTGGCAGGGTTTTCGACACTAGCTTTTCAGCTAGGTCGAATTCAGTCGCTGTCTGGAGACGAATTCTAGCGGCCGGCTGCTCTGATCGGTAGTTTTCCATGGTTTATCCGATCAACACCAGGCGAATGCCGGAGCAGTACCCTAACAAACGGACCACGGACCGCGCGCGATCAGTCCTTCCTCTTCCTTGTCCTATCCTCTCCCCTTACACACACACACACACACACACACACACACACACACTAACATGCACTAGACTACCACATATTCCGGGAGACCGGTGGGGAGCTTAGAGCTTGTCCCGGCTGGGGCTGTGCCCCGCTGGTGGGAGAGTCCTGGTTAGGGGGAAACCCCACTAGCCGACGGTAGGTCGGCACCGGATCGCGCCATCCAGCGGGGGAAGATCACCACCATCTTCCGAGGGGGAATCATGCACTACACTTACGGGACCAAAGCTGTTGTCGCGCCCGGAATCACTAAACCAACCGAATCCGCGTGTTCAGCTAGGCTCACTCTGTCGCCGGAGAAGTGCGAAGGGACCCCAGTCAGGGGGAGCGCTCCGGTTCAACGCCCCGACTGCTTCGACTGGAGGCACTGGCGCGGAGGGGCCGTGCTGTTCATCTCGAGCTGTCGCGGGAGCCGCGAGCAATCACCGCCTAAGCGCCCCTCCCCTCCCTTCCCCTCCCGCCTGCTCTCAGCCTTCCGGCGAGCGATGCTCAGCGCTTTGGCGCGGGAAGCGAAAACAGGAAGCGGCGCCTATTTGCTTTGATAGCACGCTCTTGGGGCGACACCGGGGTAATTTTAACGGCGCTCCACCCGGTCCCGTCTCACCCCGTTCCTCCCCCGAACTGCTCTGCGCCGCCCAGCCCCGCCCCTTCCTGTCCCCCTCCCTGCCTCTCCCTGGCCCGACCCGCTGCACTCTACTCCGTCCAGTGCTCCCCACCCCCTCTCGGCCCCTTCGCGCCCCCTCCTTCGCCACGTCCTGCGTTGCCCCATCCCTCCCCCGCTCCAAACCACTGTCGCGACGAGCTCATCTGAAACTCACTCTGTTGCTCCTAGCTCCACACACCCAGCCACCCACGTTTCTCAATAACCCACCACGTCGAAAATTTCTAATTATGCTCTCTCTCTCTCTCTCTCTCTCTCTCTCTCTCTCTCTCTCTCTCTCCCAACCTCTCTTCCCCTCTCTCACCCCCTCTCTCTCTCTTCCTTCCTCTCGTCACAACTTTATTTGCCAAAGCACAAATCGACACTCTACAATTTACGTCCAACCGTCATGCGAGACTTTCTACTGGAATCTTTTTTGAGAAATTTATTTACATGTTCATTCTGAACGTGCCTAACCTAACAACTGTTATTCGAGTTTTTAAAAATGCTTCCTAGAGTAATCCCAGTTCTAAATAATTTTGTCGTTGCTGTCGAAATCATCATTAATAAAAATCTTCCTTTGAGCATTAAACAGCAAGAGCATTGTGATAAAATCTTAACTTTTTCTTTGGATTCTCTCGTCGAGTTACAACTACGAATGGTTTGAACGATTTGGTCCCAACGAAGTTCTCAGATAGAAACCGAAATAGGATGGCGTCTGTTAATTTAAAAGGAAGAAAGTTTTGTAAACAGCGTTTGTTTGTTGTTGTTTTTGGCAGAAAAGTTTATTGCCGGTCCCTGATCTACGAAAAAGTGGATAAATCTTATTCTTATGCGTAGAATATTACTTCTTCCAACACCTCATGTTGTCAGTGTCCATATCATGTGGGTCCTTACCAAAAAATCGATTAATAGAAAAACGTCCGTCCGTCTGTGATCAACACTAGCCTCTCTAAACCTTCCAACCGATTTTCTTCAAAATTGATATTTCCCGATCGATCTAAATAAGCTCAAGGTGTTTGAGTTTGAATCGGATATTTCATTTTTGGGGAATACTTAACGTGAAGCTTCAACGTTTTTAAAAAAATTCTCAAAAACGGCATAAAATATTTTATTACTCTTTGCCCTCCGATAGCGTAAAGGACGATTAAGAGAATGGTGTAGGTGTCATTTTTTTGTTGAAATCGCTTATTTTTTGAAAATTGCAAAAGTTTTGAAACTTTGCCACGTGTGATATACCGGAGTGACATCAATCTTCCGCATCGTATTTATTAGAGCAAATGTCTGAAAAATTAGAGATTAAAACGAATTATTCGTGATAATCTATATAATAATTAAATATCAAGAAAAGCTTCTTAATTTCAATGCACAACAAGCCCTTCATAAATATTTTTAATTTATTCTACATAGAACTAATGAATATGAAAAAGTCAATCGCGTAATGTATTACAACCAGAAATTTCATTATTTTTAACTGCATGGACGTCAATAACTTCTGTTGTTGTTTTTATCATGTCATTATCTAATTTATTGATCAATCGCTTTCTATATACTGGATGACCTGGGCTATAAAATAGTTTGTTAGTACTTCCTCTATTCTTTTGAAAATGAAGTTAATTATGCTTATTAAGTGTATGTTCTTTACGGAGATACTACTCCCGATAATTTGTTCTTTAAATTTTCAGACATATTGATTAATTTTTCGTGTTTGGACGTAAAACACCAAATATTGCATATAAATTGGATATATTGATTAACGATAACACACAAACTTTGTGTGTTTGCAAATGAACGTACGTAGTGATCTAGTACAACTCTCCATTCCAACGACAACTGATCTAACCAGCAATAGTATTACTGACTGTTATCAGGCACTATAGAAAAAATGCAGTCTTCACGCGCAGACAAACGTATATATTCCAAAAAGTTAATAATCAAAATTACTTTTTCATCTACATACGTAATTCAGCACAAAGAAAAATACTGTAAGATGACTGACAAACTTAGAGCGTGAATTACTTCTCATTGTCAAGGGATGTTTCTCGTGTATGGAACGTAGTTTTGGATTGTCGGTTTTGTTGTGATGCATTAGCTTTAAAATAATTAGTTGTAACTCTTAATGTACTACGATTAATAATGAGTCTTACAAGTCATGGCCGAGATGCGTTAATATGGATAGAAGTTGAGGTACTGTAATATTATAGGTTACCGTTAGAAATTCGAAAACAGTACGTGGTGTTTTAGCACCACTACATTTTCGACGCATTGAGAAAGCTGAAAAAGAAGTGTCTCGATTCAAACTTCCCTTTTGTTTAATATTATCAATTACTATATACTATGAAATAATGTAAAGTCATAAATCTTATCAGAATAATATACAAAATATAAGAATATATAAAAACTTCCGGGAAAATGGGAAAAGTCAGAGAAATATTTTCCATCCAATCAGTGCGACCCTGCCATACCAAAACATATTCATCCTATTAAGATTAAACGAAGCGAATATCTGAAGCGTTCGAGTGTAAAACATTCAACCCACATGGAAACGTTTGCGAGATATAAGCGATGACCATTTTTGCTTGAAGTGGTTTAAATACAATGATGACAACAGCCACGGTGTATAATTTGGACTATTTGACATTCATAGTGCAAAAACAATGGACGATATTTTTATTACCCATTGCAGGATGTACTGCAGGAACCACCTGCTTAGAGTTTGAAAAGGTTGGGACTCCTTTCTACACAGCCTTTCCGCATTTGTTTCCCCCTTCCAGGACCGTCTGTAAATTACCGGCTCGTAGAAGGTCTTATTTGCTTTCTGGAAATGGGTGAAGATGGCGTGGCAAAAGTGATTTTCCCCAATGTTGACTGTTGATAATGTCTTTAAATATTGGTACTCATTTTAAAAGGAGTCTGAGTGGACCTGAGGATCACCGTGTATAGGATGTAACCGGGTATCGGATATTTCCCTAGCTTTGTAGCTCCTTGCACTTTTTTAAAACTTTTATTTCCTGCATGTTCAATTGCAATACAATTTTTTAGGAGTTTTAAAAATATTCCAAATAACTTTTAGGCAAGGTGTCAGCGATTTGTTGTAAGGTAAATTATTTACCTATTTTTAAAACGGTAGTTTAATGAATACATAGTTTAAAAATGGTGATGTAAAATGGGTAGAAGATTAAAAATATTTTCAATTGAAAGGTTGTGTTTAAAAAAATTTTTAAAGAAATATGGAGGGTGAAAAAAATCTTTCCCATCTTTTACTCCTGAGTAGGGTTGCCAACATTGTTCATGTAAAACGGAGGGGGAAAAAACGCATCAACACATCTCTTATTATAAATATTTTATTTAGACTAACATCAGCTCTATTTCTTTCTTTTTTTCCATTTGCGATTCATGTAAAAATATTCGTTCACAAAATGCAGATGCACATGGTTTGAGCGTCTCATTTCTTTAGTGGTTAGACAGACATGCGTGCGTGTGTCAGCGTTCAGAAAAAGGATAATCATGATTTCTATACTAAATTAAACGATACAACGAAGTAGATGTTAAGCACGTGATAAAATAAACGACTACAAATATTCAAATTATACTAAAAGGAGAACATTTAAACTACAACGAAGGTCGAGAGGACAACTGACGTCAATGAAGGACTGTCCTCCCGAATGATGGACGGTTGGCAACACTTCTCCCGATCCCTTCATTCGTGCACTCCGAATGCAACTGCGCTCGAGTGCCCGGGAAGTAGCAACAGTTGGAACGGCGGCGCGACCACTTAAAAATAAGCTGCGTGCAACCAGGAATACGCAGCTGACACACATTTCCGCTGGCGCGGGGGGGGGGGGGATGCCGGCGGACGCGTTATATATTGGCGGTGGCACTTCGCTCTCTAATGAGCGAGGATGCGGGTTGCGGCCTGCCGTTCAAACAGGTTGGCTTGCGTGGGACGGAAACAGCCCTTCGGCACGCACTGTGGCAGACTGCGCGGTAACCCCCACCACAGGAAATAGCTTACCGGTCTTCGGGGAAGAATGCGTTCAACACAATAAACGAGAGCTTACGCTGAAGCAAAATTTGTGAAACTTCTTTAACCCGGGAGTGTGTAATGTTAAAAGTGTATGTTTTTGTAACTGTTATATGTGTATGTATTGCTTAACGTAAATAATGTAAATAATGTTCGTTGTTAGATTAAGTTAGGATGTAAGACAAAGTAGATTTAGATTAGTTTGTAAGTATCTAGTTTGTAAGCTAGGCCATAAGTTAGCTATGTAAATAGAATTTAAGAATAAATATTATTATGTAGGCTCACGCCAGTGCCCGCAATGTATGATGTAGCTGCAAAGCCAATGATCTGAAGGTCCATTTATTGAAATACATATTTTATGCAGTTTTTACACGTCCCACAATGCAATTGTTAACGAAGACTGGAGAATTCTTGTCTGAATAGTAATGACGAGAAAAACAAAATTTGACGAAGTACACGCAAAAATCATACATCGTATTGACCTGTTAAATAATATTAAATACATTTTCCTAAAATTATTTTGAAATGTTCTAAACAAATATATATATATATATATATATATATATATATATATATATATATATATATATATATTTACTTTTTCACAAAAATATTTAGAAAGTCGTGTTTTTTTTTCTATTTTGCAAAGTTCCCATTTTTTCTTTTCCCTACAGACTTCTCCTGTATATCTTCTTTCTCTTTGGTAAGAAATTGTGACAGTCGATTGTAGATAAAGCAAATTATTACATTTTCTGAATAGTCACTTCTCATAGTCACGGCTGAAAATAATGTCATGATACGTACCGCTCAGGGCAGGAGCTCACAATGCACTAGCGCCATTGCACCCAACGTATATGACAGATTTCGCGCCGCGTAGCGATCAAGTTTGTACATGCTCACGGGAAATGATTCAAAATAGAGATAAAAATACAAGGCCCGGTGATCTCAGAAAAGTACAGTGAAAGAATACATGAAATATCAGACGACTGATGCTCCGCAATAATTCAGGAACATGCAATTGCCGTGGATCTCACAGATCAATTGCCAGCACTCTTGGGTTAAACCGACTACGTGATTAAAGCCTTAAAACTGGTCTTTTAGAAGGGTGGTCATCTGTAAGGGAACACTACCAACGGTGGCATGATGTTTGACACTAGCTTCTTAGCTAGGTCTAGTCCTGTGGCTGTATGGAGGAGAATTCTAGCGTCTGGTTATGCTGATCGGTAGTTTTCCGAGGTTTTCCGAGTCTCCGATCAACACCAGACGAATGCCGGGGAAGGACCGTATCAAACGGGCTGCGGACCACGCGCGATCTTTCCTTCCCATTCCTTGTCTTATCCTACCCCCTTTCTTACACGCCCGTGCACTTACATGCAGTTCACTGCCGTTCATGCCGGGAGGCCGGTCGCAAGTTTAGAGCATCTCTCGGCTGGGGCGGTGCCTCATTGGTGGGACATACATTGTTGGGGAAAACCCCGCTGACCGACAGTAGGTCGGCGCCGGAGCTCGCCATCCAGCGGGGGAAGGTCACCGCCACATCCAACAGTGTACTTTAAGAATTACGCTTCATCAGGTAATGCGTTATTGACATACAGTGGTCTCATAATTATCGTAATCCAGGGGTATTCATTTTGCTTCTGTGAAATTATCTTTCAATTTTATTACGCGATAATTTCTTGACGGATTCTGCATGGTCTTTACTTCGGATTTATCGTGGAACCTCATGCGTCCGATCTCTGTGGGTTATCTGAAAGAAAACGAATACCATTGTGTGTTCATGAGTAAATAATAGTTACGAATTTGTTGTCAGTATAACCACTGCCTGGGGAAATGTCCTAGCCGCCGGCCGCTCTGAAGGAAGTTTCCCGTGATTTCTCTGACTTAACGACTCTGATTTAACAAACAGGCCACCCAGCATTAACAACAGGCGTGCTCTTTTCTTCTTATTCTTTGTCCTGTCTTCTCCTCTTACGTTCACATGTACTGGGGCAATTCTCCCACAGGGGAGATAACTGGAGGGGGAGAATCCCCGCATGCCGAGTAGGTCAACTTCGGATTTCTCATTCCAGGAATGTCCCAACCTCCTGTGTTGTAATTAGCACTAATCTGGTACTTATATATATTGTTTTTTTTCTAAATGTCGTTGATATGAAACATAATGTTTGATTGCCTGATTTTTTAATATTTAATGTATTGAGATGTATATACAAAAAAGTGTCTAATTATCACGTGAATACAAATAGCACAAATAATTTTTGCAGACAATTATGCTTGATATTCTCTTGTTCAGGAAACTATTTGTCGTATTGATGTTCTTTAGTGAGTGTCTATTTCTAATTCAGGCCGGGAAGTTCTAGATTGTGGCTAGGTGGTAGTGGGCTTATTTGACTTATTCATACATATAACACAAAAGGAAAAACATTCACTGCCCATTACATGTATCCTTTAAATACTCAACTACAAAAATTTTGTACTATGTAAGAAATGTAAAGTAGGCTTTTTGTACAAGAGTTCATCAAATCTATGTTTAATTTCGGTAGGCGACAATCAATTTAAGGAAGTTAATGCTATCTTGCACTTCATATAGTTTTTAAATCAGTTTTCCTTTTTACAAGAATTAGCCATAAATGTATATTAAATTCACAAGTTGGCACACATTGTGAATCTTTCACCATGCCTTGCCTTTCATAACCACTCTCTGTTGCTTCGCACACCAACAACACAAATTGGTCTAGCTAACCTGAGCACATATATTTTATGTTCAATTTTTGGGGTTCAATTTGCTGCTTCTAAGTTAACGCAACGCGTCTCCAAGCCCCTTGGAAGGCGCTGAGCGCTTTGCACTGGGGAGTAATCCTCTATTAATTTACACGCTTGGGGAGTAATCTTCCATTAACCTTCTGTCATGTCACGTCTCGTCGCTCTCAGTAGTCAAGAGGACCGCCAGGTAGCATCTTCGCGTACGCGCCTCCTGCGTCACTACCCAGGGGCCAGATTTGGGATGGAATAAGGATAGAGGTAGGGATTAGGACACTTCACATGGATTGGACTAGCCCTTGTGAAGCAGCCAAATTCGTTTTGTTGGAACAAATTTCACATGAAATTCGACGGGAATCGAACCCGGACCTCCGTGGTGAAAGGCGAGCGACTTCGCTCTGCGCCACGAGATGACTCATTGTGTTACGATTGCTGTTGACTATGCTAAGAATATTGTTTAATCATTTATTTTTCGCGATCTACATCTCACGAGAAATAGAAAAGATTTAAGTAGTTAACGACGCTAAAAGTACGCCAAATCTCCTGAGATCAAAATATTTCATTAAATTGTTGTGCAACCATTCTTTTTAGAACTTTAATAGAAAAATATTTCCAAACGTTACAATTAATATTAAAAAGAAATTATAGAAATGACTATGAATTATTTTCAAAGTACCATCAATGCATGTTCTCACAAGCGTCATACCACGTTTCACGTATCTTTTCGAGAACGAGTCTACAGCTGACACTGCGTTTCGCGCGCTGCCATCACTGACCAATCAGAGAGGTGTGAATAAGTCCCATTCACAACTCAAATGGAAAATGAAAACGTGCGTCATGGACTGACTAGTACCAAAAGACTCGGCCTACGGATGCCTACAAATTAATACCTCCACGGGCCATTTACCACTAACTGCCTGTATGCAGCATGTATGAATGTGTTAACGAACAAGTATTCATCTCATTGTATATTTAATTCTTTATGGAGTTGGACATTAGAAATGAACCATCGAGCATAAGTTTGAGAATTGATTTTGTATTATTTTTGTTTTATTTATGTCGGACCGTGACGCATTTATCGAAATGGAGTACATTTACAGTAGTTAAAGTCTGATTATTGGTTCGTATAGGATGATATCATTGTTTAAGGAGATACTTATGTTAATGTTTAATAGTGACTTTTAGCTTTATTTGAAACCTTGCCCGAGCTCGTGAGCACGTGGCAGCTTCATAAGTACAATGAACTGGTTCGTGCTCTTCATACGAAGACATTCCCAGGCTGCTCAGATCTGGGTTGAGCAGAATGCCATGTTCTTTGGAGCAGAACTAATACCAGAGAGAAGGGGCCCAAAGACAACTGTGTGCAGGAAGATCTTCGCACCGGGGCGTTTAGGCGAAACTCTAGTGTTCGAAACTGGGCCTCATGACACCTAGATGACTCGTATGAAGCTTTATGGGATGTCGTGAAAAGATGGAATGTATTCAATAATTACTTCTCAATCTGAAGAATTATAATTCTAACTGAATGGAAAATCCATTTTTATATTTTATCAATGTTGGTGGACTCTCTTCGAATTAATAGAGATAAAAAATTACTTGTAACGTGAAAATATCCCAATGATGTGATATGGACAATTAGTGGATTCAAATAATTTTTGAAATGTGGATAAACGGGCTCTTGTGGTTTTGTAGCATTTTTACCATGTATTCCTGTGATTCAGAAGTTTTGCTGTGACCAAACGTAAATCAGTAAACAGTTAAAAAATGCTGGGTAAAGAATGAACGTGAATTTCTTCTATATTCGTTCAAGTACCAAAATATAATTTATACGACTTTCTAAACTTATTGGAGATACATAATGGCTGTAATAAATGATAAAAATTACATGTTGGTTTTACGCTTCTTAAAATTGAATGGTAACATAATTTCCTCACACCATATAAAATGCAAATTATACTCAATTAATTTTTTTTTATTTATCGTAATAAGTGTGCATATTTAGCATGTTAGGGGTATTTCTTTGTTTTGAGGAGCAAAGTGTCGCATAAAATTTTAAGGACGTCAATGTGTTGACATGGAAGTCGTTTAGAAAATCCCGCGCTCTAATTTTCTCGGCCATTTAGACCTACAGAACAAATTGCATACGGTTATTCTCAACAAACGTCGTTTTCCAAGTTGTCTCTTTTTCTCACAATATTAGCGCAAAAGTAGCAATAGAATTGTTACCAATCGAGGCTACAACAAACACAAACTAATAAAACAGGGTGTACGCTTTTCCCCTCTAGAATGAACTGACGAATTTAATGTGCATGCCAATTAACACGAAAAACACAAACATATAATTAACGCGACAATAATATTTAATAAGTAAGAAAATAGATTTTTCCTCGTGAAGTCACCAGTTCCCTCTATTATTCTCATAAAGCATGTGATTATAAATGTGTGCTAGTTTTCCTTCTAATACATTTGATTAAATGCAGAAAATAAGACTACAATTATGATAGGCGCGTTGTAGTAACGGAAAGTTTAACGCCCATTGAAAGTTCACTGTTGAGTAGGTAATTTGCTAAAAAATTACCTTTTTATTTTGCTAAAATTTTAGAAATCACACTTAGTGGAAACAGCAGATTACCGAAACATTTGATTTTGTTGAATGAGCGACTAATATTTGAAAATGACTAGCTTTTCTCCGTTGTTTCAATTAGACTTTTATTGCGTTGTATTGTCCCCAAACTGGGTGTTGAGAAACGTTTCAGTGTTATACTTCATGTTAACGTGTGCATCATCGTCGTGTTGCGAATTGCATTGTGCGTCTGGTGTTTTTATATGACAATTGCCCCAATTATGAATTTTTTTTCATAATTCGATTTGTCTCTCAGGAACTATCGCTGAGGTTGTTACACATACGACGGGTTTGTAACGATGGTGTCCTACAACGTAGAAAAAAAACCTGCTTCTTTCCGAAGTATATACCTATGTTTACATAGGATACGATATACTCACAGATTATGTGTACATAAGGTATTTGATTAAGTTCACACTTCATCCGCAAAAAGCAAACATATGTGATTTTACAACAAACCAATCTCAGTTATATTTTACTATTTTTACTATCCTATTTAATTGAAAACCTTTCTGGTTCGGTACCTGATAGTGTATCATCAATTAATTTGTTATCGGAGCAGAAGATATTGTCTAAATATCAAATAATCTCTCTTTTGTACTGAATAATTTAAATGCACTTCAAAGACTCGTTTAATCACGGAATTATGGTAGAGATCAAAATTGACAAATAACGTTATAATTAAGAACACTAAGAGTGTTTTTTTACCAATTCATTCATCATTTTGAAAATAATAATTTATTCTTAGGTACTTCATAACAGTCCAAATAAAGTTAGTGCTAATCGGATAGAACGGGCAATCGTTTTACTTTGCGGAACTGGTAATCCATCGGACATTATTTTGAATGGTAATTTTGAAAAAAAAAATTGGAAAGAGAAACAAATATTTCGAGGCAGGTATATGGTTTATGGTAATTTAAAATGACGACTAGCCATTCAAATACTTCACACCAGAAGTAGGAACTCGTATTATGGCATTCATGAAGCAGTTTCATATGAGAAAAATGTTTCCTCTGACAAGCGAGACTAATTTGAATTATAATGGGACATGACAGCACTAAACGCACGAGCAAATGTGTGCATATTTATAGACCTCGAACACTCGTATCTAAAATAACATTGTGGATATTTGTTTATTCTGTATTCAGAAAGAAACTGTCGTGGAATGACAGCAGTACGTCAACCTCAGGAATCGTCTGAATGAAATAAAATTAGTCAAAATAAAATCAGATTTTTAATTTCCAGATATTGATGACAATGTATGTATTCATGATAAAAAATTGTAATATGATATTTAAATAATATTATTGTAGGAAAGATAATACCTTCCCGAATACCAAATTTTCTTTCACTTTCTCTAATGAATTAGATGCAGTTATTTCTTTTTGGTTTGTTCGTTCTTTTCGAATATTTCAAAAGCACACACCTGGCCAGCTGAATAGCGAAATCTCGATGTATAAACACCGGAGGGATGTATAAACACCACAGAGCGGAAACTGGATATATCTGTATCTATTCAACCATTGTTATCCTTCGAAAATATGACAATATGACAAAAAGTTTGTATTGTACGAAAAAAAAGTTTGCGTTATTTCGCCGGGCGAGATAAATTGTAACATTTCTTCGAGGTGTCGATTAATCTCGATTGCTAGAGAAGTATTGGATTCGCACTCAATGCGGCGATCATCTCGAGTACATTAAAGCTGGGAACAGGTAATAATATGAATAATAAAATTATTCAGATTATGATGAGAATTTATGCAGGTGATATTTGACAAATGAAACTGATAAAGTTTGGATAAAAAAAGAACCTGTGACTCTCATTCAAACCGAAATGACCTAACGTACGATGTCTTGCCACGATGCTGTATTCCAAAAAATTACTCATAAAGTTATACAAATTGATAATAATAATTCTTATAAGCACTGTGCGGGAATCTGTACTCACAGGAGTTCACTTATTATTCTGAGCAATTTATTCCTTTCACAGTCCTTGGAGGAAGATCACACTGAAATGTTAAATCAGATTAAAGAAAAATTTAAAAATATTTAACGAAATACAGTAATTACGTTTCGAAGCTCATACTGTAATTCTTCAACATTCCCAAGAGTTAGGTTCCAAAAAAAGCATCGCGAATGTCAAACCCGGGAATGTTGAGTCTGTCTTTTAATGAAGAAATGTGAATTTGGTTCCTCGATATCGAAAAACTGTTTAAAAAGGGAAAAAAATCTGACAAATAATTACAGTAGAACTGAGTAAACAAATAGAATTCACAATTAACATTTAAAAGAGAAGAAACAAAACAGTACTTAAAAGTTTTCAAAAGGTGAAAGTGGTTGGATACAAGATTAAGTAATTTTTTTGTTTCATCATCCGCCTCATTCTAATATCCAAAAATGGAAGAGTTGCTGCTTCCTTTTCTATCTTAAATTTTGAAGTTATTTCCACGTTCGCCTGACGTTCGAATGTGCTTTCCGCCAGAGCTTGTTGAAGTTTTAGAACGCCATCAACAGTTTTGACATTGAAGTTGCTCGAGGACGCACTTTCGCTTCTTTTACTTCATCATTACGTTTGCGGGTTTTTTTCCGCTGATGATTTCCCGAAGCTCCTCTTCAGTGAGGTCATTATAATGAGAGTTTCACAGATCTTTAAATTACGTAACGTTTAGTAATTAACATTAAGTTTAGTTAGCCAACATTCTCTTGTTAGGGACGCACTCCAACGTGGATACAATCCATTATGCACAGTGCAGTGTGCTGTTTTTTTAATATGTGGGTTACATCCTTTCCCCCAAAGGTATTCATTTCTGTTATTCTATTAATGTGAATTGACATTCAAACTTTGACATATTTACAGAACGTGATACTTGGAGTTCGGTGTGCCGAGTTCGTTTTCGATATGACGTTGATAAAGAAAATAAAATGTGATCGCTTTCCAAAAAAATGTAGTACGACGAAAAGACGCACTCGCCAATGTTTAAGTCGTGAATGTTAAAATCGGTAGCATTTATTTAATCTCGAATGTTGAGGGATTACTGTATTTTTAATAAACAGTTACAATAAACAGATAAAAATAAGCCACACCCTTGATAAGAAAACTTTAGTAAATATTGAACAATGTTTGACACATAAAAAATCCGCTGAGTAGCTCTATGATTATCCCTGTGAAATGAATGCAACATAAACCGGGCTTATTTGATAACGAAGTGAAAATCGAAGGGTTTATTTCATTGCAGCTTTGTAGAATTCATTTTGATAGTATTTTTTAAATCTTTGCAATACAAACGATCATACGTTCTTATATGTCATTGTGCCCATTTGCCTTTGATTCATTTCAAATTAATCTTTTTAATTAATTCGCGAACGTCCTTCTCCACGAGGCTCGTGGTCTTTGCTTGCCACTGTTTAACACATTCATTTTATAAGGCTGGAGGTGTAACAATGACTTAATGCCATCGAAGTATAAATCGAATCACAATGAACGAATATAAATAGAAGCTTGAAAATTGGTGTGTCAATCTTGCTTGTCAACTTAGATGAAGTTGTACGAACTAGTATTTGGTTCACGCAACCATTAACGGAAAGCAACGAGACGCGAGGAGATACCTCTTCAAACTGTAAACTTTTTATCTTTAAAAACGTTTTCACAATTTGAGCTACTTAACCTGTTAACTGCCATGATCCCCAATTGGAGATCGCAGACCAATTTTATTGTTGCTTGCCATGTGTAATATAATTTAAAAATTTTATTTCTTCAGTAAACATCCAAAATGAAACATGTAAGCAAGTTTTTTCATTCCTGAATGGCAGATGTCGATTTAACTAATGCATTGTATACTCCTGGCCATGGTATACATATGACTTGGGTGGGTTCAAATCATCTAAAATCTGGCTTAGCTCCCATATGTCTGTGGTTAAGTCGGAAGGAGAGGTCGGGGTAAAGTAAACAGTGGTTGGTCCGCACCGAAGTTGATGGTGCATATGCAGCTATTTTTCATATATGTAAAATGAACATTTGCCACTTCCACTTCGCTGACCACATTAACAGAGCCGAACAACAAACATTAAAACTATCAATAATTTTATAAAAAATATTCCTAGCTCATTTTCAGCCATAGATATTCGTCCATCAGTGTGTCTGATCGGTTTTCTGAACACACAAAGCGAAACGCTACAAATGGGAATTACATTTACTTATTTATTTAGTCAAAAAACAGTCAAAAACTGTATGTGACGTATGGGGGAGAAAATCATCTGCGCACGCTATCTTGAGTTTCACAATCCCTTCCCAACAATTTAACTATTAATAGTTGAAAGATTTATAATAATAATAATAATAATAATAATAATAATAATAATAATAATAACAAATTTAAAAAAGCGAGAGATTAACATTTCGAAAACTAGATATTTTCGTTGCCAAATTATAGAAAACTTATTTTTAACGGTAAAGAAACGAACAGACTTCATTTTTCTGTATTGTTAACAAAATAGAAACTCACCCTAAGCTCTACTACTACTACAAGCAAAGGAAAGTTCAACAAAGCGTGCGCATAGTGAAGCTACATTTACGTCCAGAAGCAAATCAAGGGGCCATCTCAGCATTTGCTCAATGGATCAGGGAAACTGGACAAAAACCTGATCGAGATGGGGGTCATTGACCCGGAAGTACATTATTTGTTACAGGCATCTTGAGTCTCTTTTTAAAATTATACAATGCAAATGTAAACTAATTCATTATACTATATCTTGTTTTTGTTCAAGTAAACATTGTTTCTTTTTGGTGATCAGTATAGTCTCTAATTGTATAGAAGCAGTTTTGCAGCAGAAAAGATTTTACTTTTAATTTAAATTTGTGTACCAATTTTAATTGTTTAATTTCATCTGGCAATGCATTGTAAAGTAGCGTACATGTATTGTATGTGGATTTCTTGTAGTGAGCTGTTGATACTGACACTTGATGAACATGATTTCTACGTCGAGTATTGTAACTATAAGTATCAGTATTACATGAAAATAGGTTCCCACCGTTAAGTAAATCAGTTTTGACAAATACTACAGACTCATAAATCAATAGGCAAGGCAATGGTAAGATTCCAAGCTCAATGAAAAGAGGCTTGCACGGATCACGTGGATGGGATTTTTTCATTATTCGGATAATTTTCTTTTGCTATCTAAATGTCTGGGAACTAAAGGATGAGCTTCCCCAGAATAGTATGCCATATCTCAGGCGGGAATGTACATTTGCAAAATACACGCAACGAGCTGCATGAAGGCTGACAGAATTAGAAAGAATTCTGAATGCATAACATAATGAGCTTAATTTAGTGTTTAATTCTGTTATATGTACATTCCATTTGAGGTTTGATTGAATTGAGAGACCTAGAAATTTTGTTACCTTAACATCAGCTAATTGTATATTGTTAATTTTCAATGGAGCATACGATTGCCGATTTGAAACGCAAAATTGCATTGAGACCGTTTTTCCTTCGTTAACTATTAATTTGTTATTACAAAACCAATTTGAAACTTCTGAAATTGTACTATTTATTGTTTCTTTTTTGCAAATAACATTTGTGTCATCGGCAAACAGAACTGTTCTTCCGTTTTTAATAGATGAGGGCATATCGTTAACGTACAACAGAAAGAGGATAGGACCTAAGATCGAACCCTGTGGGACCCCATGTTCAATCGGCAAAGAATTGGAGAGATAAGTAAATTATGTCCTTTCGTGCCAGTACGGTATTTCTACTCTTTGAGATCGATTTTTAAGGTACGAGGTTATCCAATCTAGGGCAATACCACGAATTCCATAAGAAGGTAATTTTGAGAGCAAAATGTTATGGTTAATAACGTCAAAAGCTTTTGAAAGATCTAAAAATATCCAAATGGGTTCTTCATTTTGATCCATCGATGAAGCAACATCTTTAAGGAAAGAAAAATGGCAGTTTCCGTAGATTTTGATTTCCTGAAATCAGTGTTGTGAGTCTGAAAACGGTTGGTTTTTCCTGAGAAAAGTTTCCATTCGCGTATAGAAAAGCCTCTCTAATATTTTTGAGAAAACTGACAAAAGAGAAATTGGCCGGTAGTTTTGAATTTCATTTTTGTTCCCTTTTTTATAAAGTGGCTTAATTTTCGCTGTTTTGAAAGTATCTGGAAATATTCCTGTGCACAAGGAAGCATTGAAAATGTGAGTTGATGGGTGTATAATGGCAGGTGCACACGTTTTTAATAAACAATCCGGAAATTCATCTAAACCTGATGAATATTTATTTTTTAATTTACTGACTATTCTGAGGATTTCGTTAGAAGAAGTTTCGTAAATAAACATCGTGCCGAAATTTTTTTGGGAAGCATACGATGTTGAATTTTGTGGTTTTAGTCCCTTCGTGAGATCAACCGCAATTCTTGATAAATGTATAAATACTTGGTAAATGTATGGACTTCCCATACCTTCCATTGACGTAATATTAGTGCTGCTTATTTTAATGTTCTCTGTATCGTAATTTGATCATAGTCTTTTGGTCGTGTTTAACCATGAAATATCTGAGCATTTCCGACAGCACTAAAACATAACACTGATTTACTGTTCTCTGTGGATAAAATACCCTGAGCTGAGATACATATTTTGATTACCAACACATTCTTCTATCATCTGAAATCAATACGCATTCTTGTCAGACGAAGCTCACAGATTTCTTCTGCTTCACTTCTTTCATTGTCTTCCAAAATACAGTAAAACTCAGCTACATGTAACTAAAAAACGGTCGTATAATGTTAATGAAATATCACATAATTCAACATTCTTTAAATAATTTTTCCTGGAAAATATTCACAAAAAAATATAAAGAATCCAAATTAATTTAAGAAGAATATTGGGACCAAGGAGTTATACTGCAGCGTCCTTTTTTCTTATAGACCAAAGGTGAAGTCACTTATTTTGTGTGTCTTGTCGATACCTGACGTGTATTCACCATGCGAATTGCAACGAAGGCGAACCCTGGTTCTTTATCAATGGGTCACATTCTTAAAACTAATAATTCCAACTAATTCATAAATCTAATAATTTTAGTTCTGGTTCTTAATACGTATTTTACGTTATTTAAAAATGCTTAATACGTATTTTACATTTTGATTTTGTTACGTTGGAAGACTTCAAGGGAAGAGACGCCCATGAGACGTTGAACTCTTTCCCGTCTTAAAAAGAACTACGTATGCTATTCATCACGATCACGATCTCCAACATAAATACCGAAAGAGGTGGCATCAACTGATATCACTGCATTGCCTCAGACCGGGCGCTCCTAGGTTCCAGTCCCGACAGTGGCAAGATTTTCGACAATAGCTTGACAGCTAGGTTGAATTCAGTTGCACTCTGGAGATGATCTCTAGAGACCGGCTGCTCTGATCGGTAGTTTTCCGAGTTTTTTCTGATCAACACCAAGAGAATGCCGAAGCAGTACCCTAACAAAAGGGCCACGGACCGCGCGCGATCTTTCCTTCCTCTTCCTTGTCTTATCCTCTCACCTTACATACATACACACTTACACAAACATGCACTACAGTACCACATATTCCGCGAGACCTGTCGGGAGCTTAGCGCTTGTCCCGGCTAGGGCGGTGCCCCGCTGATGGGATATACCTGGTTGAGGGAAACCACGCTAGCGGACGGTAGGTTGGCGCCGGATCTCGCCATCCAGCAGGGGAAAACCACCGCCACGTCCCAATTATAAAAACATGCACTACACTTACGTGACTAATGACCTCTGTAGTTGGCGTGCCCGGAATCGCTAACAACCAACCAATCATCCAACATAAACGGATTGTTCCTTGCCCGTCGTTATAAACAAACTTCCCATGCCGCGCGGCGCGCTCTGTCCTGCCCCCTCTGTACGTGCCATGCTGCGCACAAATGTGTGTTGCTCTCAGGTGTCAGTGGTTCTGTTTTAAACGTGTTTCGTGTGGTAGAGATTTTTATTTGTGGGAAAATGGTAAGTGTGAGTGGCACATCGAGTCTGAGCGAACAAGCCAAAATGTTTTTGTTATATTTGTGGATATATGATCAAGAAGCAGGAATAAAAGCACTTCCCCAGTGATCAAAAGTTTGTACCCGGCCTATTTTAAAGTTGATTTGGGAGAATATGACAAAACTTTTTGCTCCACATTTAGTTTGTAAAACTTAAGGCAGTGGTACAATGGATGATAGTTTAGAAAATTTAAAGCAGTGGTGGAATGGACGTCATTCATTGATGCCGTTTGGTAAACCTTTAGTTTGGCAAGAACAACGAAATCATTCCGACGATTGTTATTTTTGTCTTATTACAACCATGTATCTGGTTGTAATAAGAAGAATAAGGGAGACAAATTCTATCCCAAGTTTCCATCAGCATTAAGATCCGTGCCATATCGCCCAGATGTTCCAATTCCCATACCTATACCGATGACTGACATAGAACGTGGAGCATGGAACTCATTCATGGATGTAATTAACCATTTTCTAAGTATTGTGAAATAATCTAATACGAACAGATTGTTAAAACAATGCTCGACAAGTTGAAGGCACTCGTATGTAACATGAGCTACAGGTTACATTTTCTCCATTTACATCTTGAATACTTCCCGGCAAACTTCAGGAACACTAAGTGAAGAACAGGCAGAAAGATTTCATCCGGATATATAAATCAGATGGAAATATGGTACCGGAGTCGATGGGACATCTCCATGACAGCTTATTACAAAGACAACACTCGCCTGAATCATAAACGTCACTCAACTCAGCGTTGGTTTTCAACGAAGCAGAGGAGAAAACAAGTTTTCTTGCGGTGGCTTTGAAATTTCATTATTCATTTTTAAACAATTGTATCAGCGCAATTCATATTTTAACATATTTTACAATGTTTTACGTATTTCAAAATATGCTCATAAACAATTAATAAAACTTAAATATTTATTTTCTGCATGGAAATGTGTACGTGATAGGTAAAAATAGCAAGCAGATCTGAATTCAGCACACCAAAATTAGGTGTGAGTTCAGAGAAGTTTCCATCCGTGGGTCGCAGTATCAATATGTAATTTCGCAGGTCTGTGTATAAATAATAATGATAATAACTAGAGATTTACTTACTCATTAAATGATCGGTTTCATTTTTTCTTTATTTGGTAAGTAATCCAGTAAAGAAACGAAACTTGTACCATA
Organism: Teleogryllus occipitalis; assembly: GCA_011170035.1. NCBI lineage: Eukaryota > Metazoa > Arthropoda > Insecta > Orthoptera > Gryllidae > Teleogryllus > Teleogryllus occipitalis. Next base: position 232,083 of record BLKR01000709.1, read on the forward strand.
CGTTGAAAATATCTTGAAAACTAAGAAATCTCTTAAAAAAGTAAGCGTCTCTTTTTCATTCATTTATCTTTAACTAGTATAAAAATGCAGAATGCACAGAAATTGATGGTATGATTATGTTTCTTGTCACTTAGTCAACACATTAAAGTGAAACACCTGAAAATTGGACTGAGACTTTTCGAGATCTTCGGACCATGGTATAACCGACAACAGTCCCACCTCACTTGCCTCAGCAGACGAAGACAAAGCGTATTCCTTGATGTCATGCCTGATAACGAAAATATATATAACAGGTAAAATAGTATATTCGCAGCACCAAACATGGTTCACTTAACGTAGAAGTCGATATCTAGAATGTGAAGCATAACTGATACGTGAAGATATAATCGACACATGCAAGTTGTACACCTTACACTAATAATGCATCAACAAACCGGACTCACTATCATCGTAGACTAAGTCGTGTTCCAGGATGGAGAGCACAGGGCCATACAACTTAACTGACTGACAGTGAATGTATGTATTGGACATGTAAAATATTGCAGTTGCAAGAACAAATGCAGCGCACATGTCATCATAGATTAAGTTTTGGCCGAAATGTGGAACAACATGAAACTGATGGACAATGATGTGTATGATACCTACGAATTTGCTATACGTTACTAACACAACCTCAAAGACCACTCACTTCTCATTGTAGACGAACTCGTGGTCCGAAAATGTGATGCACAAGGTGATGTACCTGATAGACGATGAAGATATGTATGATGACAGAATTTGCCTTGCGCTGCTATCACAATCACAAACACGTCTACATGTCATTGTAAACGAGGTGTTTGTTAGTCCAAAATGTGGGAGCACAAGATATAATTGATGGGCGATGAAGATGTGAAATAAATTTGCTTTACACTAACAATGCAATCTCAAACACGACACACCTGTCATCGTAGAAGAAATCTTGGTCCGAAATGTGGAGTACAAGACCAAATGATAGACGATGAAGATGTGTATGACACATGGCAGAATGTACCTTACGCTACTAACACCTCAACTACAAACACGTCTACTTATCACTGTGGACGAAGTGTTTGTTAGTCGGAAATGTGGAGCACCAGATCTAATGTATAGGCGATGAAGATGTGAAATAAATTTGTTTTACACTAACAGTTCAACCTCAAACACAACACACGTGTCATCGTAGTGGAAGTCTTAGTCGGAAATGTGGAGCACAAGACCACATAACTGATAGACGATGTAAGATGTGTACCACACATGAAATAATTTTCCTTCTAACAACGCCACTACAAACGCGTATCACTTGTCTTCGTAGACGAAGCCTTGGTCCGAAATGTGGGGCACAAGACCACGTAACTGATAGACGATGAAGATGTGCATGACACATGAAACAACTTGCCTGACGCTGCTAACGCAACCACAGCCACGACTCGCTTGTCATCGTAGACGAAGCCTTGGTCCGAAATGTGGGACACAAGACCAAGTTAGTGATGGACGATGTAGACGTGCAAGACACATGCCTTACGCTGCTACCGCAACCACAACCAGGACTCACTTGTCATCGTAGACGAAGTCGTGGCCCAGCGTGTTGGCGTACAGCACGACGGCCACGCCGGCCGCCAGCACGTGCGGCCACCAGCGCCACCGGCCCGACTGCATGGCACACGTGCACGTGGGCGGGGCTCACACGCGCATCACCTCGCCTCCGCTCGCACACGCCGCGCCCTCGGCACACACGACCCCGCCGCCGCTGCCGCGCCGCGCCTCCGCCACCGTGCTGCGCGCGCGGTCGCCGCCGCGTCATCACTGGCGGGCCGCACACACGCCGGCGGCGGCGGTGCGCCCGCGTGGGCCGGGGCGGGGGAGGGGGCAGCGCGCGTGGTGCCCGTGGAGGGGGAAGACGCGCCCGGCGCCCGACTCCACCGCAGCGCCCCGCGCCTGTTGCGTCTGCCCAGCGCACGTGGACAGCGCGGCGGGCGCGCACGTGGCCAACACAGACACAATTGATTGATTGATTTTTTTCGTGTTTCCGGGCGCGCCAACTGCTTAGGTCATTAGTCCCGTGAGTGTAGTGCATTTTTCTTTCTCGGGAGATGGCGGTGATTTTCTCCCGCTGGATGGCGAGATCCGGCGCCGACCTACCGTCGGCTAGTGGGGTTTCCCCCAAACCAGGACTCTCCCACCAGCGGGGCACCGCCCCAGTCGGGACAAGCTCTAAGCTCCCGACCGGTCTCCCGGAATATGTGAAAGTGTAGTGCATGTTAGTGTAAGTGTGTGTGTAAGGGTAGAGGATAGGACAAGGAAGGGGACGGACACATCGCGCGCGGTCCGTGGCCCGTTTGGTAGGGTACTGCTCCGGCATTCGCCTGGTGTTGATCGGAGAAACCACGGAAAACTACCGATCAGAGCAGCCGGTCGCTAGAATTCTCCTCCAGACAGCAGCTGAATCCGACCTAGCTGAAAAGCTAGTGTCGAAAACCCTGCCGCCGTCAGGACTCGAACCTAGGACCTCCCGGTTAGAGGCGCTGCAGTGACACCAGTTGATGCACTGAGCTACCGCTACCGGTCCCAGACACAAGCGGACGATTTTCTGTGTCGCTGTTTGTTCGCAGGTGCTGAGGAAAACACTAATAATTGAATATGCGTGACGTCCGCGGCAAATAATTAAATAGACACAAGCGGACGATTTTCTGTGTCGCTGTTTGTTCGCAGGTGCTGAGGAAAACACTAATAATTGAATATGCGTGACGTCCGCGGCAAATAATTAAATAGTTTAAAAACAAAAATCGGATATATTAGTATGTTGCGTCTTCCCACAGCACGTGGACTGCGCGGCGGGCGCGCACGTGGCCAACACAGACACAAGCGGACGATCTTCTGTGGCGCTGTTTGTGCGCTGTTTGTGGCGCTGTTGCACCTGAAAGGTGCTGAGGAGGCCAAACACCGGAAGGAGAATGCGAGACGCCCGCGCCAAATAATTAATTTTTTTTTCTTTCCTAGGGCTTTTATCCAGCCGCCAGCCGGTTGCCCTTTACGTCCCGAAGGGACGCATATTCGACCATACACTAGACAAACACTTGCGGGCTCCTCTGATCTGGGGTCAGCAGAACGCGAGGCCCTCCGCGACAACACGCACACAAAGTCAAGGGACAAACAGCCATGCCCAAAGCAGGACTCGAACCCGCGACCCTTCGGACCGAAGCGCTGAGTCCGTATTCGCTCTTAGCCACCTCGGCCATCCAGGTCGGCAATTAAATAGTTTAAAAACAAAAATCGGATAGATTAGCATGTTGCGTCTGCCCAGTGCACGTGGACAGTGCGGCGGACGCGCACGTGGCCAACACAGAAACACGCGGACGATCTTCTGTGGCGCTGTTTCTTTTCAGGTGGTGAGGAGGCCAAACACCGGAAGGAGAATGCGAGAAACCCGCGCCAAATAATTAAATAGTTTAAAAACAAAAATCGGATAGATTAGCATGTACCCGGCTTCTGACGGCAGGTCTCCCCCTTCAGGTTTTTTTCCTGGTCTCTTTTTCACGGCTTTGATGCGATGGAGAGACCATTTGGGGTGAATACCAGAATTCGAAAATTTAGAACGCGGCAGAATGTAGGTATTGTAATGGCTTAAAGGCCTTCGGCCTAGCCACATAGCATCAAGTTATCTAATTTGTCTGTAATAATTACCTATTAAATTAAAAAAAAAAAAAAGCGAATTTGCTGAGATGGCTCAGGGTCGTCAAATGCGGAACAAATACTTGGGTTTTCGTAACGTGGCGTATGACATGTCATTTTTGCACCGTAAGGGGAACTGAAGGGACAACACAAACATCCCTGCTCAAGGCGGAATTCGAACCCGATGTGAGACGTTTATCACAGCGTCTGGCGCCGTCTTTATAACAGTAATAAGCAACATGTTTGAGGCCATGAGCGCTGATGAAGACTTTCGCGAATTAATTAAAAAGATTGATTTTATAAGGCAGGAGGTGTAAAAATGACCTAATGTCATCGACCACGTTACGAAAACCCAAGTATAGTATAATAAACCCTCGTTAGTACGGACTCGCTTAACATGAATTTCGCCGTAACAAGAACAAAACTTCGGTCCCGTCAAGGAATTGCGGTAGTGCGGTCATTTATAATTTTCGGATAACACGAACTCCGATTAGTTCGGTCCCTTGGGATTCGTGTTAATGAGGGTTTACTGCAATGAAGTTTGAGCCTCGTTGAAGAAGAAAGGTGCCAGCGGAGAAATTCAAATTGGTATATTTTTGACAAGCTAATTGAACAGTACTATAACATGTATTATTACCTAAAAACTATCTTTTCAATCAATGCAATTGCCAAGGGTTTCTAGCTTGTCCAAATACTTGCTCTTATTTGAAAAACCTACTCACCAGATCTAGTAGGAGGCTAGAGAGAACGTTCGGAGCTATACCTTGGAGTTGGTGGTGCCTAAACAAATACCGATCGAAAATTTAGGCAGCTCAAGGTCACGGCTCAGGCGTACATGGCGTCATCCCCCGCTGGAAGAAGCTTTCCCTTCCATGCTCGAAGGGAGTCTTGACATCATCTGTGGGAGAATGATCAGCCCCAGCTAAAGATCGTGGTAGCTTTCGGTATCGGGTTTTCGGGGAACGAATGATCGGCGATCAATTACGCTGTAGTTACCAAGAACAGAGGTCGGACAACGCGAGAGTAAATTTTGGAGAGAACTTCATGAAATGTCACAACGCGCTCGAAATTTTCTTTCGTTAGAATAGTAAACTTCGGACGGCGCTGATTTCGAATGGTTGGGGCAACCCAGTGAAAAAATGGTTGACGTTGAAGGCCCTAAATTAAATTGCTTGATTGCTTTGAAGATAACCCAAAAGTGAATTGACAGTATATCGAACACATTTGAATTCTCATTCTAACATTCAAACTTGGTAGTTAAAACAAGGGTTTTTAATGGTAAATATCCTGGAAGTCACAAAACCTAAGGTGGATAATCAGTGAGAGATTGAGGACGCAAGTAATGGCGAAAACAAGGCATATGTGACGACGAGGGCAGAGCTGAGAACATGAGTTTACGATGATGAGAGTGAGGATGAGGAAAAATACTACCAACTGCTACTACTTTTCTGAACGGAAATAATAAGTTGACTTGTGTGCTAATGTAGAAATACCTGAAACGCTGTCATAGAAACGCTATCATGAAATGATATTTAATCAAAGATCATAAAAAACTATGACAAAATTACCATAATTTTGATTTCATTTTGTCAATCATCAGTAAAAAAACTTGTGACGTATGGGGTAGAAAAACTCCTGTGCACGTCTTCACAAGCTCCAGAATCTAGTCATTTTCGCTTCCGACTTAGAAAACTATTTGCATTGGAACACAATTTTTAGAACTGGGGGCAGAATAGTAACCCATTCTGTTAACTGTACTCTTACCACAACTAGCAAATGGAGCCCAAAACGTGCGTATTCCACTGTCTTTGGACTGTGTTTAAAATTGTATTAGAAGTTTTTGTCCAGATTTTATTTTAGATAGTCATATACATATTTAAAACCTAAAATTAATAAAAATTAAAATAAATAATTTATTTTAATTTCATGGACAAATGACGTTAATTTTTGAAAAATGTTTAAAAAATTTAGAGAACATTTGAGCAAAATCGCAATCTAAATTATTTTTTATTATTTTTTGGTCTTTAATATGTGTGCTGTCTAAAATAAAATCTGGACAAAAAAATGGAATAAAACGTGCTTACATTGAAGCTGAATTTATACCCCGAAGTAAACCAAAGAGATATTCAGCATTTACGTAATGGGTTAGGGAAAATGGTCAAAACCCTGATTGAGTTGGGGTGATTGAAACAGAAGCTGAAGTACATTACGTGTTACAGACATATTAACCTTTTTTAAATTAAACAATACAAATATAAACTAAGGCATTTTATATAATTTTAAATTGTTTTTCTTTTTGATGGTTAGTGTAGTCTCCAATTGTATGAAAACATATGCATCATGAAACATTTTTATTTGCACTTTATGTGTCCATTTTCATTGCTTAATATCATCTGGCAATGTGTTGTAAAATAACGTTTTTTTGTAGGAAGCTCTTGATACTGACACCTAATCAATGGGATTCTTACGATGTGTGTTGTAATATGAAACCCAGTATTGCAAGAAAACATGCTCCAACCGTTAAGAGAGTGAGTTTTCACAAAATTACAGATTCGTAACTAATTAGACATGGCAATGATAAGATTCCAAGCACAGTGAAGAGAGGCAAAAATCACGTGAATAGAATTTTCTTATTTTTCGTATAATTTTATCTGCAATCTAAAAGTGTGGGTACTGCAGGAGGAGCTTTCCCAGAATATTAAGCCAAATCTCAGGCGAGAATGTACATTTGCAAAAAGAATGCAAAGAGCTGCATGAAGTCCAACAATTTGAAATAATTCTGAATGGGTAATATAATAAATTTAATTTAGTGTATAAATCAAGTTATATGGATATTCCACTCGAGGTTTGAGAGTCGAGAGACCCAGACATTATGTTACCTTTACATCAGCTAATTAAATGTTATTGTTCATTTTCAATGGGGCGTGGGACTGCCGGTTTGAAATGCCAAATTGCAATGAAACATTTTTTCCTTTGTTAATTATTAATTTATTATAATAAAACCAATTTTAAACTTTCGGAATCGTATTATTTATTGTTTATTTGTTGCAAAAAACTGTAGTGTTATTAGCAAAGAGAACTATTCTTCCGATTCTAATGGTCGACGGCGGATCGTTTAGGTATAATAGGCAAGGGGAGTATAATAGGATCGTTTAGGTATAATAAAGAGGATGCGACCTAAGATCAAACCCTGTGAGATCCCATGCTTTATTGGGAAAGGAATAGAAAGATGAGCAAACAATGTTCTTTCATACCAGTATGGTATGTCTACAACTTGTGATCAACGTTTAAGTTTTGATGATATCCAATCTATGGCATTATCTCGAGTTTCATATGAAGATAATTTTCAGAGAAAAATGTCATATTCAATGTCGTCAAAAGCTTTCGAAAGATCGAAAATATATTCCATAAATTGTGCTTCATTTTTATTCAACTGATTCAATATTTTTAAGAAAATAAAATGGCAGTTCCTGAGATTTTGATTCTCTAAATGCCTGCTGAGAGTCTGAAAACCCTTCGTTTTTCCTGCGAAAAGTTTCCATTCATTAATTGAAAAACCTCTCAAATCGTTTTGAAAAAAATCTGACCAAAGAGAAATTGGCCGATAATTTTTAATTTCATTTTAACGCTCCTTTGAAAAATGGTTTAATTTTTCCTGTGCTGCACATATTTAGCTGTGTTTGAACTTCATATTGCAGTGAAGCTGTGTAGCACCAAATCTGATGCGATTTCTAATAATACATAAGCATCAATTGCGGGGTTTCTCGGAAGAAGAAGAAGAAGGAAGAAAGAAAGAAAGAAAGAAATCGCTAGTCCAAATTCGAGAAAATGGAGTTAATTATGACACCTGTAGAGTGGACATTTTTGCATCAGAGGATCATATCCCTTCCGCCTAGAGTGCATTACTTCCAAAGAAAACGAGATAAGAAAACTGGGTGATCTAGGAAGGTGGAAGGTTTATTCTCATTTCCAATAAATTCGATTTTTGGACTATTGCTGTTTTTTTTTTCTAGAAGTCCGTCAATTACGATACCATTATTTACATTTTTCTATTAATAAAAGTTTGCCTATTCTTTGGAATTTCTGAGTCATTTGTTTTAACATGACATTTCTTATAAACAAACTGCTTTGGAAGCTCCCTGTTCTCTACACTTACAGCTTTCTTAAAATCTTCAGCTAACTTGACCGGTCGTTTTGGCCGGGATTTTAATGTATCAGTTTCGGTGGTTGTCATGTAAACAATTACTACAATTCAAGTGATATAACTTTTGATTTTTATTATCGTTTCGTTTGTTTCGCATCACAACATACAGAGAAAATGTAAGTAAACGACATATTTTGGAGGGGTTAAGATTATTTCGTATTCAAAACCAATATCAAAAACCAATTGTAAAAAATGGAGCAATTGCTCCTAATCTTCTTAGTTCCTACTAGTTATTACATTCACTTTTTCTTTACTTTAGATCAAGTTCTGTGATTTTCCCTGAAATTATCCTATCAAATCTACCAAACGCTGACTGTCTCAGTAATTCACGAACAACTTACCTCAATGCCGGTCTGGATAGCCGAGGTCGCTAAGGTCGAAACCCTTGGCTGCAGATACGTAGTCCTCCCGGGCATGGATGCTTGTGTGTGTTGAATTTGTCCTTACGTGTTCCCTTTACAGTTACCTAAATGTTAAATATCGCGGTTGTCGCTGTAGGACCAAGTAGTTTGGTTTATTTGATTTAGTTAGTCAAAAAACAGTAAAAATCTGTATGTGACGTATGGGGAGAAGATCGCCTGCGTTTGTTTTCTTGAGCTCCAGAATACCTTCCCAACATTTTAACTATAAATACTTGGATTCCCAACATTTTAACTATAAATAATGGAAAAATTGGCCTTGAATAAAATTTAAAAAGTACCTCATTTTCGTCACGTCAGATTTTGAGGTACTCCCAAGTTAAATACTTTCGTCTCTGAACGTACTTTCATTAGCTTTCGTGATTCCAAAAGTTTCTTTTTGCAGCCTGAGCTTTTCTGTTTTTTGTACTCTGCTCTCGCATTTGACAAACAATAACTAAAACTAAGGGAATGGCCAGCGCGCATATTAGAATCAAAACTGTTAACTTTCAGGTACATGATATATCTGGAGAAAAAATTGTAGCGTGAATGACTTTTACTCGATTCTTTTCTGACATTCCCTTGAGCACTCACTAATTTCAGAATTCAGAAATATTACATCCCGTTTTGTCAGCAATTTTCTTTATATCATTTAAAACAGAATGATAAATCGCTGGTATATGTGAATTAAATAGTTAATTTATGAAAAAATCAGCTTAATGATAATTGTGGGTCAGTTTAGTCGTATAGTACTGTTTGGACTCCTGGAGCACGTCGACTATCTTTCTTCATCGTTGTATAGTTATCACCAAAATAAATTGAAAAGTGCATAACGTTTTTCACCTCCGACACGTACCCAAAAAACCAGTGTCATTCTTTCTGCTAAGCTCTTAGGACCCAATGTGTAATACAGCAAGAAAGGTTTTACATGCAACAAAAACATATAGATATGCGAGAATGTGCATAATGTGGCGGTTTTAATGTATCCATTGTTGTTACTTAACAGAATTTTCATAAGTTGCAAATCGTTCATACCTCGAGAGGAATAATTCATCGAATAAAAAATAACCACACAACTCGTCTTCTTCATTGTGCAATTTGCTTTAGGTTTAACATGAGAATAAGGTATGTTGTGGTACCTTAATGATAATCATTCCCCTGCTACATTATTTTGTATTCAATTTTATTAAAGCTTTGATGAAAAGCTGCGGTCTTTTTTGTGAAGCTCCTACGTAGAAAATAATTGAGTTGCAGAATAAATCCTCCGAAAGTGGAGGATTCTTCGGGTGATTTTTACCAATGAAATAGAGGCGAGGCCCACTGTGGGACCATCCACGCGGCACTCCTCGGAAGGGAGGAGAGAACAAAGGGAACCCCTATGTGGAGTCGCGGTATCCAATAGAACCCCATCTGCAACGAAAGGAAGTAATTGGTTGCAACATTTTCATTTGTTGCACAGTTGGCGCGAGAAAAGGAGGGCGCTGTATTCTAATCGCGCACTTTTTCTTGATACTCCACAGCGGTGGGGTGCGGGGAGAGGCGGGTTCAGTCTACGTCACGACAGTGCAGGGCTGTCAACTTTATTGACAGAAAACTCGGCGTAATAACTCGTCTTGGACTAGATAGCTATGAGAAACTACGGAAGAATTTTTTTTTTAATTCTGAAGACATCATTAATAGTTATAGAAATAATTGAGCAACAAGAAGGAACATGGTGCGCACAAGTCGATAGAAAGAGAGACCGAAAACTAGGAAGTCCGCAGGTGCGCAGAACTGCAGTCTGAGCCGTGACGTTCCGAGTGGAGCTCATATTTTCTACCGGGCCGTGCTATGCCGGGCTGAGCGAGGACTAGGGAGCTCGAGGATCAAGAAAAAGTGCGAGCATAGTAATACGTTTTGTCAAACATCCCTTTTTAACAAGATGCTGCTGACGTGAATCGTAGCCATAATTGAAATAGTGCGCAAGGTATATTACGAATGCGTCACTCAATGTGTATTTCCACACTCTTATAAAAGTGACAGAATTAATTGGTATTGCTTCGAAGCAGCATTATCATCAGTCATTTTATGTTTGAATATATCAAATTGAGACTGATTATTGGGTAAGATACGAAAAATGAATTGACATTCGTAATATTAATTATAATATTGAACATTAGAAAATATTATACTTCACAAAAATTATCAACGTAGAAAATATATACAACTTCCCAGGCATGACAAGCGCTCTACGATGTTTAGAGAAAATTAATCGTGTGATAATTCAAATAGAATTTCTGTTTTTGTTCTGATTCAGGCTGCTTACTGATTGCGTGGTAGGATTTCGGAAGATTACTATTCGCAAAGACATGCCTTGCTTGGACATTGTTTAACATTATGTACGCAAAGCCGTTCTTTCGATTTAATTGATGCTTCTTCGAAGGAGCACATACGTGTGCCTTCCCCGCAAACAGTTGCGGACGATGCGGCATGAATTGCATTTGCTTTCACTTGACGTGAAATAGAAAAAGTTGTATAATGCTGCGGAAAATCGATGTCAAGATTTTGACGGAAATACACGTGTTCTGGCCTTGGTGTATTTTTTCCTGTAAATATGTCTATGACCTTTCGTCTGAAGAACGTTTAAAACATGCATACAGTGTTTTCCAAAGTAAATATTCCCAACTGATTTGACTTACCTCGAGTCCATGCAAATTTGAAATGAATCATTAATTTTTACTAGTACGTAATGCGAATCCCCTGGAATATTTTCGAAATTACCGAACAAAATATTCTAAATTTAAAAAAAAATCCTGCTACAATAGATCAGGATACGCTTACAAAAATGCGAATATTTTATTTTTATTCAAATGGCTTCATTTCCTAAAATTTCAAAAGTTTAAACTTCCTGAGACTTCCCCAACTATGTAACTGAAGAAATGAATTTTTTATTAAAATATGTTCTTCAAAATTAGGTGTTTAATTAATATTATGTACATTTGTTTGAAATTATATAAGTTTCCACGTTATTTTATTTCAAAGAAGTGAACCTTGAAAATTTACATAAAGCTTACGAAAACATACATACATACAACTTTAAAATATATATGTAAGCTTTGTGCTTTATCACAAAACCCTGGAGGCGGAATCTAGCGGCTGGATGGTAGTTTTCCGTGGTTTGTCCGATCAACACCAAGTGAATGTCGCAGCAGTACCGTATCCAATGAGCCACGGACCACGTGCGATCTTTCTTTCCCATTCATTGTCATATCCTCATTGCTTACTGACACTCAGTTAAATCCACATGCCCTACAGTATCACACCAGACGGGAGACTGGTCGTAGAGCTTGTCTCGCTGGTGGTATGCCCCTAGCCGACGGTAGGTCAGCGCCGGAACTCGAGCGGAGCAAGATAACCGCCACCTCACGAGCAAACAAACACGCACTACCTTACAGACTAATGACCTTAGCAGTTGACGCGCCGATAATCAGTAGTAATCAACCACAAAGCTGGCGAGCGACGACTGATAGGCGGCGAACAGTGGAGCAGCACACGCGGCCGTCTCCACACTCGTCGAGCCTCAGTGATCGCGGATCCCCCCCCCCCCCGTATTGTTCGATTTAAAAGTAGTCTCTTCACAAGGTCACTAGCTAGAAGGGGAATGGGCCACTGTTATCCAATCGGAAACTTGGTTACGGATTACATGTTTGCGTATTGAAGCTCCCGATTGAATGACAGTGCCCCCTCTCCTTTCAACTCGTGGCCTTTCATTTAAATTGAACTATAGCTTCTTCGAAGCAGTACACGACCCATGCCACCGCACTTAAGCCCCTGTCACCGCACATAAGCGGGCACTGATGACCGTGACACCACTTTAGATTCAGATACGGAATGAGTACGACTGACGGAACGTCAAGAAGAGTACGAGGACGCGCTTAATTTGAAATCCCGGCACTTGGACTTCAGAGGGCGTTGGCTCGTACCGGGAGCGGTAGCTCCGTGCATCAACTGTTGTCACTGCAGCGCCTCTGACCGGGAGGTCCTAGGTTCCCATTCCCCACGGCGGCAGGATTTTCGACACTAGCTTTTTAGCTAGGTCGAATTCAGTCGCTGTCTGGAGGAGAATTCTAACGGTCGGCTGCTCTGATCGGTAGTTTTCCGTGGTTTCTCCGATCAACACCAGGCGAATGCCGGAGCGGTACCCTACCAAACGGGCCACGGACCGCGCGCGATCTGTCCTTCCTCTTCCTTGTCCTATCCTCTCCCTTACACACACACACACACACTAACATGCACTACACTACCACATATTCAGGGAGATTGGTCGGGAGCTCCAGATAGCGACTGAATTGACCCAGGGAAAGCTAGTGTCGAAAAATTCTGCCGCCGTCGGGACTCGAACCTAGAACCTCCGGGTCAGAATAGCTAATAGCATTCATTCATTGCTAATAATAATGGTATGGCGCATTATCCTTTAAAGCGTTTAATATTACGTCATGACCTACCTTGAAATAACAAAAAATTGCTATTTTAATGATAAAATATTATTATTATTATAATTAGTAGTAGTAGTAGTAGTAGTAGTAGTAGTAGTAGTAGTAGTAGTAGTAGTAGTAGTAGTATTACGTATATATTAATAATTAATTAACCGTTGAAATACTTCAATCCTTTCTTCAAATTTAAGCTACAAATTAATTCTGTTCCTGATACAAAAACAATTCCAACTACACTTAATACAGCATTTATCACCCAGGAAAATATAAATGTTGTTTGCCTCTGGAGCTACATAATTTCTATAAATAGATTGAATTTGTGACATTCAACTAGGTATAAATCATTAACAATTTTTAAATTCATTAAACCATTCTCCCAGAAAAAGTTCATTTTTTTGTTACTTTTCAACGCCAATAACAAATGTTCTTTACACCGTAGCACCAGCAAATTGGGCTTTGATGTGGCGGTACGTCTTTTGGATAAATGTACGGTTATTCCGATCCCTGTGTATCAGTGGCAACTTGTGCATGTTTCCTGGGAAAAAAGAAGCCAACTGTATAAAATTCATCAAATTCAACAAATCAGATTACTCGTGTCGAATCGTGAGGGGATAAGAGAGATAGATCTGTCAGTTCGGTTTTGTGCCGTGGTTCCTTCAGCCCAAGTTGCAAGATTTGCACCGACCTGCTGCTGTGCCCACCAGTCAGGTCCTTGCCTACCTTAGTGTTGCTGGATTCGTCTTTCATGGCGCGTTCTTGTTGAAAGAGAAGCGAATTAGATGTCCGTTGAAGGAAGGGGATTATCTCCTTCTGCCATTTAGCTCCATTAAAACTCGTTTTCATTTCTTGCCGCAGGAGCGCTGAGTTATATGGGCAATTAACACATGAGAAGAAGTTCTTCCTCGGAACGATTTGGATTTAATGCGATTGTTTTCATGAAGCTTGATAGTCCGTGTAGGTTAATAATTCGATGAAAATAAATTTCCTCATAGTTATCGATTAAAAAATTGTACTTTTACCCTCTAACATCCAAAGATTTTTACTTTCTGGTATACGTACGTATATAAATATAGTAATACACGTATAGTAATACACGTAGAATAGAGAAAGTTCTGTAATGCTGCGAAAAATCAATTTCGAGATTTCAACGGAAATACACATTTTGGAGTCCCTTGATAACGAAAAGTTATTTTTTCGAAACGCCTGTCGGTCTGTCCGTCCGTCTGGAGTATGAGGACAACACTAGCGCCTGAACTATTCGTATTGTTTTTTTTCAAACTGAATACACCACTGTAGATCTGGCTCAGTCGAAGCTCTGCGATTTCGAGAAACATTCATTAATTTTTCGGGGTACTTTACATGAAGCCTCAGGGTCATTTTCAAAAGCTTCTCAACAAGACTCGATTTTTTTTCTTTAAATTACTTGTAAAAATAGAGTGTAATACACTGATAAAGGTGGTATAGGTCTCATTTTCACTGTTAACTATGAACTTTGGAAAATTGCAAAATGTAGATTTTTTTCGTAGTCTTATTATCACGACGAAATTAGTGATTTTTTTCTTTCAAATTAAATTTTTTCTACATAGTGGTTCTTTTATTAAATCATGTACATTTTTTAAAAGTTTAAGTAATTATTTAATTTAAGTAATTATTTGCAATTTCGTTCTCTGTAAAATTATCTACATAGGTTTCTGGGCATTTTCTCACTTTTGCGCTTGTCAATTGATCCTACTGTTTGCGCAGAACTTGGTTGGTCGAATAAAACACCAATCTCAACTTAATGATCTAAGTTTATACAATGATTAACAATTAATTTAATTAATTAATAAATTAATTACACAATTTATATATTGCACTTAAAATAATGTCACTGACCTGAAAGAACTTCGTAATTTGCAGTATCAAATCTGTCGTAGTTACATACTTTCATGACATTATATACATACTTCATACATTACATTACATTACTTATATACTTCTGCTATTTTTGATAGTAATGTAAAAGTAAATATTGCCTTTTACAACAAACTTTGCAGGTTGGTGATCTTTAGTTGTAAATGAGGTCAGTGTGAGTCCATAGAATTTGCCAAATCTATTTTTTACACAAAATACTAGTAACTATTTAATAGTACAACTATTAACAGCAACGAAATACTAATTAAATAACTTCAAGTAACTATAATTTTTTAAATCTTTAATCATTTCTAAAATTTAATTATTAAAAGCCGTCACAAAAACTATAATACAATAATCTCATTAATTACTAACTATACAAGTATTAAATAAATTACAATAGTTTTTAGTGTATAATGCGCAAGCAGCATGCGAGAAAGTAAAAATAATTCTATAGTTTACTTACTGGGAATAAACACCATTTCTGCTGATTGTCTGTCACGGTACCATTCTCACGGATTTAAAGTGGAAGTATGGAATGATTTTGCCAACGCATCAGAACTAGTGTATGTTTGAAAGCATGTACAAAGAATACCCGGAAGCGGAAAGGCTTCATCACAACCTGAAACTCGTAAAGCGCAGTGACACTTCGCTAGGCGTGTCCAATTTTAGGACGAGACTCCGGCCGTCGACCTACGCGATTACCATAAAACATCCTTGTGTGCGTCCAACGCATAATTTCCAACATATTTCCAATGTAACTGGGAGGTTGCGGCCATTGGATTTATATGAAGGCAGTAGTGCAGTGTTTTACCAGGAAAAGAAATGGGTGACTCCCTAGCCTTTTGGGAATATCGAGGCCTCAGAGTAGTAGTTAGCATTTTTGGAGAGAGCAGTAAGATGAAATTTGGAATTCTGCCTGGTGTTTCATACAGCGACAAGCGATCCTGGTACCTGCAATATAACAAGTATGTTGTCAGCACATACAAGCGTTAGAATCCGCCTTACATTTTTGTGATGTAACTCAAAACTGATAACTTATAAAAAAAGATTGCCCGTTAACTCTTCCCGAAGCTTCAATGCAGCTGGATTTTTAAAGGACAGAATCTATTTACACAGCCCGACAAGGCACACGTTACAGCGTGGCGTGGCACGACGCCACTCGGCCCGGCTAGTGAGTCACCCATTACGAACGGCCCGCCATGGAGCGAAACTCGCCTCAGTTTCAATGGGCAGCCCTTCTGATGATATAGTGATAGATGTAATGATAGTGATGCAGCCTGTTTGGCTAAAGAGCGGGAAGAAGGACAATGAAGTATCCCACGGAAGCAAAAATACTGGGTGCATGACATGTTTAAGAGGAGGAAAGCATTAGGCAGAGATGAAATTCCTGAGGAGAGTGAAAGGTTGCGCGATATTAGATCAAATAAGAAGTGATGAGAATGGATCTGATCTAAATATATATTCCAGGAATTACTGTATTAAAGAAAAAACAACGCTGGATACATTATATTAATAGAATGGGTAATACGAAAACAACAAAATCAATATTATCTTATAAACCTGTAGGAAGAAGAGAAATAGAACGTCCAAGGAAAAAATGGTTGGAGTGAAGACGGAACATGCTATTAGCCTAATCGCTGATAGAGAAAACGAAGAAGGAGAGCATAAGGTGAATTCCATCATCCTTTTCCACATCTGATAAAAGATTAGAAAAATTATTTTTGGATGTAATTAAGTTCAACGAACTACTTCATTGAACTTAAGGCATTGCCTTTAAGCAACAAACACCGTTTATAGAAACAGTCAGTTCCGAGAAACGACTTGCGTACAGTATTTTGTTGCCCTGTAACGAATTGACTCTTAGAAAATGCAAATACACGAGTTTTACCATCACACAATGCGACAATGCGTTCAACAGATCATTTTAATAAACTAATTAAATTTTTAAGGTAAATGTATCAATTAATGGCTCAATTGGCGCTACAACAGCACGTACTTTCTCGCACTTTCTTGCACGCATTGACGATTACGTCATATCACAATACTGCATTTTCTGTCCACATTTCAGTCATGAGTTGTTCGAATTTATAGCAATGCGTTTCATTCAGCTACGACATCTCCCACCAATGGAAAGGAATTACAAAAATACTTCCCTATCGTATTCATAATGCATTTGTAGGAAGCTAGAGGAAGTTTCAAGAATATATTGTTATTATTACTTGTAATAGAAACTGTTGCAATCAAGGGTGAGCGAGGTCACCCATCGACTATCGGAGGGTGAAGTATACAATTATATAACACCAGTTCTTACCTGTCCATTCTTAAAAGTTCTTAGAAATTTGTTGCCATGCATTATCATGATACCGTGAATCAGAAGTGTCATAGAGAAACGTCAGATCGTCCAAGGCCACACCCCGCGTCGTGCTGGACGTCCGACGCCACCGCATTTAATTTTCGGGAGGGAAGGAAGGTCCGTTTCGGTCCCGAATGGTAGTAAAATACGAATGACCCGAGATTCAAGCATTGCAAGATCGAACCAGTCACTCTGGTTTCTGTTGTAACCTGCACTAGTGATGTCGCTTGCAGTCCAAGTATCGTCAAAATGTTTTGCCTTATAAACAGAAAAGGGTGGAAGCACTGTGTCATCACCTGCAGCTACGAACATCACGCGGATATTGGTCTTAGAGCTATCTACGCGAGAGCTCATGATGTCTTGCTCGTCGCTTCACAATCATTTTCACTTGACCAGCGTCGTCACTTAAGTTTGTTTCATCATAGTTTATTATATAAGTGGGAGGAATACCACCCAATGATACTTCAAGGTTATTACAATAATCTCTCATAATAGCACGAATTATTGCTGTTCTTGATCTTTTTACTTTTTCTCCCATTATAATGGTGAGTTCTTTACTTCTCATCAGAAATCCAATCACGCATTCGGGACCTGGACGATTGTCGTGAAATCTCTTTTCCACCCGGCCTTCTGCATTCAGATTAACTTGAACAATACAATTGACATCTGAGTGCTGCTTAGGAAATCTCCATTTTCCACAACGTAAAACTTGACCATGCTTCACTAACTTCTAAAACGTGACTACTTCACAAAACTCGACTAACTTCTCAAAAGAAGTTAGCGCACCGCCTATTTTATGTGTGTACTTCTTTTTAAACGTGTCATTTCATGTTGTGTAAGGAATGCCGTGTTGTTCAGAAGCTTTTCTGATACATTTACCTGACTTTACTACTTTTTCAGCATCGAGTGGGTATTGCGGGTTACAGTTGCATTTACGTGTTCGGCCTGTAATCTTTTTATAAGTCCACACGATCGGATTCACCCTACATATCTCACTTGTTCAACAGACTTCTTATTTGTTTATTATTGAAAATTGTTGCCAACAGATCTCTGTCCTTGTTTTACGTCGTTTGAATTCGAATTCTAGAATAGAGTGAGTACAGGAGGTTCGTTTTGCCTGCCCCACTTTCAGGGTTGCGTGACGCAGCGATGGCAAAGCGCGATCTCCCAGTGCGCCCAGTGCACGAGCGGGCACACGCACTTCGACCCCGAGCGACGCACGTGCGATAACGCACGAACGGAACCCCTTGTGTGGCCATACTCTGTATCAGGAACAACCTTCTAGTCAGGCTCTCGTGGAAAATAAATTGAGTGGAAGGGTGCCAAGAAGGTTTTTTTTATTGCTTTTATTTACTGATTAAGCCTAATCCATTAAATGTGGTGGATATAGTTCAGGAAATACATAGTTAATAAACATAGTTTATAATAGGAAAATTTATTAGTGTGTGTGTAAATTTTCATAGACGTATATCATTACAAATCCCTCAAAGTTAATCAGGATTCATCTTCATTTCTTGATCAGGATTCATTGATGCATTGTGCTTTATTGATCACCAACATTGAATCTTGGCTACCTTTAGAATTTAACTCTAATATCGGCAGTTATGGCTATTATTACTTACTTCATTATATAATACTATTATTGTATATTACTTACTTTATTACTAAACCATCAAAGAAAAAATGAAATTTAACAAGACCACAACACAATCTAACTTTTCTTTCACTAATCACGTTTTCAGTACTATATCGGCAGATATTTTCGTATCGTGTTTTGAACAGTGAAAAATTGAATGTGCAATAACGTGAAAAGCTAGAATAATTCAGTTTATAAATACAAACTCATCTCGCCAGCTAGTAGAGGAGCTTTAATGATAATATTAAATGGGAGATTACTTTTATTGACTTGTAATTTGTACAATGCAGAACAGCCATGACTAAGGACACCTTTCATAGGGAGAAAGATATTTCAACAAGTCACTTTTAAGTAATAAATTTAAAGAAATTTCGTTAAGTGTTTTATTTAAGTATGTTCCTCTCAGGTGACATGACGTAGGTGACAAGTAGAGGCGTGAAAATAATGTAATGTAATAATGTGAGCACCGACAAAGATCGAAAATATTTCTTAGACAATTTGACAAATGAAAATGTACTAAGGGCAGATAAAAACTGCAATGGCCGCCCGCGAGCCATTGAAAGACCCGCCGTGGGAGCCCAGCGGTGGGACATCATCGCCCCGGATTTGGTAGTATAACGGTCAGCGTACCGGACTGTTGTACCCGAGTTTGCGGGTTCAAACCCAATCGAAGCCGTGGATTTTTAAGGGCGAAAAATCCTTCATACGCCTTCCTTCGGAGGGGAAGTAAGGCGGGCTGTCCCATGTAGTAGATTTACTGCATGTAAAAGATCCTCAAGCCTAAAAGAAGCCTCTGAGCAAAATTGAGATCCGCCTGTTTCGTCGCTCGAGATAATACCTCCTTTCTCCGCTAGGCGGTGAAAGGAGCGTAGCAAAATTTGCGTGGTTAGACGGAAGAGGGGGCCTGATGGCCCGAGTCTCGCCACGTAAAATAAGGCATTAACTAACAAGCCCCCGGAGAGTTCGGGCGGGGGCCGAGAGAGAGCAGAGCGGGCGGAACGCGCGCCACCGTCACGCCTCGGTCGGCGCGCTGCGACGCGCCACAGGCCATACGGTCGGGAGGGGTATAAATGAGCCCTCTAAGGGCAGTGCAAGCGATCCCGGCGTGAAGCGAAGCAGTGGTTTACGAGTGCAAGTGGAGTGTATAGTGACCAGCAAGATAACAGACTTTCTCTCCCGGATTTTCTGCGATTTGGGCAAAGTGAATTTTGGACATCTACTGGCGAACAGCGACTATACATTCTTTCGGCACTTCTTCTGGTTATACGGTACTTGCGCTTGTCTATGGTACACCCTGTAAAGTGTGTGGTAATAAAATTACTATTTATGAGCTTGGTCTATTATTTTGGATATAACAAAAACTAAATATTTAGAATAGAAAATAAATCTGTTAAACACAATCTGTAACAGAAAGGAGAACGTTTGTTAGGGAACACTCTGGAAGAGGTTGAAAATAGCTCACTAAATAACGGAGAATAATTCATAGGTCACATCAATAGGTTCAAAAAAATTAGTAATTAATGAAAAGAAACTCGCCTAAAATCGCCTGTGTTTTGAGTTCATAACTTAATCTTCATTGATAGGGAGGACCTAAATTCGAGTATCGAGGGTGGTAGCTAAATAGTTTGGAAAACTGACACCGGCGGATCGGTCGTTTCGTTGTTTTGTTCGAACATTTCCAGACGTATGCTATAGCAGTTTCCTAGCCCACGGGCAACATACCGCGCTTCATCTTACTGATTCCCCAATATTGGATGACTCATTTCCTATTGATTCAACAAAATCTCCGAAAACCATCGAAGATCCGACAAGCAGCGGCCATCTGTGTGTCCCTCGAATTATGAAATGTCTTTTCGAGGGGGGATACCGGATAATGATATAAAATAAAATAAAGAGATTGATTAAAGACTAAAAACTTGTAAGGCGTCACCTAAAACCCGATAAATGGGCAGAAAACACGATAAATGAGAATTTTGCCAAATGGGAAGGTAGGCAAAACTGCTGTGAGTGTATTAATTTTTGATGAGGATGCGGTGATTTTTACCATAATCTCCCCAATTTTTGTAAGCAGAGTTTACGAAATGCGTATTATACTATTTAGAAACTATTGAGGCTTGTTCTTTAAAAACCCTTTTGCCTTTTGTAGTTCACGAAATCGCGATAATATAGCAATACAGACAAAATATCGTTGATGTCTTCACTGCTATCAGCAGAAATCATAGATATTTGTGATAAAATACGTTTTTATTCCAACTGGGTGGTATAAGAAACATTAAGTGTGAAAGGTTTGGTAGTCTGAAATTTTGGTGGTTGAAAATTATGAAAAACCGCAATGTTTTTTTGATGACAATTCAGTAATATCAAATAAATTTGTGTTGTATATTTGGAAGGGCTCTTATACCGTTTATTTCTAACAGGATGTCCTTTGCGTCGACAGTTATCGTCCAGCAAAGAAAAAATAAATTATCGTTTATTGCTCAATTTAAATCAAAGCTATGTGTTCAAAAGAGTATTTCGAAAAGAGCGTATGTCCCGTCAGTATCGTGCAATGGAATTGCGCCAACCATGATCTAGAAAGTATCACCAAAAACCGACAAGATTGTGAATGTACTTGATATAAGATTTGTTACAACTACAGTGTGATTCAAAGGAACAGGGCATTTTGAAAATTAAATAATTTCATGAAAATAAATTTTAGAAAAATATTTGTCTTTTAATAGTAAAAATAACATTTTATAATCAAGATAGTACAATTTATTTCTACTTTCTCGTATACTACGTATGTATATACATAAATAAGGGTTTTCGTCTCCACACAGGAGAATAAAATAAGATATTGTTACTTTGTGCATAAAGCATGCTTTCAGTTAGTACTGGTATTGGTGAGTATTGTTTCCCTCGAATGATAATAATATAAATATTAGAAGATTTATAACATACAATAAAGTTTACAAAATTTGGAAAAAAATTATTGCATGAATGCATTTTTTTAATATATTTATTTCCTGTTCAATTTTACAATTTTTTCAGGATGATGAATAAAATTTATACATAACATTTTTGGAGATGCCAGAAATTAATATCATAATTAAAGGTAATTATGATTTTATTTTAATAGTAATTACGAGAAAAATTTGATTTTAATAACTATTGATTAATTTTTATAATAAATTTAGAGTTTTAAGAGAAGGTTTTATTGAGTAATAAAGTAGACAATTATTTATGGGGGGGGGTGAAAAATATCTTTGGGGAAGCGGGAACGAATTCGTTTAATGTGATAATTTTTTTCCAGATCGAAATGTTGAACAGGATAATCTTTTAAAGAGTTGAAGAATTTGGAAGATTGGTTAGTGATGAATGTTTTAATTGGTTCTATTTGTAATTCTTTGTGTATTTGGCTATTAGAGATGAACCATTCAGCCTTTAGAATTCTCCGCATCTTGACTGTAATTTATACATTACGAATCAGGCAGGCTACTTGTTCACTAACAGCTTGAAACATTTAAAATTAAGTAATGCAATGTTTATCTGACGTTTCTGTTTCACCAATGTCATAGATGGGTGTAGATGATTTTGAGAACTGATAGGAACCAGTTAAGTTTGCAAACTTCATTCTTGGTCTAGTAATTTTTGTGGTCTTGTAATATCTTCTTTCATCTACGATTAATACAATGGCTCTGATTCTCTTGGCTTCTTTGTCAAATTTGGAAGAAAGTACTAATCTATGGAATTTGTCTGTGATCTTTTGCCGAGAATGAACTAGCTGTTTTTGAATTCCAAATTTGATGTACTTTTAAGCATCCTGGTTTGGTCCATTTTAGGATTTGCAATATCGTAGAGTAGCTTTACGACCATCTGCTTCTACCACGGCATCTCGCGCTTCGTCTAAAACCCCTCATCTGCCACTGCTTATTGTTCCAAATCTGGTCGTAAATTGTGTGGCTTTCGTAATCCGGATACATTTTAGGAAGTCGGTTTACGAGCCTCTCGTCCCCTGTTAACCACCCTCCCCCACCCCTACTCCCAGCGCGTGGCAGCTACATCTACCCTCCGCGGGGTGCGGTGACTCTCTCAAGCAGTGGCAGATGAGAATGAGCCCGCTGCTCGGCCCCGGAAAGGAATTTAATTAAGGCTTCCGTTTGTTCATTTGCTTTCCCCGAGCGAGGTAGCAGCGTTTGACGCCGCTCTCGACTGCTCAGGGGCTTGTCTGATAAAGGAATTTCGTGTTGACTGGAACGTTTATGTGGGTTACCACAGCACATTTTTGGCGGCGTACTGTCTTTTTGCGTTTTTTATGGGTCAGTGTGGCACGCGAGGTTTTCTTCTTGTGTAATCTTAGGTCGCTTTACGTCGCGATTGTTTTGGGAGTTTGTAAGTCGCAACCCTCAGAATAGGCCCGCTCAACAACTTGGCTCATAAGAATAATAATATTTTAATAACGAGTACTTCCTTTTGACATTTTTAATGTTAGTTATCTTCATAAAATAAAGTTTTCAATTTACGCCCTGCATGTCTAAGTCTTTCAGTACTTCTCCATCATGGTGTGAAGATTTCACACCACATTCACAATCTTGGTAACCACAATCTTGGTAATCACAACTGATTTTTATTTGTTGTTCTTGAGAAAAAGGTCCGTACATAATAACTCGGTAATTGTTTAAACAATAAAACAACGAAATCATCAAAACAACAATGACTTTAATAGATATCATTATCAACCGTTGATGATTTCATCGGATTAAAATTGATATCTTAAATTTGTGAAGTAATAGAAAAATCGAATTACAGTCCTGTAATCAGCACACGCAAAATAGGTTTGGTGCATTGGATTTTATGGTGTATCAAAATTCTTGTAGATTTAAGCATTAAGAACTATTTTAGTCGTAAAGAATCGAAAAGTAGCGCTGTTGCTATTGGTAATAATTGTTACAATTATCGTGAAGGCCTTCGGCCTAGCCACATTGCATCAAGATTTTTACTTTGCCTGTAATAATTACCTATTAAATAAAAAAATGTTTTGTTTATTTAATATTATTAATAATTATTATACGATGATGAAAGTGGCACAGTGTTGTCTCTATCATGGCTTTCAAACCAAATTCTTATTCTCTTTGTGAACTATTTTATCTGTTTAAATGGGAAAAGTATCGTTACAGAATAGCTCAATAATTGTCAAAAAAAGAAGAAAAAAAAGAAAAATCTCATTATCAATCATTGATGCATTTGGCGGATTAAAAATGAAATTTTAAAATTGTGACGTGATACAAAAAATGAATTTCAGATCTGTAATCAGCACACGCAAATCAACTTGAAGTATTGGATTTTCTGATGTATCAAAATCCTTGTATATCAATGTATTAAGAACTATTTGATCGTAACTAAACGTACAATATTGCTATTTCTATTAATATGAATTGTTACAGTATTGAGGTTTAAATTTTATTTAATATTTTCATTATTATTTTTACACGAACGTCAAATAGTGTTGTATATTAGCACACTTGTGTTGAAAAACAAAATTTAAGAGATTAATAAAGAACACGAATACACTAATAGTTAATTATGCACCGAGAGCGTTATAAGGGTTCTCATGATCGAGTGGCGACAGTGGCCGAGGGCCTTTGGCTCTCAACACTGGCGCCGACGTCGGCTGTCACCATAGGTGTGCAGAAAGGGGGGGGATCCCCTTGAAAACTTTGAAAGGGGCCCCATAGCAATACGTTATAAAACATTTTATTTCTGTAAATATGTTCAATCTCTGATTTTTTTCCTTTCTTTAACTAGGCAATTTGGGAAATTGTACGACATTTGGAGAAGAGACTCTCCAAGCCATGTGGCAACCTTCTTAACGGTTCAACTTAAAATAATATTTATTGTATCATTTAAGGTATTTCATTCTACCTGAAATATGTGTGATTAATTAATGTAGTAGTGAAATACGCCATGTGTAAATATAACATTTTGGTGAAAGGTGGGGAGAGAAATGTACTTGGCTCCCCTTCTTGTATAGGCGTATGCAGTGCTGCCACCTGCCACGCAAATAGTCAGGCAAGTCAAGGTCGCGGGCAAGGTTACGAACTTCCTCTAGCATGCGGACACTGCGACCAAAACAACTGCCGCGAATTTTGAAAGTAAGGGCTGTTTAAATAGTTTCGGAGAGTGATACTTCACTCGATATTCAAACGATGGCCCATGCCATTCGTTTGGCAATGCCTCTTGAGTTAATGCCTTAAATTGTGTAATTAGAACTACCATTTATTGTTCTATAAAGATCCATTAACATTTGAATGTTTCAATTGAGAATAAAATTAAAATTTTCAATCCAAATGATTTTGACTTTGCGTGTACTTAAAAAGTGCAATAATTTCTCTATCAATAATTCCTATGCAAGTTTCTACGTTAAATTTAGGAACAGGGATATTGTCCGCCAGTAAGTATGACATGATAAATGCAGCGTGAGGTTGTACTACAGGAAAGAAACAACAGAGTTGTTTCAATAATTTACTTCACATTACTTTTAAATAATCAAATAACATAATTCTATAATAAAACCTAACATAAATGGAAATAAAAAAGAAATTGGCCATTGAAAGAAATTCATGAAAAAAAATATTACATTATTCTACAACGGCAAAATGATTGTGCAAAGTAGAATTAAAAAATAAAAATTATTTAATTCTCGGTTGTTTAATAGAAAACATAATTCAGTTTCTCAAAGCGTTTTTAACTCTTTACTCATAAAATTGTTGATTTTGAGAAATTATTCTTTCAACATTCGGTTGCACAGATTTGCTGAATACTATTCTCATAACAGACTCTAAATATGAATATGTCATACGTGATCTCTGAGCAGTTTCTTTCAAAATCATTTGCGAAAAAAAATCAAAAAAAATCTGACATCTTTATGTGCTCCCTAATATTGAAATTATTTCTCCCGCAAAATTTAGAATGCTCTGGAAATGAGAAGGACACAACGACACCAATATCAACGTCACTTCTAGGTTTCTTTTTATTCATATACTATGTGATTACTTCCTTGTAATTGCATATTGAATATATTTAGGTGACCCATAAACTCTGTCAAAAAACCAGGTCAGAGAAATCTACTTGTCTGTGATCTGACGGTAAAGTAAACCCTTGCCATCGTGTCGCCGACAATATTAAAAGAGCAATGACTGCAATGGTTTAAAAACCCCTTTCTGGATTTGTAGGGGAAAGGAGAGAGGAGTCAGGGGAAGTTGCGTGGGCCGGCATGAGCGCCGAGTATTCCAGGTGGGCAAATACCTCGTGTGGGCGCAGTTTGACGCGCCTGGCCTAGGTAATGGGATGAAGAGAGGCATACACAGACAAGCCGACTAGAACTCAGAGATTGCATTGAAGTTCTTCACGTTTTACCGGCTGTCAATTTGGCAAAGCATGCAGAATAGCACATCAATTATGGCCTGTCGAATGAATGGATCAAAGGAGTTGGCAAATTTTCACACCCTCTCTTTGTTTTTCTCACTCTCATATTGATTTGATTCTCCAATTAAAAACGGCTCTAGATGACAAAACTGCCACAAATATTTTTTTTCCTGCTTTATGTTGAAAGCCAGATTGCTCCTCTGGACCATGAACAGCATTCGCTGTTATATATTAAACACAGATCAATTTTGTTTTTTAAATAATTACCAGTGACTTCTGATTACTTTAACAGCGTTTTTTTTCTTTCCCAAATAAATACTGATCAATTTTGATGCATTCAAATATTATTATCGAACATTCTTTCTGCATTTATGCTTAGTGTTTTGAAGATGACAATGATCTCTATTCAATGGACTCAGATTGTACATTCGTCAAAGTTGTATCACCAAGTCCAACGTAACTACTATCACAATGTACTGTTACTAATAGAGTTATATCAAAGTACCTTCTAAAAGATTTTTATTTTACCTACTGTATAAAATATAAGCAAAGAAACACAAGATGAAAGTTCTTATATATAGATTGACTTACCTATGGGATTAATATGCCCCCTCAAGTTGAGGTTGAACCTCAGGATACCGTACACTTCAGATGTACTAGCAATCAAAACTTTTGCACCCCCTGTTCGGCTATAGGTATTGGTAAGTTTTCTATAGTTCTTGGGGAGGGTTCTGGCTAGGCTACGGTTTTCTATAACCTGCCGGCGATAAAAAAAAAGTAGCATAGATTAGCACCATCAAGAGCTGGTTTCAAAATAAACAATTTTTGAGCAGCACCACTGACACGTATCTTTAATATTTGAACAAAAATACAAAAATCGTTTTAAAGTAGCATTGCAGCAGCCCGCTAAGTTGCTTTATATTAGTAAGAGGGACTCCGTATTATCTAAATATATTCATAATCCTGGAAAATTTTTAACCGTGAGGGGCTAAATGGATTGATTATCTAAGGCTAGATGGACTGATTAAATATCAGCTGACGTTGCTATTTATGATCATGTTTATTTTCAATTTACAAAGAAAATTACTTGTTAATAGGGTACATGTACTACTATTACTTGTTTACATTCGGTTGTGTCTATTCACACCTCTTTTCACTGTTTAGTTTTAACTTTTAGATGATATTGGCATTATGTGTTCTACCATTTTATTCAGTTTTTTTTTATAATATCCAGGATCATCTGTTTTAATGCCAAAATCTCTCCTCCCTCTCTGTTCACGCCATGTAAACATCTTTATTATATTTCCTATTTGATGCCCTTCATTACTAGTCTAGAACTTCCGCTCTTTCAGTTTACACATAACTTTACACATAGTTTTATGAGTTTGATGTCTCAATTGACATCGATACTATGTTCCCTAATATTTTAGTCGGGTTCACGTAATGTTTTATTTGGTTTTTTAGATGTTATATTTTGTGTGTGTGTGTTTGTAATCTGGTATTATCAACCTCTTTATAATATTTTATGTTAATGTTTACGTTTTCATATGATTAAATATTCCATAATGTTTCAGCTCATGAAAAGATGGGTTACAGACTGCTCTCGATACTTTGTGCTACTGTGAATTTTAAGCCTACGTGATAAGTAGCGGGTCCACTGTGTTAGCGGCACTGCCGTGTGCCAGAGCGGCGTGGTGGGGGAGGGGGAGGGGGAGGGGGCGAGTCGCGCAGGGGTGGCGGCGTGGCGCCGGGTGGGGCGGCCCATCGCCGCTGGTGGGGGGTTGTAAGGCAACCGCAGTGCCATCTAGCGCTTAGGTACGAAACTGACGCATATGTTAAGAGAGTCCCCCATCAGAGCGCACTGCTGTGCAACATCAGCGCTGTCGACACGAGCATGTTCCTTCATCCCCATTAGTCAATCTCCTGGCTTTATCTGTCTTATCATCTAGCTTTCTACAAGTTTATGGTTTAGGTGTGAATGTATTCAGTAGTGGCAGCTCGTGACAGTGATGTTGGATGAACAGTTAGTACGAAAAAATTTATATTTTTATCTTAATAACAGACCTATTTCAATCGCAAAATAAAATGTGAATGCCTATATCTTCGAAAAATGTCTGTGTTTCTTTAACACCAGAATATTTTGTTTTAGAAATGCAATATTTCTAAAAAAGAAAGTGTTTCTTCTGAAATTGCATTTCCAAGTTGTATTTTCATGATCATCAAACAAAAAAAAGTTAGGGAGACACTGTAAACATACGTAAAAATGTCTTAATTCTCACGAACGATTTTGTCACCCTTTCCTGTTGAAATCAATCTATACTTTCATCATCACTTACAACAGAGAGTTAGCTTCTTAAGCAATGTGTTTTGAGAACGATTTTGGAAGAAATTTTGCAAATCTTCAATTGCACTCGAAGGAAATTATGTATTGTGTATTTTTTAATTGCGAGATACCACCAAGGTAAACTAATTTATTTTTTTACAATCGCGAAAATCTACGTAATAAATATTTATTTACACATTTATCTATTATCACACAATAATAATAATAATAATAATAATAATAATAATAATAATAATAATAATAATAATAATAATAACGCTGTTAAATATTTAAATATTCCCCTTTACTCCTCCCTTGCATGCATAGCCATTACCTCTTTACTACCCTAATTGAAAAATTATTAAAATCTACAACGAGACTTGGTCTTTTTACAATACGCGTATTAATGCGTCCCCTTTTTATCACTTTCCTTTTGAATCCGCTGCCCTCTTAACCGTCAACATTGACGTAAACATTCCACACGTAGAAATTCAAGTAAACTTCCAATTCTACATTATTCATGGCATTTTCTTCTTCTCAACGGAAAATTTATACTCTTTCCAATTTGCATTTGTACTGTCAACAATCGTACTAATTTATACATCTGATGATCACTACCTCGGAGGACCTTCATCTCCCATCCGATCGACACCACGCCGGAATCCCTTCTGCCTTCTTGTTCATAACACGCACTATTCTTCTATCTCCTAAGATGCGCAGTACTGTATACATTTTCGTGTCTCTTTAGTTTTTTCTGCGCTGACTCTCACCTACCTCCCATGCCTTCTCATTTCTGATTGGCTAATCCCGTCGAAGCATCCTTTCTTGTTACTCCACGAACTATCGATTCTTGTGTTCTTTTACAAAATTCGAATAATACCCAAGGAAATTTCTCACGTGTCCGTTTGATATAATCGCCGCAAATTCCACTATTTTTCCATCTATTAGTCACATTGCCCTTCCCTTTTTCTTATTTTTATAAATTGCCACATAGTATTTCTAGATTTGCCATTGTTGATGTGATTGATTTTTTCGTGTTTCCGGGCACGTCAATTGCTTTGGTCATTAGTCCCGTTCGTGTAGTGCATGTTTTTTTCTCGTGAGATGGCGGTGACCTTCCCCCGATGGATGACGAGATCCGGCGCCGACCGGCTAGTGGGGTTTCCCCCTAACCAGGACTCTCCCTCCAACGGGGCACCCCCCCCCCCCAGCCGAGACAAGCTCTAAGCTCCCGACCGGTCTCCCGGAATATGTGGTAGTAATGCATGTTAATGTGTGTGTATAAAGGGAGAGGATAGGACAAGGAAAGAGGAAGGAAAGATCGCGCTCGGTCCGTGGCCCGTTTGGTAGGGCGCTGCTCCGGCATTCGCCTGGTGTTTATCGAAGAAACCACGAAAAACTACCGATCAGAGCAGGCGGCCGCTAGAATTCTCCTCCAGACAGCGACGGAATTCGACGTAGCTGAAAATCTAGTGTCGAAAATCCTGCCGTCGTCGGGACTCGAACCTAGGACCTCCCGGTCAGAGGCGCTGCAGTGACATCAGTTGATGCACTAAGCTACCGCTCTCGGTTTGTTGATGTGGTTTATATTTGTTTTTTTTATGCATAATTCGTTTGTATTTCACTTATCATCACAATCATCACAATACCAACATCAACAAATGTACCCTGTAAATGTAATCATCTCTCTCTAACCCCTAAGTCAAGGCAATATTTTGGACAATTTCCATGCTCCATGTGAATCAGGGCAGTATTGTTGAAAATCCTAAAAGTCATTCGCTTCGTAAGTGATGACGAATTTAGTTTTCACTTATCTATATGAAGTAATGATTAGAACAATGTTTACCCTTGCTCGTGCAATTTGGTTTCAAGATGCGAAAACGTTCATTTGTAAAGTGAAGGTCGTTCAAAATCAATTTCTATGGATGCCAATGACATGTTTCTGGCTAATATTTGATCCTCTTTTTGTGCACTGCAAAATATCGAGATACGTACTATATATGTTAGTATGATTTATAGAAATTTAAAATAACCAGGGTCTGAAGAAAACATTAGATATTTCCATGTACTCATATGCCTGTGTTACATGATTAACTAAAAATGTTGAACGTGAAATTTGTGTAAGATTCTGTAAAGAATGACGCTGTTACAAAATAATGCATAAATTTATTATTTACATTAGTGTGTAAAATTTAATCGGAAAATAAAATGAATTTGTATTTAACTATTTATCCATCGTCTTTATAGGCCAAGTTTTAAAAAATACTATGAAAATGATTGCACGTCTTATTAAATGTGCGAGTTCAGACTTGAAAGGAAAAGAATTGATCCAGAGGTCAAAGTGTTATTTTATGAAAAGTACTCATACGTTAATGATATTTTGATATATATATCTGCGTTTGCTTCGAGAAAGTTGGATTTCTTGTACCAAGAGGATATCGAAAATCATATACATTGATTGATTGTATGATGCACATTACATAAATTGTTTTGCTGCAGCTGATGTGGCGTTTGAATGAAATGTATTGTTAAATTAAACCTCTACTGCCCGAAGTTTTATGTCGCGAGAAAAGATTCACGGGAAAACAAAATAAAATAGTGGTTTTCCCGAATGGCACAGACTTTCTCGAATTACTTTTTAATTTTCATTGGTCTGGGCTAGCTAATCGTTCTTACCACATACACTTGCCAACTGCCATTTATACCTGCCCAAAGTACATTTTTTGAATTTTTTTCTCCTTTTTTCGGTTTTCTATTGGTAGAATCTATATATTACTTAAAGAATATTATAGAAGAGTAAAACATCGTCATAAAGGGCAATTTTCTTTGGATAATTTTAATTCGTTTTAAGAAAATTGCGCTTAAGCGTCACTGTGAATACGAAATTTGAGGCTCTTTTTCACAGAAAACTTTTTAACTTTCGAAAATCTACATTTAAAGTCGTTTGAAGCACATTAACTTACAAATGCAAAAGTGTTTGCAAGTCGCTGGAACTGTGCATATTTACGGAATGAGAAGCATTGGAAAAGTATTATATTTGTGTATTATTTTTAAAAGAAAAATTATCGGATCTCACGAAACATAAGGGTAAGATTAACGCCACTTCCCGAGGAAAAACATGCACTTCACTTACGGGTTTAGTGACCTTAGCAGTGATAGTGCTCTTTTATCACATATCTTCAAAATGCGGGTCGCAGGTTAGTCAATATATGACACGGTCATCGTCGCAGGATTCAAGGGAGATGCAAGTGGGAGTGGCGATGGGTGACCATGAGGGGGGAGCATACGGTAACGTAACGATCATGGACAATCATCCGTTTCGTGAGAATTGCTCATTTGGTACTACGATTATTTCTTAGTTGCCGATAACATTAGATCATTGTTACAATCCTGCCTTATAAAATGAATCTTTTTAATTACTTCGCCAACGTCTTTCTCAATGCGGCTACTGGACTCAGAAATATGCTTACCACCGTTAGAAATATTCATTTAATAAGGCAGGAGATATAACAATGGCCTAATATCATCGGCTACTTAAAAAAATTGAAGTCTTGTTGTATTCACCTCAGTGATGACGGAAATCATTCGCTTTTTTGTCAAGTCTCGGAGCGAACAAATGACGTGTGGCCGCTACAGAAACCGGGAAGGTTGTAGAGCAGGAGTAACAAGTAGAGTGGAGAGGAGAGGGAAAGCAAACGAAGTTTCTTTGGCAGTCGTTTCGTAGGAATAGCATTCGATTTCACTGCTCGCTCAGTCAGTTCGTTATTACTTGATTATCATTCACCTCGTCAACGACAGAAATGTGTTACTTCCTCCTGTACCTTCAAAACGCCGATCGTAACTGTACAAACCGATAACGAAACAGTTATCGCATCGACTAGGGAGGCGGGAGCGGTGACGAATAGATGTAGGAGGGGTTGGTAAAAGGAGCACCTCGTTTAAAAACCAACAGGAGAAATTATTGATACGCTGAATTGATATGTTACAAAATCGAAATCTTTTAAAAACTAATTTGCTGTTTCATCACGTACCTTCAAAATGTAGAGATGCCAAATGAAGACGGTGGATACGAGAAGGGAAAGTGAGACGAACGTCTTTGAATGTCAATCGTTTAATTAAGACAATTATTCGAAATCAGCTCATTCGGTCAGTTTATCTCCAGCTGTACTTGGTTAACTTCGCCAACATCGGAAATCACTTTGCTTTTTGTAGATACCTTCGAATCATGGCACTGGCAATAGATGACATCTTTACGGCAAGGGTCAGAAAGGAAATTGTGACAACAGACCCGATCAAAAAATACTTATGACACATCGAGACCCTTATGAGACCTTTTTCAGAAAGTTACAACATATTTGATTAATTTGACCTCTTCGTGAAATTAGTCATTCGATCTTTTCGAAAATTCGAGGTGCGATAAAAATAATTTATTTAATCGCGTTTCTTCAAAACGCCCGGACGCAAACTGGTGTGCTAGTCAGGACGTCACCACAGGGTCACAAAAAAATTTAAGTGGCAGCAATGACAGGTGGTTACGGTAAAGGAAAATAAGAGAAAACAACAGTCTACCGTACCGCTGTGAGAATGGTACGTATCATTCAAAATTCTGCTCATTTAGTCAGTTCATCTCGACCCAACATCAGAAACTATTATTCGTTTTTTCGTCAGATACTTCCTTCAAAACGCAGTCCATGACAGAGGAAACTTCTGGATGCTGTTAACATAAATAGCGGGAATGATGGTTTAGTTTGTTGTGCGGGTATTGTATGGATGCAGGATGGAAGGGTTGGAATAAGTTGAGGTGCTGGACGGCACCGCTATTGGTGACGCGGTAATAATCTGTAAAATACTAATTTCATAAGACGCCCAAAGCCCCCGTGGCAAGTCGAAAGTCTTTTCATATTTTTTATTATTTTGAGTTATTATTTTTGTAGTAAATTTCATAAGTCTCCAAACATTTCGTAATATTAGAATTTGACTTAGCGTTACGCTCCCGTGGTCAGTGGAAGCAGAGAAAAGTGTATTTAAAACGAAAAATTGAGAAAGAATATATTTGACTGTCGACCGTATTCTGAGATTAACGTTCTACTTCATTAGGAGCTCATTTGGATAGTATGTTATTTCGAAGTTTCATACACCTTGTCAACGTGTAGAAATCATTCAACTTTTCGCCACATTATCTTCTTTCATAAGTTATCACTCTTTGTTAGATTCAGATCAGTAATAGTCGATCGTTGCGGTATATTAGCATTGACCATAGGCTGATTTGGTCTGTTCGACTAATCAAGACACGTCGGAATTCATTAACGTTTTCGTCACGTACCTTCAACAGCGAGACGTGGCGATGCCAACAGATGACGCCATCATCGCCGCAGGGTCGGCGCCAGATGTGAGCGGGAGCGGTGACGGATGGATGCTGGGGGGGAGGGGGGGGCACGAGGGCCTCATCCGTCTCTACGCAGGGCGCGGCCGTCCGGATTTATGTTGGCACCCCTTCCCCGCCGCTCGCATGTTTTATGGCCGCTACTCGGCCCCGCGAACGCCGCCCTTGCCCTGCTGCGAGGATTTGGCGTTTCCGCTCCCCCCCCCCCCTCGCACCGCGCCCCCGACGTACCTCACCTGCAGTGACCCTGACCTCGCTCGACCCGGATGCTGAGCTACAAATGTTCTACGCGAGACGATACAAACAAACGTACGACTAACGATAATTTAAGAGTTAACCCAGTTAGGATGTCAGCGCGATTTTGAAAGGGTAAAATGGTATTCCTATTGTTCGCGAAATGATTTGGCATTGTGGTTCCCAGGCCACCACAAAAGGACAAGTTAGTCCCGCGTGTCCGTGAATATCCTTTGGAATATTTTGGTGACAAGATTTTATTTTCGCGTTATTATTAATATCTCACGATAGGCAATAATGTTATGTCTTTTGGATAAGTGAATTGGTGGTGTAATTGACTTATTAAGTGGTAACGTCGAATACTATTTAATTACTCGGATCCTTTGTCGATTTAATTAAGTTTTAAATTTCTCTCGGGTTATTTGTTGTAGTGAGCGAAATGTGTAATTTTATTTCGTTGTGTTATTGTGAGTAAATTTAACAAGAAGATTGACGCAATTAAAAGTTTATAAAGTGAGGATATTTCACATCATCCTTTACCGATCAGAGCTTTTGGTACATGACTCGTAAAAAAGTAATCTCTGAAAAATCACTTTTTTGATATCGATCAGTGAATTTGAAAGACGTAGATTATAGGATGACGGTATCAGAAAAGACTTGAAAATATTCGTTACTATCCTTTATGAACAACCGATGAGGTCGTAGGAAATACATCGAAAGAATGTCAGGTAACAGATTTTCATAGCAATAATTTCGCAGTTGAATACTAACGCCATTCAGTAATCCTGAAAACAAGTGAGACACCGGCGGACTAACGAATAAATAAAAAAATATCTGAAGGAAAGTGTAAATAGTAAATTTAAGAACTAATTTAGCAACGTACAAAATAATATTCATTTTTATACGTTATAGCGTGTTATTGCCTTCGTTATTGCCTTCGGAGCTCGATGTACACCGCAGAACTTGCCTGTATCGAGAGGATCGTCTCTGATCGGTAGTTTTCCGTGGTTTCTCCGATCAACACCAGACGAATGCCGGAGCAGTATCCTACCAAATGGGCCACGGACCGCGCGCGATCTGTCCTTCCTCTTCCTTGTCCTCTCCTCTCCCCTTAAACACACACTTACACTAACATGCACTACACTGCCACATACTCCGGGAGACCGGTCGGGAGCTTAGAGCTTGTCCCGGCTGGGGCGGTGTCCCGCTGGTGGGAGAGTCCTGGTTAGAGGAAACCCCACTAGCCGGCGGTAGGTCAGCGCCGGATCTCGCCATTCGGCGGGGAAGATCACCGCCATATCCCGCCAAAAACATGCACTACACTAACGGGACTGACCAAAGCAGTTGACGCGCCCGGAAACACGAAACAATCAATCAATCAATCGAGAGGATCGTGGTTACGAGGGAAATATGAAAACAGTTGAACGGTGCCACATGTTCTCTTATGGGAGGGCAATATGAAAAGACAAATTTGGTCAAGTTAACATCCAGTTAATTAGGAAAATGTAAACGTGAATCAATAAAATTAGGTAAAAAATAAAATTATGTACCAGGAGCGTTAACTGGTTGTAAATGATCTCAAGCGACCATAAAAAGCCCTCGAGCGCGAGACTCTCGGCCATTTTGTTGTCGCTCCATCATTAAAACCCTTATAATGCCCTTGGTGCATATATAACTATTTCTGCAAGTACGTGATATTTTCAGAATGTTAGGAGAGGGGAATGGCATATACATTTTGAACATTTTCTGTGCTTGCGATCCTTTCCGCGGGATACAAATAGTCATGTCCATTTTTTGAAGAACTACAACAAAATCCACCAAATTGTTTCTAAAGCCAAACTATTATCTTCGTCGACAGATTCCAATAAAAATATTTTAATCTACTCGTATCTATAGGCAAACCTGCCTTAAGAGTTCCCCTGAAATTTTCACGAAGTGATTATGCATCCTGTTATCATTGAATTACTAAACTATCACGGACGGTCTCATTCATACTACTCTTGCTACTTTACTTATACTTTATATGTAAGAAATTACTTTTGATTAGGAATTTTTAACATGTGGTTTTGTGGGAATTCTAATTGTGTGTTGTTGTATGCGTAGAAATAAAAGAGATCATCTTTGTCAACATAGGATTTTTATTCAGATAGCCGGCTTTCGACGGCTTTGCCGTCATCATCAGTCTACAATATACACAAAAAATACTAATAAAATACAGAATAAGATAACAAATTAATTACAAATTACAAATTAATAACAAATTACAATTAATAGATACATTAAAATTTTTATTACAAGTTACAGATATAATTGCGGAACATTTGGTTTTCTTAGACGATATATAAGTGTGATGTGAGCAGACTTACGTGGCAATAGCATATTGGCTGTTTCGTAGCCACTTGAATCCTACCTGAAGCATTCAATAAAGCTGTCCATGAACTTGTCCGTGGGGCAGCCAAAAAGTAACCTAACTCAAAAATGTTCCTTGAGGATTTCAGGCGATTGACTTTTGTGTTTCTTTTTTGTTAACGTAACAATAGTAGTGAATATGCAGAAGAGAAAGCTCTTTTCGGTTCAGGAAAGAGACTAAATGCTGATGGTTGATTCTCAAATGCAAGGGCGTGCTTGAAAACAAAGCATCAAAGAAAATAATAATAATAATAATAATAATAATAATAATAATAATAATAATAATAATAATACACCAGTGTACAATTAGTGTCTTAAATGGTGTTGAAAGCTGTAAACCTCCATTAGTTAAAGCTGGTTTGGCCACCAATAGTTCCAAAACCTGTACAATAACAGTCATGATGAAACTATTTTCTTCCTTAAATTCTTGACCGTCGTGCATCTCCAACGAGTTTTGCATGCCCCGTAAATATTTGTTGATGCGAAGAACAGTGTCACCAAACAAACCGTTATATCATACAAATAGCAATGCTTTTCTACTTCTTTCAAATTCCGACCACTTTCGACGTACCAATTGTGGTTTACTTATGGCTATAAATGAAGGCTAGGGAATTTTCTTATAGCTACAAGGAGTACGTTATGTGTGCGGTAAGTTGAAACTGTGAATTGAAACGCTATAAGAACTCCTTAAAATGTTCCTTATTATAAGCGACGAATACGAGCCGTTAAGATTCAGAAATGTTCGAATCGGGAGTTTAAGCCCGGCATAGCGTTCGTTTTTTTAGCCTCTGCGTATGCTCCTGCTCGAAATGGAACTTGAAGAGATAACAGAGCCTGCCAATTCGCCGGATTTCGCGGACAAGTTATCAAATGCTAATCGATCACTCAGTCACGCTGCATCGAATTTGTTTCCAACACTGGCGGCATTGTGGGCAACGGAATGTATATTCCCATGATGTAACATATCGTCGGTGGCATTAATTTGGTAGATAATTATCTGCACATAAGATATTAGTTATATTTATTTAATATTATAATAATTATACAATAATTTATTTAGGTATACAGAGGAGTGGTTACTTGACAGTTGTAGTGCCACAGATGACTATCAAGAGAATATGTCATAATTGAAATTTAGGTCATTCTCTTCAATTTCGACTTAAACGTTTGTGCAAAACCTTTCTAGACTTCACCCGCTGGTGATATCAATATTGCTGTATTGTTTGCCTTTTTTAAACTCCCTAATAACAAAAGTAAACGATGAACTTGTACTCTTACCTCCTTTACAAAACAAAGAGGAAAATCTAAGCTGTGGTTCTGTGACAGCGTCTCCTCCATTGATATGCAATTGTTAAGAATGTCGGTTGATTGATGATTCCCGGCATGTCAACAGTTAAGGCCATTCATCCTGTAAGTGAAGTGTATGTGTTTTTATTGCGGGAGGTGGCTATGATCTTCCCTCGCCTGCTGGGGAAATCCGGCACAGACCTACCTCGCCGGCCTGTGGGAATTTCCTCAACCAGGTATCCCCCACCTCCGTGGCACCACCCCAGCTAGGGCAAGTTCTAAGCTCTCGACATATGTGGTAGCGCAGTGCATATAAGTGTAACTGTGTTTAAATAAAGGGTGAGGACAGGACAAGGAAGAGAATGGAAAGATCGCGCGCAGTCCGCGGCCCGTTTGTTAGGGCACTGCTTTAACATTTGCCTCATGTTGATCGTATAAACCACGAAAAACCACTCAACAGAGCAGCCGACCGCTAGAATTCTCCCCCAGACAGCGGCTGAATTCGACCGAAAATAGCTAGTGTGTAGGTAGTGTCAGAAGCAGTGAAATCAGTTACCCTACGCCACTTTTGCCAGTTTAAGGATGCCAGAGATTTCGATACAGGTGTTAACGTAATAATCGAGACAGAATTTGTTCCTGTTAAAGCCTGTGAACCATATGGACACCAGGAGACGAAAACCTCCGAAATGTTAGTGATAACTAGAAGAAAAAGTTTTTTAAAATTCATCAAGCTGGACTCCACCTCTCTAAAGTTCAAAATAGTAATATTGAGCTAACGACAATAAATCAAGGAAATAGTGAAAATTATTTGCTTCAGGGCCTGCGATTTAGTAATTTTATATATCATTTGACATACAGCATTTTAAAGAAAATTTCAAGTAATATCTGCACAAGGAAATGTGTCAAATCTTTGGGACAAAATACATCGCCTATGACATTTACGATGTCAAGACAAATGTAAGCAAACGTCGCATAGGAATTGCAGTCGAATAAAACGAGAGGTTATAACAAAGAAACCAGGATTCATCGTCATGAAAGAAATAACTCTCCTTTTTTCTTCGCGCAGTCTTGTAAAAAAGATTTCTTTTAACCTTAAGGCGACTTGATTAAAGTCTTGTTTTAATTTGAACTCAAATATTTAGATATTCGTCTGTTTCTTCGTTAGTATTTAATATTTCGACTATATAGTAGTATTTAGATGTTATCAGATAGCGTGAGAGTTTATGATTAGTAATGAAATTAATATAATTAATGCTCACATTTTATTATCAGAGAAAACCATCGAAACGATTATTACTTTCAAATATAATGAAATAAAACGGCCTGTAAAAATTTCCTTAAGTTGTTTGCCGGAATACCTTCGTGCTTCCAATCGTATTAAACCCATTTTACTTTAATAATTTAATTTAATAAATAACTCTTTGTTGAAATTGTATTAAATAACCCTCTCTTATCTACAGTAAGGAAGGATAACATATTTGAACGATATATAATACACCTGGATTTTTAAAATGCAAAATCGTACTTCTGCTACTGCACCATAAATGTTCTAGCAAATCATTGTAAGAAGTGACGAGCGTGCAATTAATAAATATATTTAATTTATATTTTCATGTCTGTAAATATTTTACTTCATGTATACCTAACATTTAAAAAACATATGTGAATGTATACCAGTAAGAATATGGTATCAGTAATTCAGTGAATTCAAGAACACTTCAAATTGTTTCATTCCTCTATCTTTTTTTGAAAAATTACTATTATTATTATTATTATTATTATTATTATTACTATTATTAGTTAAGGAAGTATTTCGACTGAAACCCAATCAAATAGTGGCGTCTTCATTGTAACAGAGTAGCCGTCATCCACTAATCGTATAACGCTCTTCAGCACTTCTTGCTGCGGCTGAAGAAATATCATTCCGATTACATGCAAATGCAGAAAATGAACATGTCATATGTTGTAACTTGTTCATCCAGATGCGATAATCAAACAATCGTGTTGACGCAGTTTTCTGTTCAGAAAAAAAGACGCCGAAGGAAAGGTGTAAAACGAGCTCATCTCTTTGCTTGGACTTGAGTTTTTTCATCTTGAGTGATGATGTTATGATCTTTACAGCATTATACACAATCCAATTAAAATAAATTTATTGAGCTTATAATTATTATTTTTTCTGCCTTTATTACTTCAACATACTAGACTATTTTTCTGGTCTTTGATTTTATTTATTTATTTATTTTACGTCGAAAAAACAGTTAAAAACTGCGTATGACGTGCTATGGGGAAAAGTGAATTGTGTGCACATTTTCAGAATTCTGTGATCCCTACACTAAGTCATATACTACTTAAATTTTGAATTTTTGAATTTTAAAGACAACATTTTTCATTGTTATTGCTTTATATTATTTATTACATAATACATAAAGCGCAACGTTTCGGAAAGTAGTTGTTTCCACCGTCAGAATTAATTGACAAAATAAATAAATATAATATTTTAACAATGGTCAGATATAAACAGAAGAATGTATTATTGTACACGGATCACACCAAACCGCATCTTGATAAAAACTTTTGAGTATCTCAGTATATCATATTACTTATGAAATGAAGTAGACAGAGAGAGGTTGAAAGGGACATTTCAAAATCACAAAAAGTTAGAAAGAAGTTAATAGTTAGTAAGAGAAATATAATTTTGAGAAGAAATAGTCATACAAACTAGTAAGTTTATTAAATACCACCTGCTTATTGAAACAAGATGTTTTGATATATAACGATTCTAATAGTAATCTAGGATATAAGAATTTTTCGCGGGCTAAAATTTGAATATCCTGGAAATTTACGTTATGGGAAGTCGTAATTCTATGTCGTGTTAGAGAAGTTTGTCTACATGCCAGGTCGTTTACGTTTCTTTTGTGTTCAAGTAGTCTTGTGCTCAACTTACGTTTAGTTTGACCCCTGTATGACCTATTGCAATGTGTACAATTGATTTGATACACTACATTGTTATTCTCTGATTTAGATAAATTAATTATTTAGAAGAATAGAAAATTTAAAAAATAATATTTCATGTCTTTATGAGCTGGTCCATCTACAAGAAACGCCTGAGTTTCCAAGAAGAGATTACGTGTGACGACGCTTTCTTATAAACACCTGATAAGCACTGAAAGACTAAACCATCATTTAGGGTTAAGGAAGGTTCTAATAATGATCTAATAATGAAAAGTCCTAAACAATGAAATAGTAGTTCATTGCCTAAACAAATATAGAGAATATATTGAATTACGAAATAATAGAACAACTGAAAGGAAATATACACGTATCCACGGAGGAAGCGACGAAAAAAGCTCTAGACAATTTTAAGCATACTTTGTGTAATAAACTCCTTGGATATTACGAATAGATGGGCCGCCGAATAAGCTCTCAAAAGTTGGTTTGAAAAAATACTTTCTACGAAAACTGTGAATTGCAGAAGCATATAAATACTTCAGAAGCATGTATATTGTTTATTGTTTACAAACGAAATTAATATATTTGTTCGAAAAGAAAACTGAACACAGAAATAAAAAAAATTAAATCCAGTTTACACAATTCGATTGCTTTTTCGGTTTCTTAAGGAAGAGCTTCGTCAGTCTTTTCGTCTCAAATTGGGAGAGGTAGGGCAGAATGCGCGACTATTGTAGTGCCAATATAGAAACGTATTTCCGTTCCTTTTGCATTGCTAGCCAAGCTATCAGCCCTTAATTTCCTCCTGTAAATTCGTCAGTTCTCCTCAAAGAGATGCAAATAATTGAATTCGTGAAAATATATGTAATTATATTTAAAATTATAATAAATATTGTAATTATAATTATAATAAATAATATTAATATGTAGTATAATGAATTAGTTTGCATTTGCATTGTATAATTTTTTAAAAAAGACTCAATATGTCTGTAACAAGTAATGTACTTCAGCTTCCGGGTCAATGACCCCCATCTCGATCGGATTTTTGTCGTTTCCCTGATCCATTGAGCAAATGCTGAGATGGCCCCTTGATTTGCTTCTGGACGTAAATATAGCTTCATTATGCGCACGTTTTGTTGAACTTTCCGTTTGCTTGTTGTGGAAGTAGAGCTTAGGGTGAGTTTCTATTTTGTTAACAATACCGAAAAATCAAATCTCTTCTTTCGTTTTCCGTTAAAAATAAGTTTTCTATAGTTCGGCAACGAAAATATCTAGTTTTTGAAATGTTAATCTCTCGCCTTTTTAAATTTATTATTATTATTATTATTATTATTATTATTATTATTATTATTATTATTATTATTATTATTATTGACTATTATTTTTCATCTTACAGCTATTAATAGTTAAATAGTTGGGAAAGGATTCTGAAACTCAAGAAAGCGTGCGCAGATGATTTTCTCCCCCATTCGTCACATACAGTTTTTGACTAAATAAATAAATAAATTCATGAAACATTACTTCAAATGTAGTAGAATCAATATACACTAATATACATATTCTTGTACATTATCGAGTACTACAACGCAGTAAAGTGTATACTTTAACGCAACGTGTAGTCTTCTATACATGAAACAACGATTACTCGATGTAGTAATTGTACAAAACTACTCTCTCAAATTTGTAATGTAGACAGAGCTTACGTTTTGTTGGATCTTTAAACCGAAAATGTTTTTTCACCTGTCTGTCAATAATCGCCCCTAAAGCTGTTCACAGGGTTATTGGCAAAAGTGATATTCCTCTATCGATGTGGTTGGTGACGCGGTTCCTCGAATTTGAAACTGATATTTTAGCTTTTTACTTTACGTGTAACCCCAAAGACATCAAAATTATCGGCCGTCCGAGAATCCATTCTGCGCATGTGCACGTTCGCTAAATCTCCCAAATCCTTCGTAAAAAATAAGCGTGCAATTCGTGTCTATTAGAAAAAGAAAATAAATAACAGCTGGTTACTGGTAATATTCCGTGCATGGCGAAAACGTTACTGTTAAGAAGTTCTCGGGTGTTTGTCTGAAGGTTTTCATTACTGAAACTTGGTCCTTCAGCTCTCCAGTGCCAAGAATTCCTCTGGTGCCAAAGTTTTGAGCTAGGTCTTCGAGTAGGCCACACAATGCCTCTCAGCGCAGTGGGCCAAAGCCCAACTTGTAAGGAGAGAACATAACAATATCTCCTATGTTTTGCAACGCTTTCAAAAATAATAATAGAGCTTTGGCAATTGAAATGTCTGCAAGACAAATAGATAAACACGCTATATATGTGAAGCGTTCTGTATTGACAATGCTCTATATTTCAACGCAAATGAAATGCAAAATATTTTTAATTACGCTACAGATTAGCCTGTTATAAATCTACGTTTGCAGGGTATTCAGTCAATTTACAAATGTGCTCTTTCTCAAAAAATAAATAAATAAATAAATAAGGTTTTGTTTTAAAGTTTTCCATTTTTCATTTGGAAGTTGGCAAGCAATTTACTGAGGTACTGTGTTCCGTTGCCACCATGATCCTTGCTGCTACTATCATCGTTGCCAAGGGAAACTCGACATATATAAATTGTTGTCTACTCTCGGAAAACATCCAGTACCAATGTCGACCTTCATTTGCTAAAAGTTTAATAGTATCAGAATGAATCAAGGGCAGCTATAAACAGATGAATTGTGGCATATCTCGGAAAACCTCCAGCACCAATTTGACTTCTTTGTCTAATGTCTAATTGCACTCTCAAAATAAATCAGAGTTTATTGTAACACAAAGTTATTTTTTTACAAACGTTGTGAGAAAGCACTGTTAAACGTTGGGTTACTGTGAAGGGAAAGAATATGGAGGAATGTTTTACGAAACCTAACTGGGACAGTAACTTTTGTCGGGTTTTAAAATTCATTCGTATGAAATTGCATTAAGAACGACTTTTCTTGACATATTTGAATAAAAATAGTGTCATTCTACCTTATATATTACAAAATATTGATCTGAATAAAAGTTGTCTAGATTCCCGAGAATAGCCCCGATAAACAAAGACCATATTCGTAAAAATAATTGAGCAGTTACTAATGTTAGTTGCAGTTAAACGACCTCTTATGAGGATGGTATTTTTATAGTTTTAATTGATTCAACAAAATATTCTTTTTAATTCCAGTCTTTCTTCGTACTATAATCCACGTATCACATCTATTCATTTATGTTGGAAGTCGTAAGACTGACTGTTGTAACCTGGTCAATATAAAGCACTACTTCAGTTGAAATATCATTCTAGTCTAGTACATATTGTAGGCACTCTTATTTATTATGGCAATATTTAATATTCAATATTTTCATGCTAGAACAGTTGGTCATTTCTTTTTTTACATAGTTGAGAAGCATTCAAACATGTTGTGTGGCAAGATTAATGTTTTTGCATGTGTCTCAAACCTCTTCTATGATCTCTTCTTTGTCATATCAAAAGCTTGTTTTCTGGTGATATTATGTAGTTTTTTCAAAATTTTCGACAATTTTGTTATAGATTGACCTTGTTCCTCTTTGTAGATGTAGTAACTCTTTTGAGAGTCCTGTA
This sequence comes from Teleogryllus occipitalis, assembly GCA_011170035.1. NCBI lineage: Eukaryota > Metazoa > Arthropoda > Insecta > Orthoptera > Gryllidae > Teleogryllus > Teleogryllus occipitalis. The sequence continues at coordinate 276,322 of BLKR01000709.1, forward strand.
ATTTGGTTTGAAATTTTCTTTTGAACACAGTATAGAGTTAACGTTCCATTATTTATTTATTTATTTAACGTCAAAAAACAGTTCAAACTGCGTATGACGTGTATCATATAAAATCGAATAAACCAACAAAAAGTTTAAAAAAAGGATTACACTTACATTTATTACCTCGTTATATTATAGATTAGAAACAAATGAATTAGGTACTTTTCTTTAAGCTCTTTTGAGGAAAAATTGATCCTGATTTAAGTAATTTTGGTGCAATGTTATAGAAATATTTTCTGAGTATCAGGGTGCGCATATGCTTCATATAAAACCTGCTAACTCGGTTTGCTAAAATATGATTTGAAATAATAATGTTTAATAATTTGTAGATATGCGGCCTGTATTAATGCTATTATTACGATTAATTCTTAAAACATCAATGTTAACGACTCTAATTGTGATACTGTTCCTTGTCTAACTTTTACATTTACTTAGTGTTGGCATCAAATTTATGGCTAAAGGCGAGAGGTAAAAGTTTCGACATTTACATGTAAGGTTTTCTTAAGCAGGCCCATTTTAAGATTAAATATTTATTTTTGTGTTATATGCGACTTGTCTACTAACAATATAAAGGGCAGTAGAATAAATAGTATTTGCTGAGAGGTTCATTGTTAATCACATGCATCTATACATAGTCTTGATCTCCCAGAAATATTCGCCAAAATAAAAAAAATAGTTTCTGTCTGGTAATCTGGATTGTTTTTATGTTATTTTAATTTTTTTAAATATTTCCTATGGGAGTGTAATTTTATTTAGTTTCAAAACTATTATTTTTCGAATGATTGTTTTCTAATTAACCTTCTGCTCTTGTACCAGGTATGTCGAGATTATCCTGTCCGCAACGATGCACCTCGCTGACACCAAGTTAACATGTCGAGTCTGATCATTTTATTACATTTTAATTGTGAATGATTTCTCAATATTATGATTCCAGCCCCTCAGACTGTGTGGATCAACCTGGAAAGATTAATATAATTAATATTCAAGTGTGCAGAACGAAACGGTCCCAGACACCAAGAGCTGAAAAGGTACGTGGGGTCTCAAGTTCGAATCCTGCGTAAGCATGGGCATTTTCACCCTTGTATTTTTAATTGACTTTCCTACAATCATCTTCGCTAACATATCCTATCATTCCTTGCCGGCCCAGGTGCATATATGGCAAATATCCGTTACATCTGGGTTGGACGCCCTATCTGTAGGATGAGGTACAGTCCCAGAACTTCATGTATCACCTACATACACCGTGTTCCCTGGTCCTGTCCGGTGACTGATAATGATGTTTGTTCAATTAGTCTGGGCGTGATTGAGGAACTGGTTCCCTAACCGTACCGAATTGTTGAAACAGACGCTACCTCTAACACAAACGCAAAGAAACAGCTTCGGCATTAAATTTATTTTAATGAACTGTATGATTAATATGACTCATACACTTGATCTCTGGTTATCTCTTTATGCGTTCTAGAAGGAGAAAAAAAGATTTTGTAACAATACATTACATAACATTATATACATAACATAACATTACATACATCATATTATTATAACAATAAATTGAATTGCTCTCGCGGTTTATCTCATTGGTCAGCGTGCTCGCTTTCCTTGACGCGACACTGGGTTCGATTACCGGTCGGGCAAGATTGTAATGTGCACTTTCCTTGCAATGTCCCAGTATATGTTGCTGTGTGAAGATGAGAAAACTAACTTCTCAAGTTGAGAAGATCAGAATATACGGCGTGGGGATTTCTTCATGCTCAATACGCCCTTAACCCATGGCTGCGAGGCTGGGACGCTGCTGGACTTGCTGTCGCGCGAAGTACAGACAGAGAGAAGAAATGAATTACAATAAAAAATTATGTAAATTTTGGGTACCTCGTACATAGTTGAATTTAGTTCAATACTGTTCGTTTCCTTGGTAATAAATAAAATGAATGTCAGATCAAATTATGCAAATTATGTCTGTTTACAGTGTTCAAAGATTACTGTTTGGTTAATTTGATTAGTGTATCCCTGAGTCCTCGAACAATTATAAGAACCTGTAGCCTGCAACGAAGAATAAAATCCGGTGCTGCTAGCCGAATTCGTTTACTATGCTCCGTGACGTCACGGAGGTTAAGCGAATTTCAGACTCGCGGGGCCCTAGTTGGGTGACAGGTAGCATCTCCGCGTACGCGCCTCCTGCTACGCACTCCTGCGACACTACCCAGCGGCCAGAATTGGGAAGGAATAAAGATATGGGTGAGGTTTACTTGTAGGACACTTCACAGGGGTTGGACTAGCCCTTGTGAAGCAGCCAAACTCTTTTTGTTGGTACAAATTTCACATGAGATTGGACGGGAATCGAATCCGGACCTCAGTGGAGAGGCTAGAGACTTCGCTATGCCTTATAAATTTAACGGCGTTGAGTCTTCCATTAGTACTACAGTCCTCACAACTGTTTCTGTGACGTCAGCACATCTAGACCTATCATTCCGCGACTGGCAAGTTAGGCCCGATTCGAATACACATTTTGCACACAAACAAATTTTCCAAGAAAATATATCAATTTTTTAAATAGATAGGCGTTAGTTAAGTATAAAAATGACAAATTTCAATGTAAACGGACGATTTATTTAAGGCCGTATCTTATGAAATAATGTTTAACATGACATCAAAGTTGTGCATACTATTTAATACTTAAGATTCTATGGACATGAAAATACAATATTCCAAGTGTGCTCTTAATAGCAAGTTAAAATTAGCTTAAACTAAATATCCATAATATGAAGTATCATTCCAAAATAATCCTAAACATTGTAATTTAAGTTTCAAAGAAATTATGTTTTATCTGAAATCTCGATCACATTTTTAAAAGAAAATTAAATTAACATGATTTTAATAAAAAGCTCAGTATTTAATTTATCAATTACGTAAATGTAGCAAATTCATTACTTATTAAAATTATCAATGCCTTAAGATTATTACTTACCTATAAAATTCAGCATTACGAAAGTTAAACTGATTTACATTGTAATATATATTTACTCACTCTCTCTCTCTTACCATGTCGTAGTCCACGCGCTCACTCCATACGGAGTTGAAGAAAGGGTCCGTTTCGTTCGTGCCTGGGTCGGCATCTAAATACTACAATTACAACACATTAGATATAGGCTATTGATGAACCTGGATGTGTTCATCATTATTTATTTACTTTCTCCTTTACGTGTTTTCTTTGAATATGTCAACACATCACACACATGGAGGAAAACAAGGCCCTCTGTCGGCACACAAAATATAACCCAAACAATCAACAATCCACTCAATATTAAAAAACCCTACAGATAAAAAAAACAATCATTCACACTGAAAATTATAATGCAATCTGACTACTCATCCACACTGAATGCGCATTCTGTCGTAAGAAATTTTAACCTTATCACCTTATAATTAGAGACACAACTTGGTCTTCGACAGATGCTTGCAGATTAAAAAAAAAAAAAATTGAACAAACAAATGTATATGCCCCTTCCCTTTATGATGGCCAATGTTGGAACACGCGGCGCACGTCACGCATCGCCGTCTATCGGCTGGTAGCTCCCCGTGTACCGCAATAAAGCGCTGCAACGTCAATTTGCTCCAAACCATATTTTCCACCAAATTCCATTACTGAACACACGCTGCGAAGCGTTCTCCAGTACACACGACGTTTACATCATATTAAAGTTCTCACGGCGAAAGAATATTCTTTATTTCACGAATATCGAAGAAATACAAACTTTAAAATTCCCGCGGTGCAGAAATATTGTTGACTTACATGAATTGTGTTACAAAACTGTGTTACAAAATTGTTCTATTTATATTTTGATCACTGTCCGAAATCTGATACACTCCGTGTTATAAAAATTGTAACACAAGATGTCCGCGTCCGCTGCCTAACACTGCAATCGCGTAACTAAAATCAGTCTTCGCGTTGCGTCTATTCATATGTTATTGTTCCTAATCCCGAATTCACTCGCTTTATCACTACCTTGATTTTGTCCACGTAAAAAAAATGTAAACCAAAATAACTTAGCAACGTTTTACATGACGCTTCCGCAAAAATTTTCAAAAAGTAGACACAACATAAAAACGCGTGCTATCATCCTCACGTCCGAACTCGTTCTGTCTGTAACCCAGTTTTCATTGTTGGTCTACACAATCCAAGTGACTGTCTTTTTTCCAAACATATGCCCATCACCATAATAAATGTTCGAAAATGTTTACATTTTTCACTGTTTTGGGGCATCTTGCGTCTTACTCTCTCTTTCATAGTTTTATTAACTTTTGGTTTGTAATTATCACATTACCGAATTCCCCTTTCCCGTTTTCCTTTTTCCAAAAGACCTTTATTTTCCGTCTTCCCCACTCGTGATGACGTCACTTACATCTTCGGTCGCTCTTTTAATTCTTTCTTAGCTCGCTATGCTATGGAACTGGATACTGATTTATTAAAGCCTTACATAAATTCCCCCCCGCGCCGTAACTAATTTTGCCCTGATCTAAATATTTTTCCCTATAATTTCTGTAAGTTTGGCCAAAATCCACCCAGGCATTCACTGGATATTCAATAAAACTCGTTTTATTATATACTTTCAGAGGTACAACAATGGTCACCATATCTTCAACTCCGCCGTCATGCATGCAATTTATACCATTTATAATATTTACGGAACCCGTGGCTCGAATAACGTGATTCTTGGTTCAAAATGTTCCTAAATTTGGGTTCTATGCACTGTTCACAATGCCTATTGCCCCCCTTTTGTTTTCCATTACTTTCCTAATAATTATTTTTACGCGGCGCTGTCGTCTATTGTTTCTTTAATTATTGGCTCCTCTTTGCTTATGTAGAAGTTCCTTGTCCCACGCATTCTTGCGGGCTAGTCTCACAAATCATTACAATATCTTTCCCAATGTAATATAAATATTCAAACGTAAGAAATGACAAAGAGATCAGGAAACATAAAGGAGTAAACTACTAGAACGCAAATATAAGGAACCCATATATTAGTTTCATCAGTTTCTTAAATATTTAGAACAAACCAATACAAATAAATAATTTACAGTGGGAACTTATTTTTCTTGTAACATTAATCGAAATTTGGCACTTTACTCTTTTTCAACACAATGAATTGTCACAATTAACACTCTGGCTTGTTCAATGATCACATTCTGAAAATTTTCAAGACAAAATTTGGGTAAATCCCGAGTTTAGGGTGGCACGGTTCCTTTGATTCACTGATTTGGTTCATTGGAAGAGAATCGACTCCATGAACTGAATCCTTGTTTGTACGTAGTTGTCGCTTGTAGTTAAGTTCATGATATTACAGCAATAAATATAATTATTTAAAATAAAATGTATTTCACTAATTCATGCTACTTAAAGTTTTATTATTGGGGGGCTATCGGCCCCCCATTTTAAGACTAAAACATCATAAAATAATATCATAAAAAGTCAAAAAATAAAAATTTAACTCACGTTTCTTTTTCACAGTTCGGTTTTCTATTATTAATTTGTTTAGAAGTCTTCAAAGTTAACAATAATTTAATTCTTTTTATTTCTGAAAAAATAATAGTTTTTACGAAATGAAGCTTAAACATGTTTAATAAAAATAAACAAATAACTCACCTCTGAACTTATTTTTTAAATTTTCTTAATATTATCACAAAACTTTTCGAATTTATTATTTTTTGTATTTCTGCGCCATATATGTTCTGCTAAGGGGCACTTCGACCACCTTCCGTCAAAGTCTTGGTTTCGTAACCACTAGTTCTGAGATAACCGTCGGTCAGGACTGCTTGTCGCTTCGACCATCATATTTTGACCGGAGGTTTTGACAACTAGAAGTTACGATGAGCGGTTGGAGCGACTGCATAATTTGGCAGTATGAAATTCATTTGTTTTCACATGTACAACCATGTTGTTTACTCTGTGGATGTACATGACCAGCTTGTCTTCGTATTTTTGTTGTCTTTGTGGTTTTGTGTTTAGCTGTGTTCTGTTTCATCACCGTATGGAAAAAATGGAAAATTATGAAAAGAAGAAGAGAAGCACAAATTTTTCAAGCGAGGAAGTTGACCTTCTTGTAGAACTCGTCAACGAAAGGAAAGAAATAACACAATTTGAAGTTTTACATTCTATTACGTGGAAGGAGAAGGAAAACGTACGTTGTATTTTATACTAATAAAGTAATGAATAAAAACAAATTTAAAAGTATATAATGCTTTAAAATTTGAATGTATTTTTATCTAAAGTATTAAATCAATATAACTTTTTCTTACAGGCATGGAATCAGGTCCAAAACAGATTTAATTCTGTCATGGGGACTGGGAGAAATTGGAAGACCTTAAAAAATAAATATGAAATGTTGAAGAAAACAACAAGGAAGTCTGCAGAGATCCGCCAACAGGTCATGAAAACTGGAGGGGGTAAAAATACTTCCATTAATTTAGTCACTGCTGAGGAGAAAATAAAAGATATGATTCTCCTTAGTGTAGAAGGATTAAAGAGTGTTGGGGATTGTGACGAGAGCGATGAACTAGAAGAACCACAAGCAATGATAGTTCTTGACGAACTGGTGGAAAGTGGCATTCAACTATCTGATGGAGCAAGCACCTCAACTGCTGATCCTGTGACAGTAGTGTGTGAACAGGCCCCGATACCACAGTGGGAAACGTGGAAGCCTACATCATTGAAATAAAAAGGTTTCTTCAAAATTAATGGTCAAGGGCAGCAAAAATAATAATAATAATAGAACTGTAAATATGAAATATACTGAATTAGCTGAGGCAAGGATCCATGAATCTAAGGAAAGGACAAGGAGGGAGGAAGCAGAACACTTATTAAAAATGGAATTTTTGAGAAAGGAGTCTGAGCTAAAAGTTGAAATTTTGAAAAAGGAATTGGAAATGAAAACATTACAAATTAAAGCACTTAAAAAAACTTTGTAATTTTATCATTTGTAATTCTTATTTGGTTTTTAAATAAAACAATTATGTTTATCTTGTATATGTTTTATATTCTTGAAAAATAATCCCTTATTAGTGAAGTTCTACGATTCCCATCACCATTACCTAGAGGTGCAACAGGCACATGATCATCATGAGAAACTTCAACATCGATAGGAGGATCTTCTTCTCCCATTTCTATTGCAAAATTGTGTAATATTGCAGTAGCTAAAATTACTGCTTGAATTGTCTCTAATTTCAAGTGCATTTCTAACCGCAGCACTGGAAAGCGACGTTTCCACACACCATTCTGCCGCTCCACATTTCTTGTCCGTATGTGAGATTCGTTGTATAAATGTCCAGACTCGGTTACAGGGTTTTGTAGTGGGGTTAACAAGTAATATCTGTTCTGATAACCCGAGTCTCCCAACAACATTCCTGTTTTAAAATCTCTATTTTCAAATCTGCTTCTGATTTTTGAATTATTAAATATTGTCTGGTCATGTGTTGCACCAGGCCACCTAGCAACAATGTCTCTTATTTTTAAATTTGCATCACAAATTGTCTGAACATTAATTGAAAAATAGTTTTTTCGGTTCCTAAAGTTTTCTGCATTCTCTCCTCCAGGTGATTGCATTCAAACGTGAGTACAGTCAATTGCACCAACTACGTGTGGGAACCGGGCAATGCTGTAGAAATCCAGTTGAATTTCATTTAATTCTGCAGCACCTGGCATTTTTATGAAGTCATTCCGTAGAGAACATATGGCATAAGTGACTTCTTTAATAAATACTGAAGCCGATGATTCACTTATGCCACTAAAATCTGCAACTGATATGAGCATATTTGCAGATGCATAGAATCGTAAAGCCAGCAATATCTTGTTTTTTGCAGGTACAGCATTATTCCTGAAAAAATATAGTAATGTACATAAAAAGTGTATGAATGAATTGTCATCATTGATAACTATAAAAGTTTATTATATTTGTTCTTGCGTTTTCCCCATCTATCAAAATGAATAACAATGGCTTACTTCCCTTTCTGCCTTAAGATATTCTATAATATTGTTGATTTATCATATTTTATTTCTTATTTTCATGCACGATAAAAAGTAGGGTTATGAAATAACAATACAAAGTACGTTTATTCAAGCCGACAGGTAAGAATTGGTATCTCATTTACATTTCTTTGTATTATTATTACATATCTTTGTATCATATTTTCAAAAATGTAGATTGTGCTGTACTAACCGAATACTTCTTGGCGTTATTAATGTTTCTATCTTCGCAAGTATGACCATTACGGCTTCTTTGGGGACACGGAATCGTCTCTGAAATTGTTCATCGCTTAAAATTAAAAAGTGGTCAATTCTCTCTCTTACTCTCCTTTCAGAAATGTATGGGAACAAATGTTCTACTTCTTCCAAAAAATGTCATTTCCTACTAAGAAAATTTTTAAAAAATATAAAAGTTAAAAGTATTGTACTCACGTCTAGTATTTTTATGAAGTTTCGTAAATTGATTTTATGGATATTAAAAATTTCCACATAATGTCACTTATATTTTTTTAACATGTTTTTTTCTCCACATATATTCACAAAGGTAAGTCGGCGCTTAATTGCACTCCAAGTGCTTTCGATTGTATTGGTGTGCTCGTTATTTTCAGGATCCTTGAAGTGCAAAGAGTGGTTGACGGCGAAATGCCGATAACCTTTGTCTTTTAGACAATTATAAGATCTCCAGCAATCCGAGATCACAATGGATCCCGGTTTGATAAAAGTTTTTATAATGTCTAAAAGAACCTCTTTGCCTCTATTTTCAACAATCTTGAAAAAACAGCGTTTTGACACTCATTCAATTCCCCCAAACACCCATTTTCCATTCACTCTCCTACCTCCATTAAACTTCCTTTTGCCAAATTTACTTTCATCAATTTCCACAATCACACCTTCACCACCCAAAGGTACACTTTCTCTTTCCAGAATCATACAACATACTTGATATCGTAGGCTTCCGCGGCCAGAGGCATGATCTGGGCTGTCCGGGGTGACGCCGCGTCGAAGGCTGGGGTGTCGACGTTTCGACCGACATATCGCGGTCCTCTTCAGGGCTGTACTGCGCCAGGATCATTTTCTCCTCACCAGTAACCCTGGTGAGGCGGGAATTTATTCAATGACGTGTTACAGTATAACTCCAGCATTTCTGCTTTTGGAGAACTTAAATAAACTAATTAATCTAAGAACTTAAAACTATATACAAAGCCTCTTTGGGCTCTACTGCGCCAGTATGTTGGGCGCTCTGGTTTATATAGAGAAAGGGGCAGGCTGTGATAGGCCGAGGTGTAGGCCAATCGGGCGTGACTAGGTGAAAGGAGGCGGGGGGAAGCGGACGGACGGAAGCGGTCGGTGGTCGGACGGCGTGGGGCGGTCCGGTAAGCTCAGGAATCTGAGCGTTAGAAATAATAACAATTAATAAAAAAAATTCATAAGAATTTCTAATAAAATTATTAATTCTAAAATTATTTAATATCACTTAATAAACCTTGTTCGTTCCTGTTTTCATTGCATTCATTGCATTTTTAGAGTATATGGAAACTATGACAGTAAAATAATCAAACATAACCTCATAACCTTGGATCATCCTAAAATTTAATATTAAAATACATTTATTTAACGCAAAAACTATCGTTAAAACTGAAGTTGACTTTGGGGGATGAACCTACATTTACTTTTATACGCAAAACAAGAGACCGTATCAGCAATTTCTCAATAATTCAAGAGAAACTGGACAAAACGTATTCGTTTGATACAGAAGTCTTTAGATGTTTACAATTCGTAATTGAGCTTTGTATACTATGTTCAACTCCCATCATTTATTTTAGATTATTACCACATTTTTGAACTGAAATCAATTACAATCGTTTTCTTACTTCAGAATTTTTATAAAAACTTTCGTCTTCTTTTGGTACATGTCCGTTAATTTTAGTTGGAAACGAAAACACCGATGTTCGGTTCCTCGTCTCGAGCCTTTATTTCCCCGACATTTGAGATCACACCATTTAAAACCTATATTCTGGATTTCAAGTACTGTAATTTTTAAATATAAAGTTGTTGATAACCGCGACAGAGAAGAAAGCTCTAACACCATCGTAGCATAAACTAAAGCAAGATGGCTGTCGCACATAGGCATAGTTGGCCTGTATATTCCTTCGTCACAAGCAGCTAACGACGTAGAGATTAGACCTGTAGTAATAGGTGTTGGTAGAGCCCCTGGCCAAAGCGATAAAATGCACTGACTTTGACGTGACGAAACTAGACAAATATAGTACTTATTTAGGATAGTAATTACTCAGTAACAGAGGATTACTCCAGAGAAAGCTCCCAACGCCCAACAAGGGTTAAAAAGACCTCAACAACGATGCAATAAATTTTTAAAAAATACTTGTTCTATGAAGATAAGTCATCATCATTGCCATTGACGTTGTTTGGCTTTGCCTTTCCAGGCTTGTGCCTTTGTCTGAGACTAGTTCTTGTGTGCGTTGCTGGCCCAGATTCGATTGGCTGCGCATAGCCTTCAGCCTTCAGTCTCGCTTTGCGACCTTGGTGTCATGACTATGCATTCACACAATCAGTCTAGGTAACGTCTTGGCGTTTGCCAATTGATCTGAACCGCGTCATGCCAAGCAGTGTTAACAGGTCTCGCCTCTCGTTGCGATTCTCCACCCAAGCCTTTGGCATTAACCAGGGCGTCTGTGCGGTTCTGACGGGTCTCGGACAACACCAGTTTTGTGAGCCTTCTGCGAATGACTCACCTGAAATTTGTTCCTTGTATAGTTGGAACCCGAACAGGCCTGACGCTCCCTTTTGTGCTGTGTACTCGCATGCTGAGGATTGCGGTAGCACAGTTCGCTCTCTGCAGGCCCGCTGAGTGGCGTCTGGGCGAGTCATGATCACTTGCGTCTCTCCTCCCGCGATGGTCATATTCTCAAATATCACCTTTTCTCGTTCCGGAAGCTCACGATGTCTGAAATAGCCAATATGTGTTTCAAGTAGAAACGAGTGTTTGTCGCGAATTCTGAGAATGTGGTCGGTGTTATTCCATGGCCTTGGAGCCGTTGCCGTATTTGTTGGCGTCGTACACCGATATGACCGCTCCAAATAACAAGGTCGTGCGTGAGCTGCGATACGTCAGGTATAGCCATGACAAATGACAGCGTTGGATTCACCTCTGCAGATGACATTGCCATGAAGAGTCGGCGTTTACTCCTAACGACGGTATCTCTTCGAATAAGTTATGGGTAATCTGCTTCACAGAGATAGCGTGGTAGCCTGCTTTCCCTCTAGCCGTAGCCGTTGGTAAGTTTGGCACCTTTATCTCCGTCTCCTTTCCCACTTTATCCGCGATGTTCCCTATCTGAGTTAGGCAACGGTGGGTGCTGGAACGTTGAACGTTTTCTCCGCAATGGCTTTTCGAACGTCCTTCTCCGCGCTGGTCAGCTGCTGCCTACCCAGTTTCGACTTGATGTCGATCAGATGCATCTACAGCAAGCCAATTATATAATACGCGAATTCCTCGCAAGCGAGGGTTTGATCTAGCTGCTTTTCGTCGGGCTCGAAAGCCGCGAATGTCTCCCTGGTGATGTCCAGTTTTGTGAAGTTTGACAGATAACTCTTTCTTGGATCAATCTGTCACTGAAACAGCGACTCCGAAGATTGCCTCGGACACGATACTCTCGTTCCTTTGGGGTGTGGTTTCGCTGGAGTTTGGAGCGCTTCCGGCGGTGGCATCTCTGGTGAAATGGTTCCAGGCGTGGGCTTGGGCTTTGTAGGTGGCGTCCTCTCCCTCTTCTTCCCAACCCGTGCAGGATCAAAGTTTTGAGGTTTCCCTTTGTTGTTTGGCGCAACCTTGCGGATCATTTCCAGTGTGTATGCCTCCGGTTTTGCTTCCATTGATAAGCCTTTGTTGGCGACTCTAGGTGAACCAGTAATTTGGCGGGAGTGAATTGTTCTAGCCTTATCAAGCTCCAGATTTAAAAATGGGTCATCCAAACATCATCATCATCATCATCATCAAATATCAGTCATCCAATGTCCAATATTTCCTATAACTTCCATATTAGTCAATTCATTCGTGAGAAAATCATTATTAAACTTTTAAGTAAATAATTTACACACACAGAATCTATAAGTAATATCTTTTATTTCATAGTATGTCATATTTCGCCTCGAAGACCGCAGTGGGACTACTTATACGTGGCATTTCTCCTCGTGCGGGTAGAAGGTCAGAAAATGAGACTTTATGGTTCAGTATACCGTAAAGGAATCTCATACCTGCTTACAAACTTGGAAATTTGAAAACTACACTTCTAATTCGTTTTATAATAGCATGGCCAAGACACCAACAATGCAGTTGATTAAAACTGTGAGACAGAAACGTACAATAGTTGATGCACAATTTAGGTAAAGTTTTATATGACAAAGTTAGAGGACGTGTTTATTTTTAATACTTAAATGTAAATTAACAAAAAATAAATAAGATACACCTAAATATTTATAATAATATTAACTTTACACTCACAATAAACAGTTTTCTGTAGATTTTTCGATTGTGTCGGCTTATATTCAACCGACTTGCTCTTAAGACACGCTATCTATCATTTATAAAACTTGAAAATGTCTATATTACAATGTACCGATAACATGGATTTAATCATTGACTATTTTTGCCATAAGGACACAAAATTCACCTTTATTGTTTGTAACAATATTACTATTATTAGTTGCTAAATACATTAAAATGTGTAGTTGAAGTAGGAACCACTTACCAATCTGATAAGTAAGCCAACATTACATCCTCATTAACCGGGTAACTAATTATCCATTATTATTTGTATTTTTTTTTTTTTCAGAAATGAAAATTGTCCATATTCTTTTTATACCTTTCTTCCTATTTCTGAGGTATTAATGGTTCAATTGCTTTATTGCATTTATCTATTATAACTCTTGGATACCTTTCTTTATACTTCTATTTTATTTTATAATTCTCCGTTTTTATAAGGTAAATTAGTAGGTGTGGCAATGATATCAGTATTACTATGTGCACACCATAATGGATTTAGTCCAAGTGAAGTGAAGTTCTTTTCTAAATAATCCAGGGAATGATGACAATATCATGAAAAAGCCTACTGAACTTTTGTCATTCAAAGAGATGTGAATAAAGGTGAATTGTGAACAAAATTACCATGAAAGTTGTATAATCGTCTGGTCAACCTTGCCGAACATTTTGTATAACATTAATTTTGTGAAACAAATAATTAGTAATTAATACGAAAGTATATTTATGTTTTCTGTTTACATTTAATTTGTTCACACTGGGGATGCAATTTTTACAACAAATAACTTTTTCTTCTCTCCATAAATATCTCAAAAATTTATTCTGATGACTCTGTCCGTCTGCTGAAAGTCTGCCTTTCTGAAAGACTTGTGTCAATATTGTTGCATAATTGACGGCCATCACGTCGTGGTTTCTGCCACACACTAAGTCCTGACGATGGCTACGAAAGAAGAGGCCCACCTGAGTAGCCATGATCGCTGGAGCGGACATGCTTTAAAAGCCTCGGTTCGTAGGGTCGCAGGTTCTGTCAATCACGGGCATCGATGTTTCCTTTGCGTAACATTTTTCCAAACCACCATTCATCGTCTGTTATAAAAATTTCTTTCCCCTCTCCAAACGAATGTGCGACCGGGTGAAAGCAATAGCCAGCGGGTAAGAAAGAGGCCATTCCCTCTGGTGTCCTCAATTTTAATTTTCGAATTATGTGGTTGGGATGATTTGAAGCAATGGTATAGAGTAAGAAATAAATACCTTTAGATTTAAAGAGTAAATAGTTTATTAAGGTGGTCTGTATTTATTCTTCTGGAATCTGGATTAAATTCGCCTTTGGGTGTACAATTTTCCAAGTCGGAAATTACTTGCTGCTGGAAAGACGGTAAGGTTTGGAAAATGTATTGGAAAGTTTCGAAATAAATTTAGCTATTGCAGATCAAATTCTTTATGCAGTTGAATATTAAAAAAACAAACCGAGGTACTTTTGTTGCAGTACGAAGTATTTTGTTTTGAAAAGTTTAAAGTGGTTTTACTGCAGTAGGGGCAGCACTTCCCCAAATGGGGCAACCTTAGGTTAAAATTGGGTGGAGAGCAGATTTATATAAAAGCAGTATAAGATAGACCTTGACGACGGGTTTTCTGTTAATTATGGGTATAACTTCAACAGGTGGTTTATGCTGTATTGTTTTTTGTTTATTAATATGGGGTTTCCAAGTCAACCGCGTACCAAGAAAAACTCTGAGGTATTTGGTTTATTTGTTGGGGTTCGGGGATGATCAATTCGTTTTGGACGTTTAATTGTTATGTAATAATGAGTGATTATACAAGGGGTGCAGAAACTTAGGAGTTTGGCTCGAGAAAATATACTGATTATTTTTATTGTTGAAAAGTAAGTCTAAGTTTCTGTAGTCATCAGGTGAAGAAATCACACCTGTTTGAGGATTCTCTAGTAAGAGGCTAGCTCGTGGCTCATAGCGAAGTCACTAGCCTTTCACTACAAAGGTTCGATCCCCATCGGTTTCATTGGAAATTTGTTCCAACACAACGAATTTGGCTGCTTCAGAAGGGCTAGTCCATCCCCTGTGAAGTGTCCTGAACCTTATCCCTATCCTATTCCCTTCCTAATTCTGATCGCAGGGTAGTGACGTAGGAGCGCGTACGTGGAGATGCTACCTGGCTGTCCTCTTGACAGCTGACTGCGACGAGACTAGACTCTAGAAGTAAAATACAATGTTAACGGAGGAATACTCCAAAGTACAAGAGCTTAACGCTCGTTAAGGGGCTAGGAGATGCGTTGCGTCAAAATAGCCGTAACAAATTTTAAAAAAAGAAAAAAGAGTTGTAGTCATCCTCAATCTCTTTTTGGATTTTACTGACAATTTTTTGTTATAATTGACATATTCATGAATAAATCGGCTTTCGCTAAGTCTCGTCCACGGGGAGTGTTTCTTTAATAATTGACTCGCCGTTAGTTGGGTTCGCTAATGAGCTGAAGCTGTTTGAAGTACTTACAGGATGAAACGAGGCGTTTATGTAGAAAATGTGGTTTAGCCATCCTTTTTGCGTCACCTACTGCTTTTTGGTCGACGATCCATTTTCGAGGATTACTCCGTGACCCAGACGTTCGTGACAAATTACCATGCGTGTTGTGAGAAGTAGATAAAAGCCAGTGTCCTCGGGAAAATTTTCGACTCCCATGCATTTGAACACTGTGACCGAGAGGTAGGTCCCCTACACGGCAGCTTACAGCACTGATTCACGAAGTTCACATGCTGCACTATTGTAGAAGTCTTAGATGTTCCACGCTTACAGGGTAAGCAGCATTGCTAACCGTCTCGCAATCAATGACGGTTCGCCACGAAGTGAAATTTTTATTTGCAGACTTGAATTTCAATTGAAAGGCTATCGATGCCAAAATTATTTTTCCATGTTCTCTTCCAGATTTTTGGTACTCGAAGGGCCAAGAATCAATGTTCCCAGTGAATATCACGGATATCATTATTTTACACAAATCCCAGTCTCATCTAACAATTTGTTTACTTTTCAGAGCCCAGTGTGATTTCTGGAACTCTAAAAGTTACTCTGTACGTGCACGCGTTTCCTGAAATTATGGTATTGTTCGTCTAACTCAAAATCATTCCCAACCGGATCGATATCCACCACCTACGGTTTGTTGATATTTTAAAGGGGTCAATAATGGTAAGGGTTCTTTTTAGGTCAACAGTCAAATGTGAACAGGTGACTGATCAGAATAATTAAGTTAACACTGATCACAAAAATTATTGAGGAATTTGTAATAATTCGTTTTCTGGTATTACACATCCGTTCTTTTGAAATTTTAAGTGTATATACTGGTATGCAAAAGATATTTTGTGCAATTAGCCTCTGTGATTTAGCTTCTGATAAATTGGGTTTATTTGGAAAATTAAGTGATGGAACAAAAATAGAACTTTTCTAATCAATTTTTACAAACGTTTTTTATAATATATTTGAGAAAATCATCTTAACGCCATTTATGTGTCATTTATGGTAATAATACTCAGTATATTATATAAAAAAATATACTGTATGTTAGAAAGAAAACGTTAGGTACTCCGCTGTTTTTAAAAGGGCTCTGTGAGAAAAAGATTTGGAATCCCTGATGTAAAGAAAACGTTTTAATCGGTTGTTCGGCTACTGATTGTGAATGTGCTATTTCCAAGCAATGCAGCCCACTGTGTGTCGCGACGCGGCTCGCAGGCCGCGAGTCGTGCAGCCACATAGAACGCCGTCCCCTGCGTTCGTCGCCACAGCCCGCTGAGAATTCGCAGGCGATTTCGGCAATCCTCCGCGGAGCCGGGCGCTGTATCGCCCCATCGCAGCCAAACTACGGCGCCTCTGCTCGGGTGCCGCTCCTCCGAATGGGAGAGCGCATGGGCTTTCATTGCCCATCGGCGGAACCGCGGCAGCCGAGACGGCGCGGGTGGGGAGAGAATGCGGCGCGGTGGAAGGAGTGAACGTAGTGAAAGAAGGCTGATTGTGGGACGGTGAAGACAGGAAAACGAAAGACAAGGTAAGTGTTGTGATCCGATTCACGCGACCTCCATAGAACACAAAACGTAAAAAACCGTCAGAAATGACTGAGGGCGTCAACTGATGTCACTCCAGTCCGGGAACCTAGGACCAGGAGGTCCTAGGTTCGAGTTCCGACGGTAGCGGGGTTTCTGACACTAGCTTGTCAGCTAGGTCGAATTCAGTCGCTGTCTGCAGGAGAATTCTAGCGGCCGGCTGCTCTGATCGTTAGTTTTCCGTGTTTTTTCCGATCAACACCAGGCGAATGCTGGAGCAGTACCCTACCAAACGGGCCACGGACCGCGCGCGATCTGTCCTTCCTCTTCCTTGTCCTATCCTCTCCCCTTACACACACACACACACACACACACACACACACACACTAACATGCACTACACTACCACACATGCCGGAAAACCGGTCGGGAGCTTAGAGCTTGTCTCGCTGGTGGGAGATACCTGGTTGTACACTAAAATGATTCTTAGGCGTTTCCTCTTGTGAGCATCTGTTGGTGCGTCTCTGATAACAGACCAGCAATATTAAATACTGCCATTCCATCGTTCACTGAAGTTCTTTTCAAACGTAGTGATATTCTGGTGAAACCTTTCTCCATGACCATCACAAATGATGCCAAGGTTTTGAGGATAGAAGTGAAGATGAGAGTCCATGAAGTGTAGTGATGTGTTATTATGAGTAGCTTTGTATGCCAGACAGGCTGCGAAATGTATGTTCGCCACACATAAAAAATAAATCCGACTTATTTGTACACTGACGTGACATTACATTTCACTGAACGTCATATGAACTTATTTTTTCAATTCTTAAAACTTAACGTCACTAGATTTTTCTAACAACCAACACATCAATCAACAACACATGAGAGTAAGAGTAAAATATCTAAAAGTAAACAAAAAAAACTCTCTAGCAACATCACATTACAGTAGGAGAACACTCAAAATAAAAAAAATCTCTATCAGCAACAGAAGACAGTGGAGAACACAATTACAAATAAACATAAATTTTCTGATCCCTCAATATGTAAAAAGCTAAAATGTGGAATTTTTTGCACAAATGGTGTGTGGAAAACTAAGATTAATTACGGGTTCGTTATTTTTAGCCAATAATAAGCAAGAACTACATAATTTCATCTAAAGGACATTCTTCATGTTGGGCAATGTTATCAAGAAAAAATTCGAACCAGCTGCAAAATTAAAATAGAATACAGTTACACAACGAACACATAATCTCAGCATTATCATTCTTTCAAATGCGCGTCCAATTAAACTCCCACTCTTCTCCGATCATCAGACCAAAATCTTCTCTCTTTTCATTCGTTTAAATCGACACAGCACACGTAGATAGTTCGTGACGAATCCAAAACTGCAGCTAGAAAGAAGCAGCGACCAAGGCGAGCATCCACGCGCTGCGATGACATGGCCACATATACGTGGGTTTTACTAATGTGGCATCTGTGGGTAGTTTCTCCAAGATGGAATTCGGCACGACTCTTTGCGTCATTGTCGGTCCTGTCGGTAGAGTCACTTGATACGTTCGATAGTTCGTACTTGGCACTGTTTGATACGTTCGCGATCACCCGATATCTTGCAGTAGGACCAAGAAAGCCGCAAAAAGTCGTGCCGAGTTCCATCTTGGAGATACTACCCACAGCTGCCACATTAAAAAACTCAAGTATAACCAGCAGACCACCACTTCTGCTCTCTGGCGAATGGGCGCCACGCCGGCGTTGGCTGCCACTGAATCGCGCGCTACGATGGCGTGGCCACATATACTTGGGTTTTGCTGACGTGGCGTCTGTGGGCAGTATCTTCAAGATGGAATTCGGCACGACTCTTTGCGTCATTCCCAGCCCTGCCGCTAGAGTAGCTTGATCTGCAGCACTACTTTATACGTTCGCGATCACCCTATATCTTGCAGTAGGACCAAGAAAGACGCTGAAAGTCGTGCCGAATTCCATCTTGGAGATACTACCCACAGCTGCCACATTAAAAAAGAGTATAGCAAGCAGACCATCACTTCTGCCTCCTGGTGGATGAGCGCCACACTATCGTAGGCCGCCACTTCTTCATAGGCTGAAGATATCGGTAAGAATCGCGAAGAATGCTTTTACAGACCAATTCAAAGAACAAGAACCAGAGGAGGTTGAAGCGGCAAATCGAAATTACGAGGTAACGTTAGTATTTGGTTTATTTTCATAGATAATTAAGCATTGCTGTTTTTTATATGTGATGCTGAAATTGAGAAATTATAATTAGAAATTCTAATTGTTGAGTAATGCTCGATATTTTATTTTTGTTTTACAAGTTATCATGTCAAATTTCGGGTGTGTATGGTGTATTTTGGAACACCAATTTTCATTATGCAAGATGGCAGTAAGCTACTGGCCAGTTGCGAAGTGCCGTAAAATATTCCGTTAGAGAGTTCTACCGAATTAATCGATCATATGTAGCATGAACGGATAAGTCATTAACATATTATACAGACACTAATATACATTAATGATGAATAACGTATATCCAAAATGTAGCGAAATTGAAGTCAGTGAAGCAGACCCATGCTAGGAATGTATGATACATATTCATGATACACATGTATGATTCACATTCATATGATACACATGTATGATACACAATTTCGTATAAAAAATGTGAAAATGGGACTTTAATGTCTTCGAATTGATGAAAGAAAGTTATTTTCTTCTGTCAAAATTGCTGCACATTGTTAAATCCTAAATCGTAATTAACAAAACATCAGTCGTTGCGGATTTCAAGATGGAGCAAAGGTGCTATCTTTCAAGAGTTTCATTGTTATTTTTTATCTTTTGCGACTGAGAGAACATCTCTGCCTATTACGTTTTGTGACTTTCTATACGTTCCCAATGTAAACGATCTACTTTTTCGTATTAGATTTCAGTTTGTCCTGTTAGTGAATCCAGAAATGTTTGTTAAATGTGACCTCATCCATTCCACTTGATACTTAAGTCGTAGTAATATCATTTTAATTAAAATGGATTAGTTAATATTTTGAGAATATGGACGTTTGAATTCATGAAGTAAAGATAAATATTGAAGCAAAAATTAATTTGGCGTGACTTTTGATTTTCCTGGACTTTTTGTTCGCTGGTAAATGATAATCGCTTCTTGTATAAACGAATTGACGGACATCGCTTATTGTGGTGTTACCACTTGTATCTTTGCAACTGAGTGCCTTACTTAAGTATCGAAAAGAGAGAAAAAAGTTATACTCGATGACGCTTATGCCGTGAGCGCAGGTACGTTGCCGCTCCATGCACGAGTCAGAAGGTAAAATCACTCTGGTGTAGTAGAAATAGTCCATGAAGTGAAACCGGTATCATCAGGAGTTTTAACGCTAAAAAATGTAATATTTTGCAGATATTTTATTATTGCTGAGCCGTGCTGCTTCAAGATTTGATCCTTCCGGTCCATAAATCGCGAGAAAGGACTCCTAACAAGACGTAGGATTGCTAATACTTGCCTACCCCGTTTCACATGAAACGTCTTTGGTTTTGGTCAGTTGGTGGTCACTAATTAAACCTGCTTGAAGTTCAAACATGATACAATGATCTCTTTAATATCTTTGCTTCGGCACAACTTCCGCAAACATTATTTTGGTATGCTGTGTAGAGGAAAAATGTTATTACTCGTTCACCCATGTTTGTACCTAAACCATTAGATGAGACTGCCGTACCTTAAATAAGTTTTTCATTTATCAAAGAAATCACTACATTACATTAATTTATTTAAGAAAACAGCCCTCAGGTATCAAACACTACAAAATATACTTTAAGAATGAGTACTTTTTAATATTGTCCTCGTAGTCCTTATAAATTTATCGCACTTTACTTAAACGCCTTACCCATGATCCGGAATACAAGACAATCATGACTCATGGAATGTCATCTTGAACCTTGGATCCTGGAGATTATTCAGGTCTTAGCTTTTCACTTCTGCAATAATTGAAATGTGTTATTTGCTACATGAATTTGAATGTTCATTAAAAAATATCACTTTGTACAACACTATGCAATGAAACATTTACTTGAAAGTTTGTAAAGCCAATTTTATTTGATTCCAAACTCTTTCTGGAGTACAAGGGCCCATACATTATTGTATTGCTTCCAAATTGTCAAAGAAGGCATTGACATTGAAAATGTTGAAGTTTGTTAACCGGGATTAAGTCCTAGCTTCAGGTTTGCCAATAGATTGCACTAGATTGGCATTTCGTAACAAGACACATGCATCCTGGAGTAATTATGTCTTGATCCCAATTTTGGGGAAACCTCCCATTATTATTTACTGCACTTGTTTAGCAAGCAAGCAAATCCTTTTTATTGTGAGCCCATATTGCATTTGTGAAATTGAATAAAATAAAGAAAAACATTTCTTCTCCACAATTATACATTCGTGTTACATCAAAGTGAATATTACGGCTGTATTTGTATCTCTCAAAAGCTTTTAATCAAGTTGGCGTATCAATGTTGTGCATTTTACAATACACCTCTTCTTTCTGTTGAAATGCTTCATTAATTGATAGACGTTTATTTCGAGATACTCGTACATATTTCATTGCCTTCGTATCAGTAGGGGCTCTTTTATTGCCGATAATTCCGCTGGATAGAATCGAGTATCTTCTTGTACTGTCGTTCTTAGAGCAAACAAAGCACTAGGTATACGTGGATCCTAACTCTCTTGCTATTCTAGGTAGATCCTGCTTAAGACTTTATTTAAGGTCCTACGCCATCTTTTTATACTATTGCATCGTGGATGGTAAACGGAGCTATGTAAAACTCAAATGCCCAGATATAATAAGAATTGTATAGTTAATTGACTCATCATTGAGCTTCCTTGGCCACTCTTGATTTCATTCGAAAATCATATTCGACAAAAGATATCCGATAAATGATGCACTGTCGTTTTAGATTTTATGTTCGGAAACGGACTAACCTCAGGGTACTTCATTTCTACGCAGATTGCTATTAATAAACATCGATTTCCTGACACCGTGCTTAATTGATTGATTGATTTTTTCGTGTTTCCGGGCGCGTCAACTGCTTTGGTCATTAGTCCCGTTAGTGTAGTGCATGTTTTTTTCGCGGGAGTTGGCGGTGATCTTCACCCACTGGATGGCGAGATCCGGCGCCGACCTACCGTCGGCTAGTGGGGTTTCCCCCTAACCAGGACTCTCCCACCAACGGGGCACCGCCCCAGCCGGGACAAGCTTTAAGCTCCCGACCGGTTTCCCGGAATATGTAGTAGTGTAGTGCATGTTGTGTGTGTGTGTGTGTGTGTGTGTGTAAGGTGAGAGGATATGACAAGGAAGAGGAAGGAAAGATCGCGCGCGATCCGTTTGTTAGGGTACGCTCCGGCATTCGCCTGGTGTTGATCGGAGAAACCACGGAAAACTACCGATCAGAGCAGCCGGCCTCTAGAATTCTCCTCCAGAGAGCGACTGAATTCGACCTAGCTGAAAAGCTAGTGTGGAAAATCCTGCCGCCGTGGGGAGTGGGAACCTAGGACCTCCCGGTCAGAGGCGCTGCAGTGACAGCAGTTGATGCACTGAGCGACCGCCCCGGTGCAAAAAGTGGACAGCTGATAATATTTTAATTAATAGTGTAATAGTTGTACACAATAGTGTGTACATGTTACATTGTACTTTTATGGGTGCATTCTGACAAATGTAAATTATGAATGCATGCAAAACTATCAAACCCTTATTTGAAATAAGAGACGTAGATACCACAAACTTTGCAATCAGCTTCAGAATTCCTTCTTCCCATTTTGAATGAAGGATATTTTCTTTGTAGGTCATAGTTCAACTTGCATTTCAACTTTGACATTTTAAAACATCACAGTTTACCTCTAGGAATACAAAAATCCCGTGAATTTCCTTCCTCGACGGAATCGCTAACAGTTCATAAAATTACTAAAAACAATAATAAGCAAACCTCTCGATTAGTACAGGAAAGAGGGAATATTGGGATGATAGTGCTGCCACCTACAAGTACATTAGTATAAATAGTCAAAACAAATAATTTCAAAATATAGTGCCCTCAGACGACAAGTTAAAAAAAGAGAACATTTCGTAAGTTTTAAATCCGCCTTTATCCCGAAAAAAAATTTAAAAGAAGGACATGTCCGGTTAAAGAGAACGTGTCCTAATAAAGCACAACGATTTGATGTTATTTCATTATTTGTGTTCTATTGTTTCTTTTTTTATCATCGACACAGTCAATCCACAAAAGAATATTAAGCTCAGGTAAATATTAAGAAGATTCAAGTCTACAATACAATCTTGTTATGATCTCTTCGACACTCAGACGTTAGCCATTGTCAATATGATGTTGTCAGAACTAGAAGTGGCGAATATGTTTGTATAAAGTATTTACACATTCATCTGATAGTTGATGTTTTTGTTTGTAGTGACGATATTCTACATGTGTATTTTAAAAGAAGAAATTTAAACATTCTTAAACGAGTTATTTCTTTCACACCACAGATTATGTATAGAACTTTATACGAATCGGAAACCAATATTTCTTTGTACGAGCCTTATCAAGGTCGCATGCAAATCTCTGGAGCCATGCTTTTTATCGGTCGCCAGAGGGTCCTGTCGGGCGTGAATGGTCCAAGTCACGATAGACGGCAAGTCGGCGGTGACTTATGTGTTTACACGACCGCTGAGAATTGATGTAAATTCACGTCAGAAAGAGATGGTCGGTAGCGAGATATGTGTTTTTGTAGATTCGTGTGGTAACAGCGTCCTTCGGCGGCGGTAGCGTTGAAAGAATGCCGCCCTGCAGATATACAAAATCTTTGTCGTCAGAGTTTCTTTTTTCAGCGTAGTTTCTGAATAGAATCTTAAATCACTTTCGAAAACAAAATCCTCAGTGTTTTAAATTAATAGATTTATCACTGTTTTGTAATGTGGCATTCATTTATTTTAAATTCAAGTGTCATGCTTTTACTCTCACCATTTATCATTGTTTGCCATTTTTTACGTCCAAGTTTCGAACTTAATGTATTACGAAATTAGAATGAGTTTCTGAGGTTACCTGAAGAAGAAACCCCGTAATAAAATTCCAACCGCCTTAAAGATACCGATTTTTCATCATTCTTAATAAAGAATTAAAAGTTATAATTAATTTTTAAGATATGTTTAGTTGAAAATGATCAAAATGCCATAGATGTGTATTTCGAAAGCGAAGAAACAAATTTGGGCAATAATTTGAGCGTTTATATGTATCAACTTTCCAGACTATGTACGAAATAGTTCCTGTTCATTTACAACACCCACGGAAAAGTCTTTTGCAATATTTTTCTACCAGTATTTCCTGTCAGTGCAGAACAACTGATTAGTAACCCAAAGTAATTTACAAAAATACCATCCAATAGTGCATACTAATCATCAATAGATTAAACATGCTCTTTTAAAAGCTTTGCGTTTTTTCTATTATCCATATTTCATCTCAATGGAGGGCATCCCTTTGAGTCGAAAAAGATGTGAAAATCACATTCCATTTTCCAGTTGTGGTATTGTAAGTGGCGATACTCACGTCGTTAGCCTAAAGAGGTAGGCAGTGAGAAGACTAGATGGGGTCTCGGAGCCACTCAAGCCTTAGTTCAGGTGGCCACCAATTGCGTTCCTAGTTCCCTAATACTTCGTCGTTGCAGTGGCTCGATACTCTGGGCAAAGAGGAGGTGCTGGGTGCATGTGAATGGAGCATTGTTTTGACTTCGGTACTAGCCTGGATAGCTAAGAGCGCTGAGCTGGCAGAGCAGCCTTACCCAGGCATTGTATAGGAAGGTTGCCGTGAGGGTCAACTGCGTTCTGGCGGGATCCAGGTACCAGCCCAACGGCGTACTTGTATGTCTGCCAAGGGTGCGGATAGAGGCTAGCGCCTAGGTGCCCGCCCCGGGGTGAATTCCCCCTGGTAAAGTACAGGTGCAAGGTAGGTTGTATTGTACGCTACTTTTGTATTTCTCACGCAAACTAATACCATATTTGCCTGGCCTGGTTTGTACGTTTTATAAACTTGTCGAATAGCTCACAACAAAAAAACTTGGAAATAATAATAATAATAATAATAATAATAATAATAATAATAATAATAATAATAATATCATTTTTCAGATTATTTATTATACTGAAATCTGTTGGTATATGCTATGACTACTATCTTACAGATATTGTTGCCCTTATTACGTATCACTGTCAGGTTTGTTTACTGTTATTTCCCTGTCGGTCATTATTTGTTGGTTCAAAGGATTGTGGTATTTTCATTTACTATGTAAGGTTTTAGGTCATGCATGTACCATTTATCTGCTACGTTGATGCCAAGTGTTTTGCATATATTGTAATGAAGTAATTGGCACACTTGTATCATGTCATAATATGTATTCATGTTTAGCAAGATTAAAGCATCCTGCAGGTGTATGATCTATTGTTACTTCATGCTCCTGACATAGTCTACATTTACTATCAATATTTTCTTTGAGGATGTGTCTTTGTAGTATTTGTTTTTGATGGATTCGTCCTGTGCTGCAATAAGGAGGATCTCTGTCTCTCCTTTCCGTTCACATAGTTTTAACCAGTTAAACGACTTTTCTTGGTGTTGTTGGGTTTTTTTCCCCTTGCGAATCGGTTGTCATTGCCCACGCATACATGCTCTCGCACGGGCTCAGTTGCACGTTTTTGCTTATCCCGTTGCAAGTCTCATAAAATTAATCAGGGGGATCAGCATTAGGCTGAATCCGGTTTTTGTACCCCAGGGTTGTTAGTCCGGGGTGTGGGTGGAAAATGGAATGATGATGATAATGAAGGATGAATGGACGGCACACACATACATACACAAACGCAACCATGCCCGAGGCGGGACAGGAACCTGCGATCCTTCCGTCCGAGATCGCCACGGCACTAATGCCTTATTTTATGTGGCAAGACTCGGGCCATCAGGCTTCTTTTCCGTCTGACCACGCAAATTTCGGTACGCTCCTTTCATCATCTAGCGGAGAAATGAGGTATTTTCTTAGGCGAAGAAACAGGCGATTCGAATTTAGCTCAGAGGCTTCTTTTACGCTTGAGGGTATTTTACATGCAGTAAATTTCCTACTCGGGACAGCCGGCTTTACTTCCTCTCCAAAGTAAGGCGTACGAAGGGGTTTTTTCGCCTTTAAAAATCCACGGCTTTGATCAGGTTTGAACCCGAAAACTCGGGTATGATCTATGACGCTCTATGACGTGTATGACGCTGACCGTTATACCACCAAATCCGCTGACCTTAGCGATCCGGGTGTCCGGACTGGACATTATTATTATTATTATTATTATTATTATTATTATTATTATTATTATTATTATTATTATTATTATTATTATTATTATTATTATTATTATTATTATTATTATTATTATTATTATTATTATTATTATTATTATGGTTTCTGAGTATTTGAAGTGTCTCGAATAGATACATGTTAATAAAGAATTATTTTGTTTAAGTTGCCTTTCCGTGCGTGTGGACCCGCACCAGACCAGTGTGTGCCGCTGCCGCTGCGCCGCCGCTGCTGCAATGATAAATGGCGAACGCCCGGCGCGCCGCGTGCCCTGCGCGCCTGCGGATGTCGCGTCTCGCGGATAATCGCTGGGAGCGGGTGTCCGCCGCAGCCCGCGTTTCATCTGTCCCAGAGGAGCCCAAACAACCGAACGTCGCACCGCCTCTGAGTGGCAACGACGCGCTGGCGGCTGCACAGAGGCGGCGAGGGGTTCGCAAATCGCATTCTGTGCTCCTGCTTTATGGATAGATATGTAGATGCTGGGGCACGAGACGGACTTGTGAGATACGAATGCAGAGAACAGAAGATCAGAGTGGAAATAACCGAAGACTAAGCAATAACAAAACACAAGGAATAACCCAACCGCCATTGTTTTCGCTGTTGCAAGTACATTTGCTGCTGTAAATTGATTAATTATTTAGCGTGTCCAGGTGATTTTAATAGCGTTTCCAGGTGATTCAACGTCTGTGGTCATTAGTTCCATAAGAGTACCGTTCCGTATGAGTTATATCGTAAGACCGCCTCAACCAGGACAATCTCCAAACAACCGATTGATCTCCATGGTGTATTTAAGTGTAGTTCGTCAAGTGTCAGATGGTAACACGCATCGACGCATAAGCAATCGATGCGTCTTACCATCTGCGATGGCATATCGTCGACGCATAAGTTTTTTTGACCGATGGCTTGGAGAAATGTGAGTAGTGTAGTCAGATTATTTATGAAATTAGCCACTAGAGATTTTGGAGCAATGCCAACATCTGGAAATACGAAGTCAAATTTGCTGCTGGCGCGGACAGACCACCGCTCTGTAGCTGTAGCAGGGACAGTGCTGTGAATTGCAATGTATATAAGCTCTCGCCTTATGTGTAGATCTTTGCTAATTTGGACAAGATCTCTCGTCGAAATTACTTAGAACCCACCACGAGGAAATGTGAACGCATCAAAATCCCCAGTTGGCTTCCCGATCTTTTGAGAGCGAAGTAAAGTAGTTGTGGAGATCAACGCTGGTGCGAGGTTTCAATCAATATCGGGTAGTTATTCAGATTATTCACACTTGAAGAGTTACCAAAAGAATGTAAAGGCCTGGGCATGCCTCATCATTTCTTTTGGTTTTCGTCGAGAAAAAGCACGGCCAGGTGTTCTCGTCTTCAATAGCAAATAGCTTCTGTTTCGCTCAGGCACGTAGCAAGGGGAGGGGCTCGAGGGGCTGAAGCCCTCTCCGAAATTCCAATCGTTTTTGTTTTTTTATTCATTATTTATTTATTAGATTAAATTTATCCAAATATATCGACATGTATAAAAGTAGATTAAAACACTCATGCTATTTCATTTTTTAAGAGCATCTCTTTTAAACAAACCCGATAAAGATAATATAATAAATCTCGTACTATCCATTTTTTAAAATTTTGGAAGCCCCTCTCGCAAAATAATTCTGGATACGGCCCTGGTTTCGCTAGAACGAAGATGTGTTTGGAATACCTTCAGTACTGAACGCAAGCCTGAACTGAAACAGCCTTCAGCTGTTTATTTTTTCAGAGAAGAGGAATGTACTCTATCGATTAAGAAATGTTGCACGGGTAATGCAGGATCCTCGACGTACCTTGGAAAGAAGAAATTAGGCCTGACTTTCCTGGGGGGCAAGCGACAGGGTTGTGGCGACCTATCCGATGACACATGAATAACGTGTAGTGGTGTGATAAGCGCTTGTCTTGGAATGGTAGTTTTTGATTGATTTTTGTTTGTTTCCGGGCGCGTCAACTACTGTGGTCATTGGTCCCGCAAGTGTAGTGCATGTTTTTGCTCAGGAGATGGCGGTGATCTTCCCCCGCTGAATGACGAGATCCGCCGCCGACCTACCGTCGGCTAGTGGGGTTTCCCCCGAACCAGGACTCTCCCATGAGCGGGGCACCGCCCCAGCCGGGACAAGCTCTAAGCTTCCGAACGGTCTCCCGGAATGTGTGGTAGTGTACTGCATGATTGTGTAAGTGTGTGTGTAAAGGGAGAGGATAGGACAAGGGAGAGGAAGGAAAGATCGTGCGCGGTCCGTGGCCCGTTTGTTAGGGCACTGCTCCAGTATTCGCCTGGTGTTGATCGGAGAAGCCACGGAAAACTACTGATTAATGCAGCCGGCCGCTAGAATTCTCCTCCAGACAGCAACTGAATTCGACCTAGCTGAAAAGGTAGTGTCGAAAATCTTGCTGTCGTCAGGACTCGAACCAAGGACGTCCCGGTCAGAGGCGCTGCAGTTTGAAAAGTAGTGATTCGGTATTGCGGCAACAGCACCTACACTAGGGCCCGCGCCGCCCGTCGTTTTCCAATGTGAAATTTCTGTTCGTTACTTACGGATCCGCCAATTGTGTTTTCGGTAAAGTTAGAAGCTGTCATTTATAATACGAGCTTTAGCCCCTTTGTACGCCGCACACGAACTTCCGATAAAATAATGCAAGGTTAATATTCTATTAGTGGTATAAATACCTACAGATCAATACCTGGTTTCGTGTTGTAGCGTCTCGTCAAAACAGAAATTCGTACATTTATACGCATAAAATTCCATTTCCATCCATCACGGATAAGGGCCACTTTCTGTTGCCAGGAATCAAATAAGTTTTTCTTCACATCTGCTACGTCACAAAATATCTACTTTCATTACGCTGACACTTTAATAGATTAATTCCAGTCCATATTGTTTCTTTCACCTTTTTTCTTGAATAATTAACTCTGTGTGGCGTGATGGCGAATTACCATATTCGTTGTAACGGAGCATCACAGTCTGCGGTTCTTCCGTCATTTCATTTCTCTTAACCATAATGTCTATATATATTATGGGAAATGGAGATTGTCGAAATTAATGCAGATCCTATTACAAAATGGACGTTTCCATTGGTGAAAAACTGGTAGTATATAAATTGAAAATGAATCTGTTATCATCTCGTGCCTCGTGAGACGTTTTTGAAAGTAATTCAAAGCTCTGGGGGCTAATAAGAAGCTTTGTAATCTTGACCTGGCAACACTTAAGACTTTTCGATCTCTGGGAGACCATTGTGGCTTCTGCGATGGCTTCCAAAATTGTGAAAAGCTACGTCAATGTTACTGATGGCGACTCCGTCATATTGAACGAGAGTAGTTGCCATTCATCCACTGTTTCTCGGGCAGTCGAGTGAAGCAATTAAAAACTCACAGAGTGTGATGTTATCAGTTCAGACAGTGACTGATCATAAAAGTTAGAACGACTTGCAGAAATTATCGTCTTTGATCACCTCAAGGGTGATATTTACGACCTAGGGACTAGACTGCCATGAAACGGAAATTTACAAATGATAGTATTGTGCTTAATGATGTACTTCATCGTAAAATCAGTCAGGTTCGTCGAACGCCACTTAGTAAGAGGGAAGCGGAAATCTGGGTTATTTTTCATGACTCGAACGGTAAAAGGTCTTGGTCGTTGGCTCTTGGCGTTGTGCATCTGATCCACAAAGATCCGGTCAACCTCTCTGGATACTTATTTGCTGGGTTTTCAGTGTCACTGCGACTGTAGCAACAGTGTCAGGAAGGAGTGGTGTAAAAAATAAAATAAAATTATTTTTAAATTATCTTTATTAATCCTTGTTCTGCAAAAGAGATCGTCTTTCAATAGCATGAAGAATTATAACAATTTCACCAGAATATGAGGTCAAACATAAATGTTACCTGTAAACTTGGTGCTGACACTTATAAGTACTACTTTAGCTTAAATTTTGATTTTCATTGTGATCTTAAAAATATATAACAGTTCTAAATAGAAAATAAAACATGAAAATGTATACAAAATAAAAACAAAGGAAACGAAATGTGGGCGCTCGACTCTGGAAGTTTAGCAGGAAGAAATTGGAGATGAGTATGAAAGTCTCTTAAATGTCGTTAACTCTCGAAATATTAAAGAAAATCAGTTTTGAAATACACGGTGTATCAAGACTGAATGCACAAAGTTATTGAAGTAATGAAGTTATTGTAAAGATATTGATCGCCTAGTATCGGAGAAAACACGGAAAACTACCAATCAGAGCAGCCAGTTGCTCTCCTCCAATCAGCAACCAAATTTGACCTTAGCTACTGTAGTGACTAATCGGAAGGCCCTAGGTTCAAGTCCAGACGGCGGTAGGATTTTTGACACTAGGTTTTCAAGACGGTTGCTCTGATTAGTAGTTTTCTGTGGTTTCTCCAATCAACACCAGGACACATTCCGAGAGACCGGCCGGGAGCTTAGAGCTTGTCCCGGCTGGGGCGGTGCCCCGCTGGTGAGGGGAAACCCTGCTAGCTGACGGTAGGTCGGCGCTAACCAGCAGGTGATGATCACCGCCACCTTCTAATGAAAAGAATAAAAAGAAGAAAAAAACTATACTTACGGGACTAACCACCTCAGTAGTTGACACGCCCAGAATCACTATCAACCAACCATCCATCGACCTGGTTAGAGTGGATGACTTTCCATCGTGGGGAATCGAACTCAAGGATCTCCCAAACAGAAGCACTACAATGATATTTGATGCCCTGAGCCACCTAAGCTAATTGCTTTGAAGTCCTAGTCACTCAGCATTACTCATCGCTCGTTTGAGAGCAAAAATTATTTTACACTGCATGCTATTTTCGTCTCAGCGGTAGGTTTGTTCTTTTCTCGATTTTTACTTTCTTGTCCTTAATATATATTCTTGTTCGGACGTTATCATATGGTTCTCATTTTTTTAAATAGTTCTAAACTTCCCTTCAATATTTTTAATACATTCTGTCTCACATTGGGTTGCCATTAAACTTCTGTTCAATATTATTTTTTTAATTAATTTGATCTGTCCATATATTTGCAAACAATTGCTATCAATACTAATATTTATACTCACATTTATGTAGTTCAGTTGCCCTTCTATGCTCACATTCCATTTTTTTTTCGGAGTAGAGAGAAAGTTGCCTCGCGAAAAAACGGCGAATGCCAGAAAAGCTTATTTCAGGACTCTGGTAACGAAAAAGCAGATATATCCAGTTCCTAAATTAATAAAATATCCTCTAACACGTAGTGCAGCCAGAATTCAAGTTTTGTGGGTCCTTGTTGAAAAATCGAATGACTTTAAAACATCTGTCTGTCCGTCCATCTATTCGTCTGTCCACGTCCACCCAAATTATATTACTAACTAAAAATATCAACCGCTATTCTGCCAAATTAAAACTAGTTTGGCGAATCATAAAATGTTGCTGCAGCGCAAGCCATTCATGGCCTGCTCTGGAAGAAGTTTCAAATGTATTTTGTTCTAAATGTTAATTAGAAATGTTAGAGAACATACTTCATTTCATAGCTATTCGCAAAATTTGAATTCATTTATGCTTCCAGCAACCTCATACCTTTGATTAAGCGGCCGCCTGTATTAACGGCCGCGTCTGCTGGTGACCATTCACACTGAAATTCAGACTTTTTTGGAAAAATAATAATTTAATAAGTGATACTTCATGTTTAAATATTAAATGTCTCTCCCTGCAGACATATCTATATTACTGTGCACTTTTACCTATTAAGACTAACACGTCAAACGAAAACTATACGGCAAAAACGAAGAGTGTATAAATTACTAGATTCCGTATCGATCGTGTAATTCCGCAAGCCTAGTGAACTTGAAACGAGACCCAAAAAGTTTGTGTAACTAGAGCATGCGTTACAATTAACAGATCTTCACGCTATTGCACGAGCTCCACATGATTTTCCTTTTAATCCTTTTCGCAATTCCAGAATTTCATAGCCAGTCCCAAAATGATAAGACTAATTACAAAATTACCCTTGTCATAATAAATGTATTATGATTAATATTTGGTGTAAGTTATTATAATTCAACATTAATTAAATTAAAACAGCAACTACTAATTAAATAACACTTTTTTGTTTATACAGGATCTTGGATTATATTGATAACACTATTCAAGTTTTTCAGCCTAACCCATTCGAATAAGAAGGTCATGATTTTTAAATGGTACTAATAAACATATCTGTCTTTCCTGATCATTATTCAACCGTTAAAGTTTTAATTTCTAGCGTTATATCATAAAGATCACTTGAATATAGTTTCGGGATGATTTGTGTCGCTTATTCATGTTTAGACGTAAACAATTGCATTTAATCAACCCCAAGGAAATATATCTCTTGCAGTTGGAACATTTTATAGAAGACATTCTTTTTTGATGAATACGATTGTTTGTGCCACATCTATTCGTGCGTCTAGGACTCACGGAAAGTAAACTTGATCGGTTAATCAACTCCCGTCACAACTTTGGTTAGGGAGAGAATGCGCAACTGCCCAGCACACGTATATTCAGTAGTTGGCGTTAACATAGTCATACCACATGGCTAAGTTGTATTGCTGTTGAAGGTGACCAAGAAAAGTTGGCAAATGGAATAATCATCTCGATCAGGTTTTTTGTCCAGTTTCCCTGATCCATTGAGCAAATGCTGAGATGACCCCTTGTTTTGCTTCTGGACATAAATGTAACTTCATTTTCTGTGCACGTCTTCTAGAATTCAGTGGGAAATACAATTATTCAAATTATCGTTTCCATGTTGTCGCGGCAGGAAGTAATAAGAGCCAAAATGTATTGCTTATTTATCCTTGCAAATATATTTTATTACATGGGAGTTTTTTTGTTTGTTTTTTTATCCCTTTCAAAATTCAAAATTTATTGCTTATTTATCCTTGAAAATAGATTTTATTACATGGGAGTTTTTTTGTCTTTTTCTACCTTTCAAAATTCAAAATTTAAGTAGTATTTGGCTTAGTGTAGGGATCACAGAATTTTGAAAATGTGCACACAATTCACTTTTCCCCATAGCACGTCATACGCAGTTTTTAACTGTTTTTTGACGTAAAATAAATAAATAAAATAAATCAGTCTCATATTTGTTAATTATTGTACCAAACCCAATCCTATTGCAATGCTCTTTTTAATCTGACATGCTCTAACACAGGTTTCCGTCCAGTACGTAATTTAGAAGTCAGCAGGGTGGACTCACAAGGTCTGCTCTTTCCAATGGGGTCTACCTAGCAGATATCAGGGTCAATTTTAGTAATTTCCGCAGTGGTGTCACGACCATAATTATCCCACAATAGACACACGTGAAGTAGACGAGCGTTTCCGGTGTGCAAAAACTTGGAGTTAACTGGTGATACGAGAGTGAGTTGTAGAGGGTCCTTGAAACCTATTTTGAGCCGCCGAAATGAATTGCCCTTAAGTCTTGTTTTATAAACAGTGACTAAAAGTTTACTTGAGTAAATTTTTATTACTCAGAAATATATTCTTAAAGCGTTTTGCCAACTTCTTATTCAAGACTAAATCAAGTAACTGCGAAAGTAATTAGTAAGTAATACAAGTGACTGCGAAAATAATTCCACGTGGCGAAAGTCTTCCTTGTCAAGAGAAAGTTCTCAGTGCGTACATCTGAGGACTAATTATCGGTAACAACTGTAAATGCTAGCGTTGTAGGAGCAACGATTTGGAAAAGTATCTTCCAGAGTGTAGGGAATGGACTGGTTTTCAAATCATGACATTGCAGGTTATTGCATTTTTTCGTTTTAGGCCACAAGTTTATATACTAAAAAACAACACATTTTTCTTGTGACAGTGGCTGCAGCTATACTCCACAATATGCTGCATCAGCTGGGAGAATATTAACTATTTGATGATTCAGACGTCATATTATCCTTGGTCATAACTACAAGTGAATTTTGATGACCTAAAACATCACCGAAGATTATCAATAAAATGCTCTTAAAATGTTTAAAATCTGCCACAAAAGCAAAGACAAATGACGTTAAAAGTTTGAGCACAACCAGTTTGAATGAACAATGCAAGCTGTTGGATACGTCACTGATTCAAAGTTTTGGTTTGGACTGTTCTTTAGCAAGAAATCTGTCTAGTTATCCCAAAATCAAGTGAACCGACATTGGCACTAATTGGCGTCACAGGAACCTTAAATTACATTTTCACAATGGCTGACATTACAATTTCTGAGCGAAGAAATCGAATTGGCTAGTCAGGAATGATGTGAAGAACATTTGATGCATCTCATAAATATTATTTGAAGCAAGTACCATTAAAATGATATTAAAATCGACGAAATTAGCGAAATATGCATTACAATTACGGGAAAACGTAATAAATGACTTGTTAGTCGAAATCGACGAAAAAGGCAAAAAATGACATGAAAATCGGTAATTTTCTGTTGTCTTTATATAAAATTAATTTCTGTATTAAACGACATTGTTCTAAAGTGAAAATAAAAAATGAGATTTCATTAAAATCCGCTCCCTAGTGATAACCAAGAGCGCTTAGTGCCTTAAGAGATTTAGAACTCTTAGCTCTTGGTCATAACTTCTTATGGAAAAAGAAATAGTCCTTCATCCAATTCGGAGAGAACCACAAATTATTCTGATCGACGGGCCCTGATAAGAAACTATTTTGAAAGGTAAAAGTAACAACCCAATTCTAATAACCCGACAAATGATTCAATGAATGATTGTTACAGAAATTACTTTGATAAATGTGTAGTATTTTTGACTGTTAAAAAAATTACTTTTAAATATTAAGCAAAACAACCAGACAAACAGACAGTACTTTTATTTTTCCACAACGTTTTTATCCTACGTTGCAGTTATCTTCTTGCAGGTCTATATAAATAGACATGAAATGAAAAACTATAAAATATTGATCATTTCAAAAACAAAATATCTAATCGTAAACTACTATTAAGAAATTACATAAATTTACAGTCTGCTTGCAATGTTTTATAACAAATATTGTGATAAAATAATTTTGTAATTTTAATAAGTATACCTTTTTTAAAATAATTATTATCCAAAGTTAAAAGTTAAAACAAATATATTGTTGAAATTCTGCAACATGATGTAAGATTTTTTAAAATTAAATCTGAATTGTATTAAAATTAGAAAACAGAAATATTTACAGATTTACTGTATATTTGTAATTAGTTAGTGAATTAAGTATTAGAAAAATTATGTTCAGCAATAAATATGGTGTGAAATTGAAAATAAAATATTGTCTATTTGTCTTGTGACTTTGCGCAATACATTTAATATATTTTTAAGATAGTTCATTGAATAATACATTTTATTAAGGTAAAATATATTTTTTTATTCTCTCTGTACTGTTTGCCGTGAACTTTTGTTTTATTTCCGTCCTACACATGGCTTCATTTGGTACCATTAATTTTATTGAAAGTACGAAGTGTGTCGTGTCCAGAGTACTTGGTTTGCCTACTAATATCAATCTGTATGAAGTCCAAATTTTAACCGAATGAACCTATTAGGAAACTAAATTATGTTATTGTATTGCTTTGCATTTTTTTAAAACAAAAAACTTTATTTTGATAACTAAAAGAAACTGTTCATGAAACAAAGATTCAGCCTCTAAACTAGACAAAAATTGATCATATTAGAGAATGCAGCGAATTTAATGCAGCACAATGGAACAAATATTAGAAATTTAAAACAATAATAAAAAACATGTAAGAGCGAGAATATCTAATCTAGAAAAATCCTCCCTTTGATTCACTCTTCACTTCATTTCTACTCTGGAGGTAGCTTTCATATATTTCATTTACATTTTTCATAAGCAAATAAGTAAAAAATGAAGTACATTAGAATTTTTAGAAATATTCAAAATGTTCAAACATCTCTCCCAGAATTGTTCTATCGAACAAAGGAAAGTAAAAAGTGTTAAACTTGACAAATCAAAGCCACATTTCGAAAAGCTAAATGTAGGCCTCTAATTAAAAATACATTTCATTTACAATTTTTTAATTAATTTTGATTTGTTTCTATTTTTATTAAAAGTTTAGTACATACAGCATTTATCAACAATAATACATTACATTTTTAACTTTTTTTAATTTTCAGAATGGCAGAAAGAAAATAATATGCTATCGAAAGACAAAACTAGAGAATAATTTGTTTTCCATAAATTACTCGACTTCTTGACAGGTTTCACAGCTGGATGAGAAAAAATAAAAATAGAGTTCATATTTCCCATTAGATTCATGTAATTGAGGTTTTTGTTAATTGTTTTTAAAAATATTTAAAGTTTTTCTAGATTTTGTGCACTTCTAATTTAGGTATTTGAAGTTTCTGATTAGTTTATCAAGAATTAATGTTATATGTGGTTTTGTTTCCAGAAAGACTGTGTTAAATAATCATTTCAAAATTTGAGCCATCACATTACAAATGATCTCGTATTTATTTTATTTTTGTTTGTGCATCAATGGTTATGGAGAAAAATCTCAGAAACATGTCTGGTTGATTTTCTTGAAATTGAATACCTAATATACTGTGAAATACTATTTCTTTCTCCATACCTCCCAAACCCTCCAATTAATTTGTTCGTTTTTGATAAATTTGTTATATAAAATAAAAGTCTTATCTAGATTTTACTAGTTTACTACGTTTCAAACTATTTGTGTATAGATTTGTCTACATTAATCATTTAATTTTTTCTTATCCATATTTGGCGTTTACATGGAAATACAAGGACCCTCCATTGTATGCAAAATGTCAGTGCCAATCCTGATCTGTATAGTACATAGACGGATGGAAGATGATGCATTGCCTTGCATTGGTTTCAGCAGCGTGGCATTGGGAGGCTGACGTGGAGGGGGAGGCGACTGGCGAGTGCTGCCGCAGCGGGGGAGGCGCGAACCAATCCTGTCCGCTGCGGGGCGCCCTACGCTCCCGGCCCCAAGGCCCTCGCGGAGGACGCGTCTCGGAATGGACCACGCCCACATCACGGACACGCCGCCCGCGTGGCACAAGACGGCAAACTTAAGAGCGAATACTTTTGTTAACAATCCTTGCAAAACACTCATTTTTTTCTGTATTCAAAATTCAATTAGTGTATAGCTAAGGAATGGGATCACAGAATTTTGAAAATGTGCACAGAATTCACTTCTCCTCATATCACGTGACACACAGTTTTAACTATTTTTGACGTAAAATAAATAAATAAACGTTTCATTCGCCATACATTTCAATCCGTACCCTGTGTTCGTTCAGATACGCCAAAAGTCATTGCTCATTGTAATGGTTTCGGAAAACGCGTTGAAAACGTTTGTAGAAAACAATACTAATTGAATATTAGCTATTAATTTGAAAAACATTGTAATATAATATGTACAAAATAAACTATCAAATACAAATTAAAGGCGCGTAATTGAAAGTCGATGGGAAGATCATGAGTTACCGTAATGTTCACATTGGTTAGTAACTTGTGACCTTCCTATATAATCCACTAAGGAAACATACAGGTTTTGTACAAATTACAAGAGGCCATCAACACAAAATTCCGGGAATATACTTCTTCATACAGAATTATTTCCAGGGCACCATCGAAAGAGTTTACTACTAGTTGTATATTGTTTTAAAGTAAAACTTAACAATTTTTTTAATTCATTAGGGCGCTGACCTTCAATGTAATGGTTGAACACAATGTATGGAGAACGTATACAAAAGCAAAAATCAGGTGACACATGTTATCATCATCAAAATTCAGATGCTCCTACTGTCCGACAATGGGTCATTTGTTTCAGCCATCAGCTACAGCTACATCAATTACAGCTACACTTCTTCGACCTCCAACTGGTTCTTATTTATTTCTCCTGTTGGTTTTGTTCCTCATTTCTCTTCAGACAGATTCAGCCACGTTTTTTGACTTTTCAAATCCTTTTGGTCTTACCTAACCCTCGGAGATTGAGTTTTTTTCTTGTGTTGGATCGTGATGGTTCTATCTGCTGATCTATCAGGATTAATTCTTTTAATATGTCAATAGCAGATAAACGATATAATTTCATATTACTTTTTTATTCAATTAATGTTTTTAATTAATTAATTTA
This sequence comes from Teleogryllus occipitalis, assembly GCA_011170035.1. Lineage (NCBI taxonomy): Eukaryota > Metazoa > Arthropoda > Insecta > Orthoptera > Gryllidae > Teleogryllus > Teleogryllus occipitalis. The sequence continues at coordinate 314,478 of BLKR01000709.1, forward strand.
TTCTCATATATATATATATATATATATATATATATATATATATATATCGAGAGAGAGAGAGATAGCGATCTTTCCAAACTTCATGTGTAACACATGTGATATTTTACTCTGAGGTTTCAGTCTTCTAATCTCTGAATGCAGGAAACTTTCCATTTTCGCGTTCACACACCGTGCCTCGCACATGCGCAGGCTCATTGCAACTAATGCGTGAGATATACCAAAAACATTTATTTTGGCGGTTCATGTTATAGAAATTCAACTTGGAGGTGCGAGAAAATTGAATTTGCAAAACGTTTAAATTTGTATAAGCTCTTAATTTGTATTAGCTCTTAGATCATCATACAACCACTTTGTGAATATAATACTCTATGTTTTATTTATTTTTAATTTAGATATGTTTTACATTTTTTGTGCTTATACGTTGTGCAATATGTATAGTAATTTTTATTAAGGTTCTTCAAACTTAGTAAAACCTTCATTGCTAGATACTACTCTGCTAATTCTAACACACTCCATTAAGAAAACACAGACTGCGTTTAGCTCAGATCCAGCTTTTCTACTGTTTCTGCAGCGGTTCTGGCTGGAAATTCTTGCGGTCCGATGTCGGATTTTCGACACCACCCACATAGCTAGGGGGAATTCTAGCGACCGGCTGCTCTGATCGGTAGTTTTTTCTGAATTCTTTGATTAATACTAAGCAAATGTTGGAGCAGTACCCCAACAAAACGGCCACTAACCGCGCGCGATCTGTCTTTCCACTTTCTTGTTCCATTCTCTCTTACTTAAATGCTCTACACCCCCACACATGTCAAAGAGACCGGTTGTGAAATTAGAGCTTGACCCGAGTGGAGGAGGTAACCCGCTAGGGGAGATACCTGGAAGCGGAAACATCACGTAAGCCGACTTGTAGGTTGGCGCCATATCTCGCCATCCAGCGAGGGATGAACACCATCACCTCTACGCTTAAAAGAATTCATCACAGTAAGGGAACTAATGACCGTAGTAGAAGACGCGCCAGAAAAACTCAGCAAATAAATCAAACAGTTCATTACGAAGGGCCTAAATATTGATAATTCTGACTTCTTGATGTGTGGTTTGTTGGAAAGCCGTTAGAGTCTTTATAATCTACTCAGAGCTGCCTGCACATTATCTTTGAATACCATTACATACTGGTTGAATTACGGTGGCCAAGAGGTCATATCCACAATCAAATCTCGGCGGAACGGAGAACATAATACGAAGGATTATTCTGCTATTAACGCGAGAAGAGAACCCAGATTCGAGTTACCAATCCCGAACATTACGAATTCATCATGGCGCTTCTGTACTCGAGTGCGTGCTCGGCAACGCAATTTGAGTGTTATCTGTCTTAATACGACGCCGCAAACTGCCACGCGTGTTGGCCCAGCAGCAATCATCAGCGCCCCTGAATCTTCAACTCTTCCTCTCCAGCTTCGTGATTATTTCTATCATTTCTCTCATCATCAATCGTTCTCTAGCTCCTCTCCACTGTCGATAGCGTATTTACTTCTAACAACGAACAAAGCCAGGATTTTTGACATTTGAAATCTGTTCGTCAAAACATTCAAATATGATCATGTACTTTTCGAAAATTCAGAAAAGAGAGATTGATGAAGGAGATTGTTTTGTTGAATGAAATCTGTCATGTGAAAACAGTTCTATAAAAATGAACATAAACTTTTTTTTAAAAAAGATGAGTAGTTGATCGTAATTTTGCCAATTCGAATTTCCCGCTCTTCTTTTGTTGGAATCTTCCAGGAAGTTATTACCTTGAAAAACAACAATGGGAACGCCGCGATACAGGAGTTCAATATTTTCATAATAACATCTCAAAGTTTGGCGGTGTTCGTGGCTGTACGGAACGGAGTTTTGAATTGTCGAATATGTGTTTATTTATTAGCTCTAAATGTTTTAATCTTCGCGCCTAAAGCGATACGAACGGCAATGAGTTTCGTAAGGGAATGCGGAAATTAGTCAATATGGAAATTGTCAACACAGACATCGCGATATTATAATTTTACGTAACCATTACTGTTGCGAGAAAAATACATTGTGTTGTATCCCCACTAGTTTCATTTATACTGAATATAAAACGTATTTTAATTGTTAACTTATAGTTAATATTTACAAAAAGCAGTCGATATATTGAATGACGTTCATTAGTGTAGAAAACTACTCAAAGCTATAATTTTTCGTATGTATCATTGGCTTCTAGGGGGAAGGCTTTATACCCCCCCCCGTTTTGGGGGGAGCGCTATTGAATTTACTTCATTTGAATGGAAAATGAAATAATTTATAAATGGAGGATGGGAGGGAAATTCATAACCCTAAAGGTCTGTCCTCAAACAAGGAAGATAATTACCATTTCCACGATCCTCTCCGGAAGCCACACTCAGCCCCGTTCCTACCCCGATTTAGCCCACGTTATCGCGCGCCATCTCCACGCGACGTGGGGCCGAGCTGTCGGCTGCTGCGTTAATGTGGCGCACGCGAATGGGTGTAAAGTAGAGGGGGGCCCCCGGAGAGATGTGCAAGGTCGCCTGCGCCGCGACCACGAACACGGAAGGAGCTGTTCGCAATGACAACTGTTAGCACGCTCCAAAAGGCCTTGAGGGCGTGGGTGCGACATGATGAATTTACATAACTAGAGAGAGGAATTTTATTCTCTAAAAAATGTTGAAATATGCTTTTATGACCTAAAAATTATCAAATGTGCACTTTAGTATGCAATTACAATTAACAATACTTCATTTCCTGCTTTAATCTTTGCGTATGTGTGTGTTTCGTCGTGCTGCCTGTACAGAGTTTTAATCTTTCTTGATAACATTCAGAAGGAGCGTGCTTGGAATGAAAAGATCTATTTTTATGCAAACCGAATATCTTACTTCGGAAAAAATAATTAAATTAAATATTCACCTTAGTGAAGTACATTGTGTCTTGTTCCATTTCCTCTACCTAGATAAAAAAATTATTAAGAAATTTCGAACATTTGCGCAAGGATTTTATCGTCTATAGAAAAGAAAAAAAACAAGCTCTTCGTAATCGATGAACGCTCACATATAAATAGATCGTATGAAAAATTGAATCGTTTTAGAGATAAATATTTTAACGAAATATGCAAAATATTCCCCTATAATTACACATCAGGGAAAATCGGCCAAATATGTACCAACATATTAATTTACGTAGCACCCAATTCTAATCAAGTATAAAGAAATTTCACTTAGCTATGCCCTGAAGCAACGTACAAAAATATGCAAAATCATAGAAATCCCCTCCCTATACATAACGTTCCACTCTCATATTCTCGGTGTTAACTGACTGACGAATGCAAGGGGTAGTATCCTCTAAAGATTTTAATGAGTAGCGGTAGAAATTATAGTTTATTTCTTTGTTGTAATGTTGCTTCGAAATGTTCAAACCAAGGAAATTGCAAAAATGAACATTTTCCGCAGAGCATCAGGCTGTGCATAATTTTTTCAGACTGCTGAGTTTGACTTAGCCATTTCTCAAACACAGACTTCTCGTGCGCCGGTTTCGTCGTGCCGCCTCTGATTGTACACGACCTTTCGTGGTGAATATTGTCGATTCAATCCTGATTGTTGATTCGTTCATTCGGTATCAGATCATGTCCTTAATGTTATGAATACATACTACATTAGTAGGTATCTTGATTCTGGTTCCTAAAACTACAGTGTGTCGTTCCGATTTCCATCAATTATAAATTAGAATTTTATTTAGATTATCACTCCATTGCAAATGTTGACTGTGCTATTGAACCTATATATTGAATTTTACATTCCTCTCAGGAATCATATTTTTTGCTTTGGTATAATTTCTTTATCTTTTTTTGATTTGACATTTTAAAAATATCTATTTTTTGTACAATTCTCTGACCTTTGAATCCAAAACTCAGAGCACGTACCTTTACAATCGAAATAACTTAATGAAAACCTTAGTAATTTTTGAACGAATGCCGAAATTTGTGTCTAAACCATTGTACCTTTTGCATCTGCCTATCAATTAAGGGTACCGTTCCCTCGTTCATGAAGAACTTTGCTCGTAATTAGATTTCTTTCTATGTTTTCCCCCACAAAGTTTCAAACTGATCCGTTTCATCGTTACGTGTCTCTTCTAGGTGCTACAATGTGAGTTTTTAATCTTCTCGAATGAACTGGAGTGCCTGAGTTAAAATTTAAATGGAGATCTTGGATTTCCACGGAACACATGAATTTTGTTAGTCGTTGGTGTACCGGAAACAGTAATTCAACAGTTTGAAGCGTAATTGTGCCGCTATAGATTTCTAATTTTTCAGAAGATTGATCCGTATCATCAAGGCCAGAGATAAGAGAATATGGCTGTCTTATTCTAGTTATTTATTTGATTTGTATTGGTCAAAGAACAGTAAAAACTCAAAAGAACAATCACACAAGTAAAGGAAAGAAGTATAAGTATTGAACTGATTCTCGTTATTCCGAGGCGAAGATTGTCAAATTTTACAGAATCTTCTTTGTGATTCCCCACAATGCTTATAACCAATCGCGTCAAAGGCACGTTTGATATACAAAAATACGCAACGTTTCCTAAACAAATGATTGGTATCTTTTATTAAAAAATCAACAAAAAAATCTTAATAAGAACTGTCAATAAGTCTCATTAAGAGCTATAGTTTTACTATATTACTCGTAAATTAATTTTTGAAAATGGTTTACAAAACGGATAGATTTCCCATTTCTCGTTACATTCTTGTCTCTGAATTTAAATTAAAACGACTCACGAATTCATTCTCCATATCTCCTTGCTTTGAAATGTGTTTTGGATTTATTCCCTATACCTAGACTAGTAGTTTGTTATAATACAATCCCAAGAGAAGTATGAAATATAACGTATATCTTAAAAAATTGTATTGCTAATTTGCCTCAAATAGCTCAGTGTAAATATTAGTTTACGATTTAATTAATTAATTAATTAACAAATACGTGCTCTTTCACCGAGACCTTGGTGTGTAGACAATGAAAATGTCACAATACTACTCTTCTGTAGTTTTCTCGTGAATCCAATTGTCCTTGACCTGCAAAGCTCTGTGTTCTGTGTCCCGAGGGCTCATAAGGTCCCCAAGAGAAAAGCCGGACGCATGAATTTAAGAAATTAAATGTTTGTGTGGCCTGTCGTTGTAGTTGCTCTTGAACACCCTCCCTGATTATTTCCTTCATTGGACATGCAGACATTAACGGGATCCTAATTACCTCCAGTTCCATTTTGCCAGAGGTGACGCGTGCACGCCCACTGCTTCTTGCACAGTGGGCCTAAATGTCAAATGCAGCAAGCAAAGCAATTCTCTTAGTGGATTCAAAGGAAGCATGTACACTAACCCCCCTGAAAAATTTAAAACACTAATTGATAAGTTATTCAAAATTAAAATTATTAATTGAAATTATTATTTAACATTTTTAATTGAAACTTTAAAAAAATTTAACTTTGTCAATTACTTTTGGGACCGACATTTTTGTTTAACTAGTTACTTATTATGGCTAAACACCAAAAGACCATTGTGCATGAATTACAAATTTCTTTAAGGGATGTGTCTTCGCCATATTCATCGGTTTCCGCAAGGCACATTTCATCTCCGTCCTTGTGTGATGTCACCACACTTTCAGTATTGGTGGCAGTTGATGACTGCGTGACACACATCGCAGGTCTGTAGACCGTGACCGTTGCCTAGCCCGGATCTCTGTCATAGACGCCCACCAACACATTAACGGGTGCTTGAGTAAAACATGATGTTAAGTTAAAATATATCATTTTCTGATTGCGAAATAATCTCCAATCTAAAGGTCTGTGCAATTTTTTAAAAATTTTAGGCACCTGTTGTACCATGACACCAATTAGCCTCATTTTGGATGCATCGCCTTACACTTCGGTACTGTTCTGCGCCGCGGTTTCCCGGCGCAGTGGCCAGTTCCTTCCTTTCTTAATCCATTCCCTTGATGTCAGGTTGGATCCTTCTCGTCCTCGACTCTCGGAGGTAGTGCTTAGCCTCATCTCCGCTTTTCTATTGTGGTTTATTTATTTTAGTCAAAAACTGTATGTGACGTATGGGGGAGAAAATCATCTGCGCACGCTGTCTTGAGTTTCAGAATCCCTTCCCAACAATTTAACTATTAATAGTTGAAAGATTAATAATAATAACAACAAATTTAAAAAGCGAGAGATTAACATTTCAAAAACTAGATATTTTCGTTGCCAAATTATAGAAAACTTATTTTTAACGGTAAAGAAACGAACAGACTTGATTTTTCTGTATTGTTAACAAAATAGAAACTCACCCTAAGCTCTACTACCACTACAAGCAAAGGAAAGTTCAACAAAACGTGCGCATAGTGAAGCTACATTTACGTCCAGAAGCAAATCAAGGGGCCATCTCAGCATTTGCTCAATGGATCAGGGAAACTGGACAAAAACCTGATCGAGATGGGGTCATTGACCCGGAAGTACATTATTTGTTACAGGTTATATTGAGTCTTTTTTAAAAAATTATACAATGCAAATGTAAACTAATTCATTATACTATATCTTGTTTTTGTTAAAGTAAACATTATGTTTCTTTTTGGCGATCAGTATAGTCTCTAATTGTATAGAAACAGTTTTGCAGCAGAAAAGATTTTACTTTTAATTTAAATTTGTGTACCAATTTTAATTGTTTAATTTCATCTGGCAATGCATTGTAAAGTAGCGTACATGTATTGTATGTGGATTTCTTGTAGTGAGCTGTTGATACTGACACTTGATAAACATGATTTCTACGTCGAGTATTGTAACTATAAATATCAGTATTACATTAAAATATGTTCCCACCGTTAAGTAAGTCAGTTTTGACAAAGACTACAGACTCATAAATAAATAGGCAAGGCAATGGTAAGATTCCAAGCTCAATGAAAAGAGGCTTGCACGGATCACGTGGATGTGATTTTTTCATTATTCGGATAATTTTCTTTTGCAATCTAAATGTCTGGGAACTAAAGGATGAGCTTCCCCAAAATATTATGCCATATCTCAGGTGGGAATGGTTGATGGAGACTGGCCCCATGAGGTCGTCTCGGTCATGCTAGCTGCATGTTGGTGCAAATTTTGGTCTGGTAGGTGAGAATAAGGGATATTGGGAATCTGGGTAGTACCATGCCACAAAAAATAAGAGTAGGAATGACATCGTTTAGGGGCAACCTACAACGGACGCCACTCAATTACGCGAGCATAGAAAGGGATACGATTCGAAAGGACGTCCGTGATGGGAGGGAATGCTCACAATGTCATTTTGATTGATTGGTGATTCCGGGCGCGTCAACTCTTAAGATTAGTGCCGTAAGTGTAGTGCATGTATTCATCACGAGAAGGACCGTGTCCTCTCCCTCTGAATGGTGAGATCAGTAAGCAACTACCAGTCGGCTTACGGGGTTTTCCCCAACCAGGTATTTCCCACCACCGGGGCACCGCCTCACCCGGGACAAGCTCTCATTTTCCGGCATGAGTGGTAATGTAGTGCATGGAAGTGTATGTGTAAATAAAGGGCGAGGATAGGACAAGGAAAATACTGAAAGGTCGCGCGCGGTCCTTGGCCCGTTTATTAGGGTACTGCTCCGGCATTCGCTTGGTGTAATCGTAGAAACCACAGAAAACTACCCATCAGAGCAGTCGACCGCTGGCATTCTCCTCCCGGCAGAACTACGAATTCTACGAAAAAATGGGTACGTTTTACAAAGATTACAAAATTGTGCTTGATGTAATAAAGGAAGAGTATTAAAAATTAGGGACTATAATTTTTAATCAAATCGTGGATTCTAGGGAAATTTAGTTCAGTGTTTGGTTGTGGCTCCCATGAAGACATCACCATATGTAAAGAAGTTTGAATAGTTTCGCAGAAGTCTTAACAGTTTCGTTAATGTGTATGCACGTACGGGCGAGTCCGAGAAATATTGAAATTTAATTATGTATGTGGACAAATCTCTTAACATGCTCTTATATTCAGTAAAAAAACTGCCACGAATGTAATACATTTCGCTACCTTACAGCACAGGTGCCGGAAGAACGTGAACTAGTACGCATCTCACATTCAAGACTCGGTTTTAAAGTAAACAGAATACTTATCACACAAAAAGTAAATTCAATGTAATGTTTATAAAAAAAGATTTTTTACAGAAGAGCACACAGTACTACACTTCCTAATTCCAATTATTTCTCGTGCGCACTATATTTTCGTCGGACGAGGACATCACTGAAGGAAGCGTCGAAGCCATGTACAAGTTAGCCAACTACAAACTAACGAATGGAGGAAGGGAGTCAAATGGGCTGAAGGACACAAAGACCACAGAACCTTCAGTTATGTTGCCAACACTAACTGTCAAAAGGGTCCTTACTTATAAAAGTCGCTCTATACTTGAAGTGACCACTACTGAGGTCTTTTCGTTACTATTAATTTTTTGCCCCCGTTTCCGCTAGTTCGGATCCACTGTCCGTGATGTCGGGCGCGGCGCGGGGCTGCGGTCACACGCGACGACCTCGCGGCCGCGCACGCGCACGCGCACGCAGGCGGGCGGGGCCCTGGGCGGCGGCTACGCACCGCACGCAGCGCCCACGCCGCCCGTCCCCGGGGGCGCCACGCCCCCACCCCCACCCCCAAGCCACCCCACCCCACTCCCATACACATCTGGCCCACATACGCCGCTTTAGGAGGCTCGGGATATCAATTGACTCGTATTTTGGTGAGTAAATGGAGATTTACCTTTTAAAAGGATAGGCATTTATGAGTATTATGACTTCCTTATTCCTATGTTAAAATATTTTCTGGGATTGAGAGACTAAACTAGATTCATATAACATCTCACCCGACCTACGGTTCGAGTCCGTATTTTCGACACTAGCTGTACTTGGGTTTTTCTAACGGGGCGGCTGAGGGTAGTATTTATTTATTTTACGTTAAAAACAGTTAAAACTGTGTATTACGAGAAGATGGAATTCGGCACGACTTTTCAGTCATTCTCAGTCCTGCCACTAGAGTCGCTTGCTCTGTAGCACTGCTTGATGCGGTCGCGATCATGCGACATCTTGCGGCCGGACTGAGAATGACTCAAAAGTCACCGAATTCTATGTTGGAGATACTACCCTCAGACACCACGTTAGAAAAAAACAAAAATGGGTAGCATAATCTGATCGACACTTCTCTCGTCTGCCCAATATGGATAAAAAATGCTGCAAAAACCAACATCAACTAAATTTAAATAGTACAGAACCGATTCCTTCGCACCATCATCAATACACCCTGGATCATTTCCAACCATGAATTCAACCTCGATCCCATCATTCACCACCGTCTCATAAATTCTCCCTTATTCATCATATCTAAAATTTATCTTCATTCAACCTCTGTACAACCTCAATCACTCTACTCACATCGAAAACAAATATCCATTTCATATATTTTGTAAATTGTTTTCAGTTCTAGAATAGAATCTATGAGGTACATGCATGGTTTTTGAACCTTTGTATTAGTATTAAGTTTGGTTAAGATGGCTTTATTAAGTCATCACTACATAAGTATAGTTCAATGAACCGATCGGTTGTTTTCCGTGGTTTCTCCGATCTTCACCAGACGAATGCAGGAGCAGTGCCCTAACAAAAGGGCCTCGGGGCGCGCGAAATATTTCCTCACTTCTAACTTACACTCTTGAATGTACTCGCTACCTCACATATCGGGAGACCAATCAGAAGCTTAGAGCTTGTCGCGAATGGAGCTGTTCTCCGCTGGTTGGGGAAAGCCCTCACCAGGCGACGTGTAGTCGGCGCCGGATTTCGCCATTTAGCGCGGGAAGATCACCGCCTACTCCCGCGATAAGAAAATAAGCACTATACTTTCGGGACTAATGTCCTTAGTAGTTGACGCGCCCGACAAAATCAATCAATCAAAATCCAACCCACGTATCCCTATTCCCTTAGTTAACCCACTCACCTGACCGCCTACACACTCACCAGCATGCCCGCTCTCATAACCAACAAATTCACCGACCGAACTGACCGCCCATCCAAGCCACTCAACGTACGTGGTAGGTTCCATAACTTTCTAGCCTTACTAACTTCTATTTTTGAAACAAAGAAAAAAGAATATGTAACACTTTAACTTACTCATTCTTTTCTCCAACCCACTTTTCACATCTGCATATTAACATTTCTTGATCTTCGAAAAAAATACTCCAAATTTGTGTTCCCAAATTGGTAAAAAACTGCTTGTTTTACCTCACACTCGACTAAAAGTATTCTTCCCCGAAAGTTTTTCTTCAGTTTTGAGAAGCGATAGATGTCGCAGGGTGCCCGATCTGGACTGTAGTGTGAATGGCCCAACTCCTGAAAGTCACAGTTCTTCACAACATTCTTTGTAATCTGAGAAGTAAGCACAGATCGTTGCCGTGCAGAAGCGAAACACAATGCGATTTTATGCACCGCACCCAACTCATGTTCCTCTCTCCACAAAACTGAGCGGGATGACGGCTGCGAACTTGAGTCATAGAAACAGTTAAAGATAATATATATTGTTCAGAAGGTTTCATAGATAGGGCAGTAACTTATGGAACCACCTATACTTGCCCACTCGCGCGATCATCAACCCGAACGTCACATCAACGCTTCGCGAATACGGCTGGACCGCAGATTCGTAACACACACATCCCTCCCATTCGGGACACGAAGTGTTTCCAACTGGTAAAATAGGCACAATATTTTAATGCTGTTATTACACCTCTTTCTGAATACTTCATTCTTGACTCTCATCTCGTATTAGCTTCAATATACGTATTTTGAAATATTTATTTGAAAGTGATTTATGTTGTAAAATTATTGATTGAACGAATGGAACAAATCTATGATTGGAAAAATTAATTTCGATTTGCAGTCACATACATGTCTTCTTATTACTCCTTTTCAATTTTCAAAATTGCTTAAACACTTGGTTTTTCATTATAAACTCTTTACAATATGTGTTGTCTCCCTGGTTGTCTAAGATTTTATGATGTGTATTTTATTTTGGTTAATTTTAAATAAAGTAATAATGAAATAATATTGTTTACATAACATTTAAAGTCTTGTATTCTTCTGAGTAAATGGAGGTTTCCCTTTTAGAAGGATAGGCATTTATGAGTAATATGACTTCCTTATTATAAAAAGTTAAAATATTTTCTGGGATTGAGAGACAAAACTAGATTCATATCAAATCAATTTAATTAGATTTATAATCTATTTTAAAAGGTTTGCTATGTACATAAGATATCTTTGTCACTGACATTGATTTAAAACAGCCATTGTAGACGAATTTATTACAATTCAAAGACAAACGTTATTTTCAGGAAGTTACATTGAAAGAAATTACAATATAACAGAAAATCTTGAAATCAGTGTATGTTGCTTGCTTTGCTAACTTTTCTATTCCTATGTGAAAAGTCATGAACTTTTACATTTTTGATTTAAACATTCAAACCAATTTGTTGACATGATAGACACATTTATTAACATTTTTGGTGATTTTATAAAGTTATTCTGCTATTGAAACTTAATTTCACTAATATCTATTTTGTGTCATACTATGTGTTATTGTATACTAAGTCACTTTTCACCTGAAAATACACATAACAAAATATATATTATGTCCAAAAGGTACCATACACAACCAGGTAAGACAAGGCAAGTAACTACACAATGTTGTAAGATGGCTTCTACACCATTCCATTAAAAATACATTAAAATACGAAATATTAAATTAACTTGAAGTTTATTTAAAAATCAAATTTAAACATATCTTTATTATTTTTTTAAATGTACAAGAGTCAATCATACATCATTTTTCATGAACAAAAATTAAAAAGTGAACAAGGGATTTCAGCTAATCTGAATTATACTAATATTCTGAATTAGAATAATATTACTAAACTGAAAAGGCCACTTGCCTGTCAAGTATTAAATTAACTTCATTAATAAATTGATATTTTTATGGTGATGGAAAAGATTCTTTGAATTATGTATTTCGTTTCTTGTATCACTTTCCACTAAAAATTTATTTTCATAGTAAATCATTTTTAACCTGAGTTAGCAAATATCTTTCTGCATGCTCTTTCTATTTTTCGAACTGCCTCTAGGATTGTAATAAGTGTCTATTTTTTTACCACAGTAGTTTAAAAGTTTTTTTTGGAAAATATTTATATGCATTCACTCAATTTTATGAAGAAGATTTATTCTTTCATAATTTTCTTCATGCTCTCTTGCCAATATGTTTTAACACCAGATATCCAAATAAGACCATCACATTTCTTGAATAACTCTGACTGTAGATGAACATCTTAGGCATATTATATTTCATGTTTAGTTCTTCACATGTACCTATATTTGTTAAAAAAGTAGTCTCACTCATGAGTTGAACTGACCGTGATAAAATCTGTACTGAAAAGTCAAAATTTCAACACAAGTATAGAAAAAATGAGATTGTATCTATTTATATTTGCAAAAACAATTAGACAGTCATTAACAAGGTAAATTATTCAGCTTCTCTGAAATGAACATTTATTACTATTTGCCCTGAATGGCAAATACAATTACATTCAATGCTATTATAGTACTAATGTCGATGATAATTAAAGTAATTGGCCAGATCACATAATGAAATTGACAAACAAACAGCCATGCTATTCAACAATAAGCTACATGGAAATTAAAATGATAGAATGTAATGTTCTGGAAACCTGTACAGATCTCTTCTGTTCTTTCTTCCTCCATTGTCAACTAGAGATGGTGCTGGCACCATATCTATTCATTTCAGTATGATCAATTTCACTACTACGACAGTAACAAATAATACTTCTGTTTCTATCACCACAACTGTTTTAACCAACGAGTGACCATAATTGCCTGAAAGTAAATAGAAAGAACAATGAATAGCTGTGAGATAACGAAAACGAAGTAGCCATCATACTCTGATGCAACTTAGGTACGGTTGGAAAGGTTTAGTAAGATTCCCATAATATTTATTTTATCGGACCTTCAACCTCATAGGTAACATTCATTGACTGGAAATTTGTATTTAGAAGATAGCCAATTCAATATTTTATCTTTATTTTCAGGGTAAGCACAAAGAAGATTGTAAATTAATGTATTGAAAAACAGAATGATTCACTGTTATTATTTTTATTATTACTATTATTATTATTATTATTATTATTATTTTGTTTAATAATTTAAATTTCCCACTACTCGCAGTCCCATTTTTGCTACAAAACTGAGTTATTAAAAGTCAGAAGATTGATGAATGAACTAACAGGAGAATGAATTTTATAAGCAAATTAAATTCTAATAGATTTCATAGATTCAGAATATTCAGTTTTCAGAATATCCATAGATTTCAGAAGTGTATCAGTTTCTGGTTTATTTAAATACTAGTTTTTGAATTTCTATTTTTCCTCTTGTTTGTAGAATTTTATACAAATAATTTGTTTCATTGAATGAAAATGTATAATTATTTTCATTTATTCTGTGACATTGTAACTAAAATTCTTTTTGGACATTTTTAAACTAAATAATCATAAAATGTTTTCAACACATTGCACTAATTATGTTGAAAATATTTATGTTACACCGTTTCATTGTCATTACAGCTGCATGTTTTTCAACATTTTTGTTATCTGTAAAACCGTTGTCTGTATTTTTTGAATAATGATGTATTATATTTTTATCTATTCATTTATATCTATTTTTCTGTAACAAATTGATATTGTTAATATTAGTACACACGAAAAAATCACAACAATGTAAGTGAAAATAAATGCTTAAAAAAATAAGTTCTTGTGAAAATATTTTAATAATTTTTCTTCCTTAAAAATCATATGGCTTGCAATGTATACAAATCTAATAAACTTCATTGAATTAGTAGTTGCTATTGAAATTAAAAAAGAATCAGACAATTGTATTTAGGCTACTTCTAAATTACTTTCATTTGAATGAAAAATTCCTTCCAATTTAATGAAAACAAAAAAAAACTCTAGATTTAATAATTAAAATACACATCTTCACTCAGAAGACAATAAAATAAATATCTACTTAATTGTTCAGTACTGATTCTTTGTAAAAGTATTTTAAAGCTATTTCTACACATTTGTACCATCAAACAAAAAATATCAATATCATGAAACCATTCATCTCCAAATAAGAAACAATTTACACAAATAGTGCTAATAATACAAGCAAAATATGATATACTTTCATGAACTACAGACGCAATCGTTTGAAAGAATGTGATTGGTGGTCGCAAGACCGTGACAGAAAGCGCTTGGGAATTTCTCCTAACCTTCACTGCTCAGAGGCCCAGCAGAATGTAAACAACTACGGTTGTGAGTTTCTCCGCAGTGTGGTAGTTCTGCCGTGTGAATTCAGCCAGGGATCTGCTTAAAACTCCACCAAGTAAGTACTAAACTATATTTTATTGAATTTTTAGCGAAATTCATTAAGCCTCTTTAATTATTTATTGTTAGTGGATCATCTACACTCATCGCACTTGGAAATCATATGACAAGCAAACTCCCATGAAGTTTGTATCAAATAGGGCCTACCGTTCAGTAATAAAGGCTGTGATTGCTGTCTATTAGAAAAATCTAAAAACACCCGAAATCGTACTGTACATTGGTACCGCGAATGGGCAGCAGTTACAGGTGGCACCCCATGACTCATGAAATAGTAAGTGGTAGTCGGGTAGTCACACCTAACCTATTTTAACATAATAAATGCTCTTCATATTTTAAAATTAAATATCGGTGATAAGATCAGCAAATATGGAAGCTGGTACCTGCAAAGAAAGAGGTTTTCAGGGTGTTATTTCTGGGTAGAATACACTTTCTTGGAAACTAATCAGATACCACCGCGGTACTGTATCTGCGTACCTCTGTAATATTAATTGAAAACGCAATTTTCTGAAGTTACCATACGTCTAACTGTAAATCACTTAATATTTCTCGAATCCAGTGAGTTTCTAGCAAGAAAGAAAACATAAATTGCCATTCTGAGGGCAAATGTGTGGCCACTATGTATTTCAAGTTGTAGATATTTTACTAAAAGTTATCCCTTTCATAGAAGCACTTGTTATAACAGGTGCTCACATTGTTAAAATGTTTAGAAAGGTAAGTGTCTTTCGTCGACATCCTCCCTATGATTTTTCTTGGAGACACTGTTCTTGTTTTATACCACAACCCAAGGTCGGCGCCTATAGTTATGTAACAACTTTTTTTAGCTCATTTGCAACACACCTAAGCAATATTCCAGGACATTCTCAGTTATATTGTGTTTGAAGAATCGAACTTTCAAAAACATTCTAAATGTAAATGAACGTAAAAGTTCGTATGGTATTCAGATACGTTTCTCATTCCTATTCTCGTGTTGCCTGATGTAATGGGTGTGGAAGATATTTGCAGTCACGATATTAGAATGCGGATGTGGAGGTCAGATTGAGATATAATTGAGCTGCTGATGAGATTCGCAGTGTTGCTCAGTAGTGAATCGAGGGAGAAGAGTGACCACTCCTCGTCCTTTTCTTTTCTTTCAGTTTTTTCTCTAGTATGCAACAAGATTTAATTTTAATGTTCGCATTTAATTAGTTGGAAAATGTAATTTGTAAAATTTATTTAAAAATATTATTAACTTCGAGCTTTCCATTTTACTGAAGCCATTGTTTTTCAGATTAAACATTTCACACTATTAATTTGATTATTATTTTGATCAGACATCCGGTGAGGGGAGGGCATGAGGCCAAGCTCCCCCCCCCTCAATGGCCTAGAGTTTTCGTTTGTTACTTTCCCTTATTTGGCAAAATTGATTTAAATACATTAAATAAGTTTATATATAAGAAAAATCAATGATAGCCCCCCTTCAAAATGATCGGCTGCCCTACCCCCCCCCCGAATTTTATCGATGTTTAAAGTAAGAAAAACTAATACACAAGAATAATTAAAAAGTAATAAGTAATTGTTAGCGATATATTTTCAGTCTTGCTTGTTATATTACATCTGAAGAATAAAAACTTCATATTAACCATAGACAAGAAACGAAGATAAAGTTATTTAATTAGATAATGGAACAGGGAATAATAATTACGGGAGGGGAGGAAATGGCGAGGGAGGCAGCTCCTGGAATAATGCCCCGATTCACTCATGTGGTAGATGTTTGTGGGCGTGGGATTTAGCGAGGAGTGGGGGAGATCTTGCATCAGATTCGCGATGTTGTTGCAGTGGCAGAATGGAGTGTTGTGTTCGCGCGCTGCCGTTGCGGTCGCTGCTGACGCCCAATCACTCAATGCCGAGGCCTCCGCGCAGCGTCCACACGTCTAGCAGCAGTGTCGGCGCTAGGCATGGGCAGACCGAGGTCCCGCAAATCAAGGGGACCGGTCATGGGACTGATGGAAACAAATTGAAAAAGAAATTAGAACTCGTGAAAATCTGATATTTCATAACATTTTCTATTATTTTACATTAATAGTTAATTACAGTAATTACTTATAAGGTAGGACTCTATGAAATGAATCAAATGACGCTAACACTAACTAAACACAACATTTTTTAGCGTTTTAAGCTCGCCGTGGAAACTGTATTATTTGATCTCCAAGTACTTCTACTTAAAATTATTTCTTAACATTTTCTGTTCTTTTTTTTTCATTAAATAATTAATTACCGTCATTACTTATAAGCTAGGGCTCTATGAAATGAATCAAATGACGCTAACACTAACTAAACAAAACATTTTTTAGCGTTTTAAGCTCGCCGTGGAAATTGTATTATTTGATCTCCAAATACTTCTACTTAAAATTGTTTAAAAAATATTTCCAATAACATTTTTAGTTAAAATGTAATTTTTGTAATTTGTTGAAATAAAATGACTCGTATTGTTTCTTGATACAACTTTCAAATTTCTAATATTTGTTTTGTGGTTAGGGGGTGTATCTTACAGCATTGCCCGGGGCCCAAAATTGCCTAGCTTCAGCACTGTTGAGCAGAAGCCTCGGTTCGAATGCGAACGGGTGATGACGTAAATACGTTTGAGGACGTTGTGCACGGACGTGAAGCCGGCTATGCGTACAGGCGTTTCTTCTGGCGCACTAGCGATCAGGTTGTTGCTTCAAGGGAGGTTGGTTGGGGTTCAGCCTTCAAAACTTCGATTTCTTACTTTCTCGCATTGTACTTACGAAGTATTGGGAAAGCATTGCAATGATGCAACTGAAAATCTCGTATTATGGGGCGCTGGCATTGAAAAAGTAGATAAATCTTGTTCGTATATTTAGTAAATTACCTCTTCTTGTACGTGTAATCAGAATGCTCGTTTTGTGGGTCCTGATACCTAGAAATTGGTTGACGATGAAACGTATGTCCGTATCAAGAGTGTCGATCAGGCGATTTTCTTCAAAATTGGTATTCCGTGATCGATCTGCTCAAACCAAGACTCTACGAATTTGGCATGAATATTTTGATTTTTGGAAGTCTCAACATTTTAAAATTTTCTGATAACTTTTTCTCAGATCAAAAGACGCTTAAGAAAATAGTGCAGGTTTCATTATCGTTAAAGTCTTTTAATTTTTGAAAATTGAAAAATTTACAAATAATTGAAAAAGTGTGGTTACTCTGTAGCTCTGGTTACTTTTCTCGGACAGTTAGTGTGTTTGTTTAGGACATAAAATCGTAGCTCACACAAAACCTACTACTAACCAAAACTGAAATGGAAATTACAATTCGCAATCTATTCATTCAAAATTATATGTGAAAGTAATTGATATCACAAAGAAAGAATACAATTGATAGTTGTCCAAAGTTCCAACTGAGTCAGAAACCATCTGTGGATATCAGACTACTTGATCATTGCGGAGATGATGTAATATCAATCATCGTTTTATTAGAAATTTCGATCCCACCCCATCCAAAATGATTTAATTCCCTAATATATTCCTTACAGAGTATAAATTTCAAAGCAACTTCCATATCTTCCCGAAGAGATTTATAGACTTTTATTATTATAAGGAAGAAAACTTCACCTGTTTTTGGCGTCAAGCAGGGTTCGAACATTGATTTATCCGATATTGTGAAGATTAACCAATACTTGCCCTCCCAACATCCAGTTTTGCGGGACACATGTTTCAATGGAAAGTTCGATAATGTGAAACGTCCTTCGCGTTACATTATGCTCCAGTCAGTCTTCAACGTTCAACCATCACATTTTGTGCCACGGACAAGCCGTGTATAGTGCCTTCGCAAAGGGCCGGCGTTTTTCCAGAGGTCAGCAAAATAACAAAAATAGTCTTTGAACGGGTTTACAAACCTAACGTTGCAATTAATTTTTAATCAGCAAAACGGGCAGGAACACAGCATTGCAGCCGCTAGCTAAAAGCTGGCCGCGGTCGAAAACAGCTGTGAACGGCTGCGCCCCACAGGCTCGCTAGCGAGTAAACAAGCTCTGAGGACGGGAGGAGGCTGGGGGGGATGAGGACGGAAAAGGCACGCATGTTTCCCCAACCCTCCTACGCTGAGCCGGCCGCCTAACGAGATTCAGACTCAGTCCTCCCCTCCCGCCCCTCTCCCTCCACTACCTCCCCCCACTCACAGTCCTCATTCCTCTTTTCCGCGCTGGAAGTCTGCAATGCCGAGTTTGCAATCGCATCATCTGATTTAATTAGGAAAGGCCAAACGTGCGCGAATATTTGCTTACCGTTTTCAGCAAAGCATGGGATAGTGTAACGAGAGATAAAAAATAATACATGAAAAAAAAAAGGTCGAACGGATATCCCGGACGCGAAAATTCGTCGAACCGGATCGTCGGGCTACGTGCGACCCCAGCAGATGTGCATGACGGGCTTTCGCGGGGTATTGTCCGGCTGCGTTCATTCGAATCGCGTTTAAAAGTGTGTCGGCCAACGCGAGCGCGTGCACGCCGACCGGAAAGGCTTCTAACGGATCGGCAAGCGCTCACGCGGGTGGAGGCGGCAACCGGTTTTCGGGGGAAAGCTCACGCTCTGGCTGAGGATTACCCGCAGAGCGCGCGCAGGGCGCAGTCAAGAGATAGCAGCAGACTTTGGAGAACCGTAACGTCGGTGTACAAGAAAAGAAACATATCCAAAAAAACTCTCGTTTTGCAAGAGTACGGTTTTAATCTGGACGGAGCGGTTTACTTCGCAACCGATTGTTTTACTCTGCATTTTAAACTACATTTTATTTCTTTTTTTTATACACTGGCCAGCCACAAGGCTTTTCATATGAGGGTTTCAGAAAACAACACAATATATACAAAATTTGTTCCCCTATTTACATTTGAGATTAACCCAATTGAGTTGCAGTACGTTTTTCATTTGTTCATGTTTATGGCGTTGGCAAAATGGGTGACAGGGAAAGGAATTATCATTTTATGAAATTATGAAGGTTTGGTTTCTGAAAGCATGAGAATGTCTATCCCAGTGGAATGAGTTTTATCGCTGTCATTTAATGATGAAGAGAGGAAGTTGCGGTTTAATTGTTTTATCAACGATTTAAGACACTCAATGCCAAGATTTCGGTGAAGTTGATAATTTCGGACACACCAGAGGGCGTTAGTTGATTAGTGATTCCGGGCACGTCAACAGTTTAGATCATTAGCCCCGTAAGTGTGGTGCATGTTTTTCTTCGGGATTTGGCAGTGATCTTCCCCCGCTGAATGGCGAGATGCGGCGCCGACCTACCGTTGACTAGCAGAGTTTCCCCCTAACCAGGACTCTCCCACCAGGGGGGTCTCTCTCCAGCCGCGACAAGCTCTAAGACCCCGACCGGTCTCCTGGAATATGTGGTAGTGTGGTGCATGCTAGTGTAAGGGGAGAGGGTAGGACAAGGAAGAGGAAGGAAAGATCGCGTGCGATCCGTAACCCGTTTGTCAAGGTACTGCTCCGGCATTCGCCTGGTGTTGATCGGAGAAACCACGGAAAACTACCGATCAGAACAGCCGGCCGCTAGAATTCTCCTCCAGAGAGCAACTGAATTCGACCTAGCTGAGAAGCTAGTGTCGAAAATCCTGCGGCCGTGGGTAGTGGGAACCTAGGACCTCCCGGTCAGAGGCGCTGTAGCGGCATCAGTTGATGCACTGAGCTACCATTCCCGGTTCCAGAGGGCGTTAGTGATTTTACAGAAAAAAATTATTTTGAAATAATTGAAGGCGATTGAGATTAATGCGGAATCCCATTTTGGGGCGGCGTAAGTTAAAGAGGAGCGAATGATAATTTTGTGTTTGATGGCGTTTGTGAGATTAAGTGATGATGTTCTATTGAGTACCAGATATAGATGGATTGATTTTCCATACACCTTATTTATAGCAGAGTTGATGCGATAAATCCAAGCCGGCGGCGCTAGCCGAGTTCGTTTACTACGCTTCGTGAAGTCACGAAGGTAAAGCGAATTCGAGTCTCGCGGGTTTCTCGTTGAGTGACCGGCCAGGAATCCCGGGATCTAACGGCGACGAGACCCTGTCCAAAGGGGCTGGCTGGCTGACTGACTGACTGACTGACTGACTGTGACGGACAAGACGACAAATATAGTAATTACTCAAAAAAGGAGGATTACTCCAGAAGAAAGCGCTGATGCCCAAGAAGGGTGAAGAGACGCGTTGCATCAACAACGACGCAAGAAATTAAATTTAAAAAGAAAGTTAACCGGTAGTCAAGGTACACTCCAAAATACTTTACTGGTTGTGTAGACGCCTGAGAGGGAATGGGAGAGATTGACAGTGTGAGAAAAGAGGTGGTTCAGAATGTTTGTAATACAAATATTGGTACAGAACTTTTAACTGGGTTTCGTTATATTCACCGTTTTGAGCACCAAGCTTTGAGGACTGAGAGATCATATCGCCTGTGTGCAAGAGAAGTGACACGTAAAAAATCTCATTTTGCTGGAGAACGGTATTAACCTGAGCGGAGCTTTTTACTTCGCAGACGATTGTATTACACTATATCTCGCCTGTTTTGGGAGCTATCTTTACGTGCAATTTACTGGTAGAATTACTCTATTTTCTAAATGTATTTTTTCCACTTCATTTTAAAAAATCTAAAAACTATCATTTTGCAGAAAAAACTTTTAATTTAAGAGAAGCAATGTTCTTTGGACCAAAACGTGTTTTGTTCTATAAGCAGGCTGTCTCGTTATAACTACCTTATTGTACATAAAAATCTAATATTTCCATCATGTGTCTGCACATAACTAAAAAATGTAATAATTTTTCAGATGATTTTCTTCTTCCTCCGACAATGTCCGTAAATAAGCAATGTTCCCTGGAGTGCGTTGAAAACGTAACGATAAATTTTCTGCTGCTAGCGAACAAATGTTACATTTTATAACAATGCTGTATCACATCATAAAAAAAACGTGTCTTCATGACTTGTAAACTTACACATTTTCTTTCACTAAGCCTTTTCGGACCACGTTGGACGCGAGGATCGCGCGGATAAAGAACATATCGAGTTTTTGCGGCGTAGTGCGACATTTCGTATATGCGAACCGCGTTAAACCCGTGGTTGCGCATGAGAGCGCTTGCACGCCAGGCGGAGAGGCTTCTAACGGATCGACGCGTTGAAGCCGGTGTGTTGGGAACGTGGGGAGTTTGGAATGCCCTTACTTTCGCGTAGATTTTACTTTCTCACCCTTACGAAGGTACTTCGTAAAAAGAAAAATTATGTATTCGATCGACAGACTTTTTCGGCAGGAAAACTCTTCTTGCTGGAGCTTGATAACGAAAAGGCGAATAAATCCTGCTGCTAAGTACAGAAAAAAATTCTCTAAAACGTGGTGTAGCTAGAATTCATGTTTTGATACCGAACAATCGATCGTCCGTCTGTGGTCAACGATAGCGTCTAAACCGTTCAGCCTATTGACTTGAAAATTGATATTGCTTCCTCGATCTTAATGAACTGGACTAAGAAAGTGGCTTTGACAGTTTCAAACTGATATTTTGATTTTTGAAGCTACTTTACGTGAAACCTCAAAAAAATGTTCAAAATTTTCTCAAAAATGGCACTAAATTTCTTTATAAAACTTTGTCCTCGGATAGCGTTAAGAACGATTAACAGAATGGTGTACGAGTCATGTTCGTTGAAATTCCAAATTTTTTGAAAATTGCAAAAGTGAATTTTTTAAATTTTTTTTGTGTCGTGCAACTATATTATTGAAAACAGTTTTTTCCTTAATGAAATGTGTTCCTTAAGATGTATCTTTAAATAAGTTCATTTTCAATTTTTCAAAAATATAAATTGTTTTCGTGTAATTTGGTGCGAAATATGAGTAATTTATAAAAAAAATTAACTGTTTTTCCAAAATCGCTCAGATTTTTTTCGTTTAATTTTTCTACGGATTAATGAAAGGATGTTTAAAAGAATTTCGTGGAACTCTGAATTTTCGAAAATAGCAAATGTAGAAGTAGTATGAAAAAGCATGTGCTGTTGTAGCACCTCTAGTTTTTAATGAAATCTGTTCTTCAAAATATGAACTAGAAAACTTTTCATGTAAAATCACGAATTTTCGTGAATTGAAAATGCAAATAATAAATTTCGTGTTTAAAGCGTCGTGGGGGTTGCTTTACCTTTGAAGATGGTAGTTGTATGGGGTAGCGAGAATGGCGTGCTAAACCTTAGTACCTGACTTTGTATCCAGTAGTTGGAGAAACATTTTTGCGGGTTGGAAATATTTTATCCGATCCAAGTAGGAATGTAATATCACGTAACCGATACAAGTAAGGCGAGAAAAAAACGTGCATTTGCCGCACTACTAGTTGCGTTAAGCCCGCGATTTTTGGCTCCATATATTTAAATGAATTCCACCAGACAATTTCTCTCAGCATTATTACCGACATTCATATTGCACCTGGCCCACCGCAGCAGTGGGTGAGTGGGGGGCGGCATTTTCGTGCCCTCGGGAAAGCAGGAAGCGCGGCGGACGCGACATATGTCAGCCCTTCACTCACTTGATGTGGGGTTGGTCGCGCGCACGGATGCAAAAATGAGTCCGCATGATAAACGCGTAAATACATTTTTCTACTCCCATTGTTTAATGCTGTCATTTGATGGCTGCAACCAGTTGCATAATGATACTCATTACGATACAGATTTCAGTATGATACAGCTTCTTGACCAATCAGAGAAGTTTATAAAACATGACTCTTAATTAATCATTGAAAATCGTTCTAGTAAATGTTCCGTTCGATTGTGCACATTACAATTGCTTTTGATATTATATTTTGCTTGTCAGTTTTAATTTATTTTATTATTAGTAATTTTTCGTGGAATATTATTTAAAATAAATTTGGATTGTAATTTCATTTTGATTCTATTTGACTAGCGCAGTACATCCTTGCAGGCGGACTGGTAACCACAACCACCTGCGGCAGTGTGCGAGGGTAGGGCAAGTGTAGAGTTAGGTAGCACTGTCAGCTGCCACGAAACGATTCAATGTAAAAGTTTAACATATAAAAGTCGTAGAAAAAGTACGAAGGTATTAATACACTCGTGTGAAGTTTACGATACTGGCTCGTTCCTCGCTCGTGTCGTAATATCACACTCGTGTATTTATACATTATTACATAATGGTAATAACAATTGTAATCATTACATTATGAAACATCGTTTCATCGTTTACAATTGAAAAAAAAGGGTCTTGAGAACGACATTGTAACTGTTTATAACGGGACCGTACAGCACTGAAGGTGTTCTGTAGATAGCGGTAGGGGAGGAATGTGTTTGTGGCTATTTTGCGAATTGTTTGTGTCGATTTCGAGAGATAATGTGAACCATTGCATTCAGTACAATTGAGAATATGTTAAGTAAAAATGTTTTCTTTTTAAACACGGAAAAGTAGTTTCTTATGCAAGACGATGTAGACGTAAGGGCGGGTGAGGCACGGAGTCGTGTGAACGTGTTGTAAATTTTAGTCTTGTTTGAGGAAATTTTGTTTGAGCTTTTGGTGGTATTTTAGTAGCTTACACCGTTTACTTGTTGATTCCATTTTGAATGTCTATCAGTAGCAGACGATTCAGAAAGGTGACTACAATATAAAGTAAAGTAAATAATTCCTCTACTTCTGAGTTGTAAGTTTTGCAGAAAAAATAGAATATACAATGTAATGAATATAATTTTGAGCTTTCGGAATATTTTAGCTATCATTTTATAAGTTTTAATGAAATATCCGCTTTAATCGTTAATATTCAAATGATCATCTTAATAAAAATTCCCGATGGGGTAGTGTGAACCATTTATTTACGGATAAATAAAAGTGAGCAAGAGGTTAATTCTACCCAAGATTGTTAGGTTCATAATTCTCAGGTGGTCAATTAGTAATAACTTACATTCCAAGAAACCATACTCAATTTTTTTGGAGTGAAAGGGACCTGTGGACGAGGCACAGTTCTAGATGATTCTTTTTAAATGGTGGGAGTGGGTCATACTTGGATAAATTTTTTCGCATAAAAACGAGGTCGCGAATTAGAAATTACTTGCATCCCAAGAACCCATACCCCACTTATCCAGGGCGAAAGGGACATGTGGACGAGGTACAGTTCTAGATGGTCCTCTTGAAATGGCCGGGGCGTGGGTGGGGTGGGGTGGGGGTTGGAAACAGCTGAAAAGCGCCGCTTTGGCGGGGCAGATTCGCAGAGGGAACACGCGAACCGCTCGCGCAGCGGCGGGCGACAGGTCAAATAATTTGTCTCTTTAGCGCCTGTTGACGTCTGCTTAGCAAGGTTCCCGCTCTCATTTCACTTGCTAATCGTCCGCACCGCGCATCATGATACTAATTGCGCTGCCTCTCGCAGTTCGGCTTTTAACGAACGACGCGCGCTCCTGCCCGCCCGCCCCGCCCACCCTGCACGGCCACCTGCTGTATGAATACTAAATGATCTCGTTAAGTTATTGAATTAGCCCAATAATTGTGCAGCGCAAGAAGAGATCCCGCGATAGAGTAATGAGGTGCGGGATCTCAATGGACCGCGGTAGAAGGGGAGGGACTATTATATGAAGGTTGGTTCGAAAAAATGGGATGTTACAGCTGCATGTACGCAGTTCCCTAAAAGGCACCAGCACGCAAATAATGATGTATTGCCTGATATCTCGCATTTTTAATAGAATTGTTGGTGGAGTTTTAATTTGTGGACAATATTTGTAATTTTTGTTCAGCCTTGAATGTATCTATATTTTATTTTAATATGTATTTAAATTTAAAAAATTGATTACTGTTACAGAGTGTTACAAGTTATGAAAGGTTGTTTTTGTGTTCATAGTTTGGTCTGATTTCCAACTATAAAATTGAACTATATTTGTGACAAAGACAGCATGTTCTTACACCAAACGTCTTTCATTTTGATGAGTATGGTGTCTTAATAATACAACATGAAACGTAATGAGTAAATTTGACAATGTACACATTGTATTAACAATCACACTATCCTTGCACCTTATTTGGTAATCTCTGCATGGAGGAAGGAAGCGATTACTCGATCGCTTGTTCTGTGTCGCGTTACGTTGAAGCCCATTGTCGTGGTATGCTTGTTGCAAGTGGGGCTACGTGAAGAATCCGGGATAACGGGTTGAAACTAGAGCGAACTTACAACGCTAAAGGGGTTAAGAAGAACAATTAACCAGTATAATTGCACTATTACAACCCCTCAAAAGAGGGGTTGCTTCTCTCGAGAGCCACTACCTGCAACTTACGTTCGGCATTAGCTTTCGTACTCTATTGTACTGAAGCTTTATAAGCCAGAAACAGAAATGTGCAAAAGAAGATTCATTATGTTATTATACATAACATTCTGAAATGGGCTTAGTCAGAATATCTTATATTTTCTTTCTTCTTCTTTTTATTCTCCTCCCTTTTTCTTCTGTATCGGCTTCTCTTGCTTCACCCCATTCTTCATTTCTTCACACTTACTTTCTTTCTTAGCCTACTATATTTATTATCTTTTATTATTTTTCTTTCTTCATCTGTTTTATTCTTATTCTTTTCGTTGTTGTATTTCTTTTCCTCTTGTTGGTTCTTCTTCTCCTCACCGGTGTGCAAGACAATATTAATATTGCATGGTAATTACAGGGGTTGCTGCAACACAAAATCTTGAAACTCATGAATATCAAGAGAATTGACTTATAAAAGATTTGATAGCAATTCGCTGAGCTCAGATAAATTTAAAACCGATGCAAGGATTGTCGGGCGTGAATAAATGAAACTTGGGTATTTGATTACTTAATTTCTAAACCCTCGCGCCCATACTGTAGCTGCGTTCCACCTATCGAGGCAAAATATATTCTGGAAGCCGTCCACTCGATTGTTTAGGCATTATATTATAAAATGGAAAATATCCTTTCACCTAATGAATTAATAAAACGGAATTGTAATACATGTCACTTTAGAAACTTAGCTTCCATTTGTTCTGAATGTTCTTGGAAAAAATATTACCCCTTTTCACTGCATTCTTGAGCTACTAATATATACGGTGTACAGAGATTTAGTACCGGGAGCTGGGATTTAGCCCGTGTCGCTCTTTCCTTGACCCATTACTTAAATGTTTCTTCGCTAGAAGATCTTCTACAGTTTGTGACGTTCGTGTCCGCGCTGCAGTCTTCTCTCTCCTTCGCTTCGTATTTTGCGAAAAGCGTCGGCGGCGGCGGCGTTTCGGGGCGGAGAATACATTAGCGGAAGTTTGTGGACCAGCACGGAAGTGCGCCGCGCTGTTCCACCTCTGGGACCCGCCACTACCTCGCCCCGCCCCCTCCACCCCACTCAACCTTGCTCTCTCCGCTCCGCTCCGCCCCGCCCCGCCACACTTCGCCACTCCGCCCCGCTCCGCTCGCCCAGCCCCACTCCGTCTCATTTCGCCTCGCTCCGCCCCTCTCCGCCCTCCCCGTCCACTCTGACCGTCTCCATCCTCTCTGCCCCCCTCCCCCATCATCTCCGACCCTCTCCGCTTTGCTTCACCCGTCCCCGCATCATCGCTCACTACGCCGCCCCGCTCTCATCGCTCCGCTCCGCCCCACCTCACTTCGCCTTTGTGCCCCACTCCATCCCGCTCCCTCCGGTCTGTCCCACTACACCCCGGTCCACCCGTCCAGCCCTGCTCCGCCCCACTCCTCGCTCCCCTCTCTGTCCTCCGCGCCTTTTCTCCGCCACACTCCCCGCATCATTCCCCCCCACGCCGACCCGCTCTACCCGCTCTGTCCCACTCCGCACCGTTCCACCCCTCCAGTCCCATTCCGTCCCACTCCTCGGTCCTCTCTCCGCCCTCCACGCCTTTTCTCCGCCTTCTCCACCTCTCTCCACTCTCTCTCCGTCTCTGCCATCTCCGCCCCTCCCAATCCTCTCCCCTCCCCCGCTACACCCCTCCCCGCATCATTACAGCCCAGGCAGATCCGTTCCTCCCTCTGCGCCATGCCCCTCCCCGCCTCACTCCACCCCGCTCTGTCCCACTCCGCCTTGTTCCACCCGCCCAGTCCCACTCCTCGCTCCGCCGCGCATCACTCCGCGCCACCTCGCCCCGCCCCGCCTTACAGCGCCCCATCCCAGTTCCCACCATTCCATCCTGGCCCACCCTCCCTAAATCTTCCTCACTCTATCTTGCCCCGCCCCTTCCCGCCGTCCCCACCTCCCGCACACTTCACCGCGCTCCTCTGCCACGGCACCTGCTCCACTGCGCCACCTCGCCCTCCGTACACCACCCCCGCTCCCTCCCCTTCCGACTCTTCTGGCCGCTCCCTGCTCTCTCTGCCCTCCTTACACACCAGGCCCTTTCCTGCCTTACCCTTTCCCTCCTCCCAAACTCCTTTCACCCTCAGCCATGTTTCCTGCCTGCAGCCGCTCTCGCGATGATGCTGCCGCCCACGCCACGCGCTAGAGGATTCCTCTCACCAGTGTCAGAAGCAGATGTGGGAGGCGTTCCCACAACAATTCAGGCCCGGATAGCGCGTATGGCTAGTATGAAAACAAATCACTCCGTGATTGTGTGTTGCACGCTTTTTTATTGAGGTAGCGGTCAAGAGCAAACTAAAAGTTTCAAAATTGCCACCAATCCTTAACTACAGAACATCATTAATCTTAGAATACTAACTACGAGTAAATTTTACCCGCTCAGCTTGCTTCCTCAGCCGCTAGCAAAGTCAGTTTGCAATGTGCCTGTTTGAGAGAAACTTGCTTCAAAGCCATTTGTTCCGTTTCAGTGGTGATTTTCAGAGAGTCATAGAAAATTTTACTCATCGTTAGTGTTGCTGTATATTAAGCGAAGGTAATATTTACTCGGAAGTATTGCTGGATGTTGACATAAAATTTACTCGTTAGAACTAAAAGGTGTATCTGAGGAAGTTAAATCAGTTTATTTCAAATCCCATAATTTATCCTATACCTAGTTTGCATGTCGAAGCTGCTATGATGCATTTGTTTTCCAGAAATTCATGTAATTTTAATCCACCAACAAATCAAAGGAGCAGGCACGTAGGTTAAAATGTACCACAATTTGAATCGCGAAAGAAAAACACAAAGATTGTCTTTTGTAAGTTTTACAACGTTCATAAATTAGAACAAGTACGTAAATGAGTACGTTACATGCGTTTATCAAATCTTAAAAAGGAAAAACACATTACATGAAAAGGTGACGCACATCATATATTACCCTTCTTACAAGTAACTTATTTGTTGACAACATCCAAAACACTGTCGTACTCTTTCACAATATGATCAAACAAACAAAGTTAATAAAAGAGAAAATCACAAAAAGATTTTACTCTTGGTTAGTTTGCAGGGGTATAGAATAAGGTTTAGCATTCTAGAGTTAGTAAAGATAAAGCATATTACTTATTTTTGAATCAGTCACCAGACGTTTGTGTGCCCAACCGAAAATCATTGCTCCAAGTGATTTTAAAACATTGCAAATTATCCGTTTTACTTCTCAATAACAAATCTAGCTTGCTTTTCAGAATTCATCCCTTGGAAACTTTGAAAAATCCACAACGTATTCGTTCCCGATTCCCGAAAAAATAATTTAGACTTCTGTGATCTCCACCATTTTAAGTAAATAAAACTTATTTTAAACAAATATTCAACATTTTTGTGAGATACCTAAGCCTGTAGAGTGAAACCTCTATCAATCGTTCTCAGTATACCGAAAGCATTAACCATAATTCCTTTAATTTTAAAGTTTATTTTACAGAAACAGAAATTTAATGTTTTTCATGTGACTATTACAACCACTCAGAAGTTTGGATGAACCAAGGTAATTTTCATGAATGGGTTTTCATCTTTTTCATATCTTCTGTAATGTAATTTTAGGAAGAAAAAATCCTAAAAGAGCTGCTCTTCTACTGGATAGTGCCTTTTCACATCTCATCGAATCTACCCTGCAAACAAAGAATGGTAAAATTTGTGTCAACTTTTTACCACAAATGTGATTTCCTAATATAACCAATGAATCAACACGAGATTTCTTGTTTGAATTGTACCACAAAATATTTTTCCCCGTCTTCGTTTACAAGAAAACTGTTTTGATTCAATGAAATAACTTCCGAAATTGTGTACTATGAGATGCAGCATTCCCAGAATGTCATGATTAAGAAACTCCATATACGTTGACTTTCATGTGCGAAAATTTTAGATCAAGCCTATGATGAAGAAAATATAGAAGATGGTGATATAAAAGCTACTTTGGAGCTAGTGACATCAATTACAATGTTCAGAACGTTGATAAAGACGATTTTGTTGATTGACTACAAAAAGGTATTAATGAGGAGGGATTCGAAGGTCTAAGTGACAGTGAACGTCTAAGTTGCAGCTCGTTATGAGTGCACAAGTTCTACTTCATGGAGCTCCCAACTGGATGATTCAGAGGATGATGGGAGTGGCAATATGACAGCTTTGGCGCTAAAAAGAGAAAATTCAGAAAAAAATCAAGGAATGAATGCTGTTAATATTCTCGTGTACTTCTGCACTCAGGAAACTTTTTACTTCCATTTCGTCATATGCTGAAGTTTTCCGATTTTCACGATTAAATATTGTATAAATTCTCTATAATGAAAAACTTACTATAATGCAGACATTGCTCGAGTTTGGTTGGCTTACGTTATAACCCCATTCATTGATACATCTCGTCCATATATCGAAAAAACTCTCCACAACGAAAGAAATTACTTGGGCTCCTGAGTTCCGTCAGAAGACTGTAACAAAGAGAAAATGACTCTGCTTTAGGCAGGCTCAAATCCGTAATCTTACCACAGCGTTTATCGTCAGAGCTATTGAGGTCGGCTATTCGGATCCCATTAAGTAAACATAGCTGCACGATACTCGGATGTAGTCATATAGGAGTGTTATGTATCTTAACTAAATGTCCCATAAATTTTAGATAACGTTGTATTTGACAGCTAGATTCAACGGCTTCTGAAACATTTACTTCAATTTGTTCAGGGTACCCTCGGTAATTGGAGTCTTGGCTCTGCAGGCATTGCTGGGTCCTAGGCAGAGCTGCCAACGATTCGGCCATCACACTACTATATTTTTCAGAGGGAACGATTTGCTACCTTTCTACATTTGGCAAACTTTTGAGGGGTTCTTACTTTTAAACTAGCTAGCATTCCATCGATTCAGATAATTAAGAAGTTGAATAAATTTTATTGAACATATCGATATTTTAAGAATATAACGTACAGAAAAGTCACAAAATGCAGTCAACAAAGACTACTTGAGTATGTAATACATACCATGGACACAGTTCACCTGGATCACACAGGATTAGCAAGTCACAAGTCAGAAGACAACAATGACCAACCCATGGCACGCACTAAAAGTTTAGGTGAACAGCAATCCAGTGAGTGAGCCAGATTTTTCAAGTTTCATAGTTTATTATTACAAAAATATTGCAATAAAGACATATTTAAAATCATCAACGGTAATTTGTTCCTAAAAGTTAAAATTACAGTTTTTCCACTTAGAGCCTCAGTCGTAACATGGTGACTGTAACTGTCAATGACTGCACACTTAAGTGATATTTCATAGAAGGTTCAACACCCCTACAGGTGAATATGTTTCGTCTGTCCGTTATTTTACACCATATTGCTACATTGCTCTTGATCTATTGAGAAATGTAATGATTACTTGTATTGCTTCTGAACAGATACTTGCACTGATACATCTCATCAAGTTTTTTCCTTTTATCGAAAAATAATTTTAAAAAGATTGAAACCGTTTGAAACATAATTTTAAAAAGAGTTCATACATTTTCACGAGACTATTGTACAAATAATTATAAAGACGACGTCAACTTTAATATATAATTTTAATGTTAACATGACCTCTCAGGTAGATTATTACCAGGCCATCATGATTTCTTTTCCGCCGTCAGAGGACGAGGCGGGACGGCTCCGACCGGCAGGTCCATGGTTTGAGTCTCGATGGCGGCGGATTTTTGGCGCTAGCTAGATACGACGGCTGCTGTTTGGGAGAGGGGTTATAGGTGACACGCAGCTCTGATTGGTAGTTTTCCACGGTTTCTTTAATAAATACCAGACGAATGCCGGAGCAGTTCCCTATCAAACAGTCCACGGACTGCGCGCGATCTTTGCTTCTTCCATGTCCTATTCTCACCCTTTAACTCGCACTCACCTACGTTTATATGTACTGCACTACCACACATGTCGGGAGACCAGTATGATGCTTATAGCTTGTCCGTGTGGAGCGGTGCTCCGCTGGGAGAGTTACCTGCAGGAGGAAGTCCCCCACACACACGTGTAAGCGGCGCCAGATCTCAGCATCCAGCGCAGGAGGAACACCGCCACCTCCTGGAATAAAATATACACTACATAAACGGGATTGATATCCAAAGCAGTTGTGCCCGAAAAAACGGGATAGGTCATGGCGGGATGGGTAAAGGGAGGACAGACAGATCGAGGCGGGATGGATTGAGAGAGGACAAATAGGTTGAGGTGGGATGGTTTGAAGGGGGACAGGCAGGTCAAGGCGGGATGGATTGAGGGAGGACAGACAGGTCGAGGCGGGATGGATTGAGAGAGGACAGGCAGGTTGAGGCGGGATGGGTCGAGAGAGGACAAATAGGTTGAGGTGGGATGGTTTGAAGGGGGACAGGCAGGTCAAGGCGGGATGGATTGAGGGAGGACAGACAGGTCGAGGCGGGATGGATTGAGGATGGACAGACAGGGCGAGGCAGGCTGGATTGATGGTGAGTGAACACTCAGGGAGAGGCGTGATGGGTCGAGGGAGGACAGACTAGTTGAGGCGGGATGGATTGAGAGTGGACAGACAGGGCGAGGCGTGACGGGTCGAGGGAGGACAGACAGGCCGAGGCGGAACGGGTCGAGAGAGGACAGACAGGTTGAGGTGGGATGGTTTGAAGGGGGACAGACAGGTCGAGGCGAGATGGATTGAGGGAGGACAGACAGGTCGAGGCGTGATGAATTGAGGGGGGACAGGCAGGTTGAGGCGGGATGGGTCGAGGGAGGACAGACAGGACGCGGCGGGATGGGCTGAGGCAGGTCGGAAGGGGCGCGCAGTGAGAGTCGATATCCGTTACGTCGATTCCGTTGGGCGCCGTCGCGACCGCACCCGGAGTTGCAGAGCGCGCAGGAAGGGCGCCGAAGTTGCGTCGTTAATTCTCGTGACCAATGGGAGACGCGACGTCCCACGAATAATGCATGTTGCCACCGGCAGTGAAATAAACTGGAGGAGCTTGCGGGAAGTGTAAATCTTGTTTGGAAACCGGGAGAAGTCTGTGTTCGGACCGCTAGCGAAACAGACGGAAGGTTTGAGTAAGTCTGTTGATGTTGTACTCAGTTGACGAATTGAATTGGCTTAACTACCTTGTGTGATTAATTCATGCTTGTCACTATTCACGACAGCTAGGAGAAGTTAGATTTGGCGCAAATGAGTAATTTTATCACATAATTTAACTGCTGAGAAGCTATAGAATAGATTTACTACAAAATGTCAGTCATTAAACGTTTTATTAATATTTTATAGATTTGACGCTAACGAAAACTAAAAAAAGTAGAAAACGATAACAAAAAGTTTGCGGAGATAATCTTGCTGTCACGTTTTTGGATACGCGACTGCCTTAACTAGATCAAAATTTTTTAGTGACTGATCATAGAGTTTCACGTGTTCATACACTACCCACCAAATTAATATTTTGTTTTTTCGTATGGGGGTACAAAAATAGACATGCGTTTACTACGGCTGTTATTAAAATACCTGTGCTCAAATCCAAGACTCGTGATCAAACTGGCCATGGTAGTCCGCTGCGGTGGTCTGTGCACCGCTCTCCTTCACTAAACTATAACCGATTTAGCCCGAACGCCGCATCTACCCTCTGCCTTCGGATTGACTGAAGAAGCAGCGGTTATCGCACGTGGCTCTCAGAAATCGCTGGGCTGAGGAAGCCAGGGAGTCGCCCACTAGAGCACTATTGGTTTGAAGGATTGGAAGTAGACAATGTTTCGCTCTAGAAATTAAAAAATGTTCACTAATCATATTGAAAAAATAAGTTCTGTTCTGTAGAATTTATTATTATTATTATTATTATTATTATTACAACTATTTTAATATTATTATTAGTATTATTAATACAACTATTCGAATATTATTGTTACTATTATTATTATTATTATTATTATTATTATTATTATTATTATTATTTTATGATATTTGGAAACAAACATGAAACTGAAAAAACGTGTGTGTTAGGTTATGACACAATGCACATTTTATCAATGTACATTATATTGAATCATGCCATGGATACAGTAATATTCAAGTCTGATTAAAAGCGACGAATGAAGATTTTTATTCATATAATACCGTGCTCATACGAGGCATTAGACTGCACGGGCCGCAAACATTGTGCACCCCTGAGTCTTGTAATCGAGTTGGATCGAGGGCCACAGCGCCCATATTTCAAGGCTTCGACGGGCCGCCTTGCCTTCTTAGTTGCGACCCAGTCACGATGCAGGGGGGGGGAGAACAGCATTGCCAACAGCGAATAAGTATTCTGCACCCGTATGACCAGTCGTGGCTCCTGAGAGAGATGGCATTTTAAAAGCTCGAGGAAAGCATTTGATTCTCATAAATGTTATATATTTCTGAAAGAAATGAAATAAAAATGACATAAATTTGTGTTGAAAATATGCCATTTTAAATATCATCGATACATTTTGCCAACTCGTTCTCATGAATATTTCCATGATTATCCATTTTGACGTGCTGAACATCTGAATAATATAAGCCTTCTTTTATGTTTACATCAACGTTTTCTAACCTTTTTAGTTCCACGCTTCCAAAAATGCAAAAAGAAATAGAATATAAAATAAATATTTCATGACCCCACAATATAATATTTTGAGCTCATTTCTACGCAGCAGAAAAAGAAACAATGGATAGCAGATACATAAACTGAAGGTATTCCAGATAGCGGTAATTCAGAGCAGCACTTATAAACAATTTCTAGGAAGCTGGGCAGAGTCACATTAATCAATTACTATTAAACGGTTGCGTCGTTCACCCACGAGCAACTGCAAGTTCATCGTCTGTAGATCTTAAGTGAAGTTGCAAATGAAATGCGTGCTTTTGGTGTGGGATCAAAGAGTGTAATTGATTCTTTTTTTTTTTAATGGATACATTTGTGAAAACACTAAGCGATTCATCGATATCTAGTAAATTAGTTCGTAAAAATACAAGATTGTTGAATTCTATTTAAGTTAAAGGTTTGCCTTGTAGGACGAAAAGAAACAGAGTGTTCTTTGTTTTCAAATTCTCAACTATGAAGGTACGATGTCCTCAAAATTAATCCAACACCTGGGAACAAATCACTTATAAAAACAAACACGTCGAATGAAAGAAAATGACACACGTTGAAAAATCAACAAGCGACCCTTTGAAATCAACACACACTGACTATAGTTTACTTCAAACATCTTGTCTCCTTACGTTGAGAGTACCTATGTATCCAGACCCAATATAATCGCCAAAGAGCTTGTATTGTCTGCTGCAATTGACGTGGTCAGTGTTTGAATAGGCATAGAAGAAGCAAAATGAAATCGAAAATAATCTCCGGTATCAAAGCGAATCGATGACATTGCTGCCAATGTTCGCGATCACATAATTGAGCAAATGAATTAAAGTGATTTTTTAAATATTCAAATTGTTGAATCAACAGGACAAACGCTTTTCAGCTCTATTTTTTGTGAAGTATGAATGTCACACATCAATTATAGAAAATATGTTGTTTTGTTACCAGGTCATATGAGCAACAGCGCAATTGAAAAAAAATTCCCTTCTTTGGCGTTAAATGATAATCGCGAGGGTAAGTGTGAACTCGGTTAATTGGAATCACAAGATTAATTAATATTTTCCTGCATAAACAAACGCCATTCCTAATATTTTTACAGAATGAGTATGAGTTGGCTAACTTATTTTCCGTTTTAAACACTTCAGTGTATTTTGTTTTTGTATTTTGATCGCAAAGTTATCTTTAAAAATAAGGTGCGATTTTTACACTGTCAAATCCGGTAATATCCTAAAAGAACAATCACCTCCAACACTACCTATGTCCTCTTTCTCATTCCCTCCTAGATCTCCTTCGCAAAACAGGTGTTGTGAGGTTGCCCTATCTGTCTGGCTATGATGTTAACTTCCCGAAGTAATACTGTTTCCCCCATATATTCAGCATATGATGAGCGTATATAACAAAAGCTCTCCCTTGGCTCTTTTTAGACATAAAAGTAATATACGACTAATCATATTTCAAATTTTGTGAAGGGAGTCAAATGTGGTAAAGATTTTCTTCAAGCCAAAGAGGAAGTTAGCTTCTAAACTAAACGTCCTGTGTAAAGTCAGTTTTAGAATGATCCTAATTTTTAATTTTTTCGTCCACTCATTTCTCCAGTCATCGTGGGGTTTTATTTCAATCGCTTACCCGCACTTGAGGCGAGGAGGGGCTGCATGAGACGCCCCGTCAGATAATTATGGCGAGTCGGCGCTGTGGCTAATTGCCTCAGAAACCGCCCACGCGCTCCAAGGCACCGTGGCGTCGCCCGAGCATTTGGCTGGCTCCAACGCGCTACGTAATTAGACACGTCCTCTAATTAGAGAACTCAGCTGCGAAATTCCAACAATGCGAATTCGTAAGATAGCACCGGCATAACGGGGAGTTTTCCTCGCGCTAATGCATTCAAAACAAAATGGCTTTTGCGATAACTATAATAATAATAATAATAATAATAATAATAATAGTCACGAATAATAATTTTGTTTTATGACGTCTAAAAACAGTTAAAAACAGTTTTCATTAGGTCTAAAATGGTTCAATAAAGATATTTTGAACTAATATTGAGGTCGTGAAATGAAGTGTCTATCCTTTTGGAAAAAAAACGAACATGCAAACTTCCCTTTAGTAGAAACTAATTGAATGCCTTCCTGTACATTTTCCATACATCTGTAACTTCGAGAATAACCAGCCCAGAGTAACTAATGCTAAATCGTTCAACATGGCGGATTTCTTTGTTTGAATTTTATAGTATTTTCTGCCGACAAAATTTAGAGCATATCTATTGAAGAGGACCATGATACAACAAAGATGGTCATTATATTTGACCCCGAAATGCAGTTCTGCAGTTCACATAACTCAAAAGAAGTAAAAAACATAAATGTGTGTTGTTATGAATACAAAACGTAATGAAAAAGCGTTTATGCTATATAATCCAGTGCATTGTAATTTATCTAAAAAAAAAAAACGAAATTGCATCCATCTTGAAATTGTTCACGATTTAACTCACACAAACCCCACTGAGGCTGCGCTCCCTAAACTGCCTGGGCTAATTTTCTTCGAGTTGGTAGTTTAATGTTTTTAATTCAAGAAATTAATGAATTAATTCAGAAAATAATATTTAAAGTTTGGTTAGACATAAAAATGCGTTTGTCTATTGCGATCAAACGGAACAAAAACCACATTTTTAGCTTGTTTTGTTGCGGCTATTTAACAAACGTATTATCTACTTCAATCTTTTTCGAAATTCTGCCCCAACCACGCGGAAGAAGTTATTACTGTGAACATTACAGCTATTAAGTTTGCACTTTAGGTTGACAAGCAAATTTGGGCTTTATTTATTTTCTATTATCTACGAATAATAGGTCTTGAATAATGTGAATCGTTATAAGCAGTTACGTTTCCAGAGCCATTATTGATTTAACACATTACCGTATAATGAACCTTTCTGTGTATTAAACAAACTGTCACAGAATATCTCGGATGGATATCGACTATTGCTAATTAAGCAGAGTGTTGTGTATTTATTTTCTATTACCAACAGAAAGTGCATTAATGTTTAAATCCATATTAAAAGCATAACTTCACATAAAGTTATTACCCATGTTCATTTTAGTCCGTATGTACTTACGAATACAGTCATATGTGTAGTTAATATGATATAGTGAATCGAGAAGTTGAATATCGGTTTCTAATGAATTATAATGCATAAGACTTAATGATTTCGGTTTTTTGAAAGCCGGTAAATACTCGGTTTGAACGTTAGCAAAAATCCGTGTTTGAATCTGATGACCCAAATCTGGAGATTTGTGTTGAACATTCGTCGAGGGTTAGCGTGAAGTACCACGAACAAAGATTGGAGCTGGAAGGGAGAACGAAGGGAGAGAGAAAAAGAAGAGGGAGAGAGAGAGAGCAAAATCTGCCCAGCAAGCTCTCAGAAGGTTTTATGTTTCACCGGAATTACGTGGGTATTTCCCGTGCCATGCATAATTAACGATTATGTTTCCCGCGGGCAAATTCTTGCCCTTCTTTGCAAGTGCGCGGCGGAGTCCCGCTTTGTGTTCCAGTGGAACGAGACATTGGGAAATTTAATGTTACTCACAAAACATTTTGGTAACAAGAACGCGCGATAATTTCCTCGAAATTACGTAAATTAGAAATGAATGTGAAGCAAGGGAAGACATTTCCCTGTTTAGAACGCATTTTTAGTAAAAATATGAATGATTAAAAAATATTTTCTAAAATGCAGCGTGAAAGTCATGAGGAACCATTGAAACAAGGATACTTGAGAAAAAAGTAATTACTGCTGAGCATTAAAAGGAGACCTAAAGAAAATTTCTCAAGTCCTTTCATTTCAGAAGCATCTACACAGCAATCGTATCTTGAATCACATGCGAAGTTTCCCAGAAGTTCAATCGATAATGAGGCTTATTGTGATACACAACACTGTTATTATCTAAAATATTTTTTTTTCACCCGAGCATATACTGCACAGGTTTTTTTTGGGGGGGGATTAAACAGAATATGATCTGGGAACATTCCATTTCCATTTCTTCCTCACTTCTAAGTACATGACTGGTAAATCTGTTCAAACTTCGAGCGTATTTCGCATCAGCTCCTTTTCAAACTATTTCTGTATACTCAATCGTAAAAGGGTTTTTCATTTTTGGATGTTAGTAAATATTGTAATTCACTCGATAATGAGATGATCTGTCTTTCCACCGTTTATTTCTTAATGTATTTAGTATTGTCTGCTCGCATGAAAGAAGTGGCGAACTTTCTTCGAAAAGTATAATTTGTCAGGAGATGTCAAGATAAAAAATAATTTAGTCTCAGCTTATTCAATTTTAGGACAAACATTTCGTTTATTTAATTGATTGATTAGTGAGTCCTGGTGCGTCAACAGCAAAGGTCGTTGGTTGCGTAAGTGTAGTGCATGTTTTATCGCGGGAGGTCGCGGTGTTCTTGCCCCGCTGTGCTGGTGAGATGCGGCGCCGACCTGCACGTCTGTTTGCGGGTTCTTCCTGCGATGGGTGGGGAGTGACCTGGGAAGTGATGGGGATATGAGAAGTGTGGGCGTATGCGGACCCTCGGACTTCCGGCCACAGGCCCTGCAGTGCCATCAATTGATGCCCTGAACCATTTTAGCCACTTTGCTAACCACTTTCCGGTAGAGTGGATAACTGTTCAACTCTAATAAAAACTTTTTTAAAAAAATTCTATGAGTCGAATTCAAAAACCAATATTTAAATCTCTTAAATTCACCCACCTCGTACATACGTGCTAGCCGACATCAGTCACTAGGTTAAGATTTGGACGATGGAGTATCCAGAAATTAAATTTTTTATAGAATATTACTAACGATTTGGATTGTTTAATTTCAATTGATATGTTGATATAAGTTTCATCCAGCTAAGTTAATATTATTTGAGGAGCAACTGATCAAAAATTAACCCACATGTATAACATATAACATTATAATGACAAAATGTAATGCATTTGGTGTGGTCGTATTACAAGATTCAACATTTTTATAGGATCATTTTATTTTAAAATTATCTTAATATTCTTTGATGTGGCGTACCTTATGTGTATGTTTAGAAAATTTAAAAGAGATTAAGAAATTGCTTCACACTATTGAAATGAATTGTGAAGTTACAGTAAATTTTACTTTCTCGCTATCGCCGTAGCGGATTATTGGGCCCTGACAACAAAAAATGGAAATAATCCAAATGCTATAATTAGAAAAAAAACTCTAACACGTGTTGTAGTCAGAATCCATGTTTTGTGTGTCCTTTTACATTTACTTTTACATTTTGATCTGTTGCTCCACATTTATAAGTTGATATTGGCTCCAAATCTGGAACCCTTTTTTAAATTTTATTTTCTGCCTGTTCGACAAATATGTCTTTCAGGGGTTTCAATATACAGTTTATTGATTTATATAATTTTGGCCTTTAGACTAATAGTACTTGAGGAAGGCCACACGGCTACCTCGTAAACAAAGACTACAGAGTAGTAGTTCAGAAAATATTCTTTTAAATTTGCATTTATTTATTTAACGTTTTCGTCAGCGGAACTGGTTAATGGGGGAGTGGATTGATTATACTTACGGTGGTTTCAAAGAGTCTCTCGTACGTGTACGGTTCTTCTTAACTACTTGTTTTGGTTGAAATCTGCAACCCTGTACTTGGCTTGTCCCTGAGACCCAACTCTCCACGTTCCCTCGGATAGCATTGGAAGAAGCGAAGCCCAACTCTTCCCGTTCCCTCTGGAAGAAGCGGGCTCCACCTCTTCGCGTTATCTCTGGTAGAATTGGAGGAAGCGGGGCCTAACTCTTCGCGTTCCCTCAGGTAGCATTGGAGTAAGCGGGGCCCAACTCTTCGCGTTCCTTCGGGGAGCATTGGAGAAAGCGGGGCCCAACTCTTCGCATTCCCTCGGCCAGCATTGAAGGAAGCGGGGCCCAAATCTTCGCGTTCCTTCGGGGAGCATTGGAGGAAGTGGGGCCCAACTCTTCGCGTTCCCTTGGGCAGAATTGGAAGAAACGGGGCCCAACTCTTCACCTTCCCTCTGGTAGCATTGGATGAAGTGGGGCCCAACTCTCCGCGTTCCCTCAGGTAGCACTTGAAGAAGCGGGGCCCAACTCTTCGCGTTCCCTCTGGTAGCATTGGAGGAAGCGCGGCCTAGGTCTTCGCGTTCCCTCAGGGAGCATTGGAGAAAGCGAGGCCCAACTCTTCGCGTTCCTTCGGCAAGCATTGGAGAAAGCGGGGCCCAACTCTTCGCGTTCCTTCGGGGAGCATTGGAGAAAGCGGGGCCCAACTCTTTGCGTTCCTTCGGGCTGCATTGGAGGAAGCGGAGACCAACTCTTCGCGTTCCCTCTGGTAGCATTGGAGGAAGTAGGGTCCAACTCTTCGCGTTCCCTCAGGCAGCACTGGAAGAAGCGAGGTCCAACTCTTCGCGTGCCCTCGCCCAGCATTGGAAGAAGCGAGGTCCAACTCTTCGCGTGCCCTCGCCCAGCATTGGAAGAAGCGAGGTCCAACTCTTCGCGTGCCCTCGCCCAGCATTGGATGAAGCGGGGCCTGAGGTGAACGCCGCCGGGCGCTGGCCGCTCATTACGCGCAGCCGCGTGGGTGAGCGGGGCGACGACCGGCTATTTAAAATGCATTAAGGAGCGCGGCGCCGCGCAGGCCGAAATAGATTTCCGGACCATTGGTATGCATTGCGCGCGCGGCGCGGGGCGCCCACGCCCCCTCCACCCCCGCCAAACCGCAGCCCTCCTCCCCGCAGGCTTCGTATTCGAGTTCCATCGCCAAATATGTGGGCGACCCAGAGGGCTGGAAGGCGGTGGCGGTGGCGAGGGCTTGGCGTGGGCAGTGACGAGGGCGGTGGCGAGGACTGAGGCGACGACTGTGATGGCAAAGGGCGATGGCTAGGGCAGAGGCGAGGGCGGAGGCGAAAGTGAAGGCCAGGGCGACGGTGGCGATGGCCGTGGCTACTACAATTATGACTTTGATGAAGACTTACGTTGAAGACTACGTAGGCTATGGTATTGAATACTATGATACCAACATCGAGGGTAACGATGACGACAATCGCATTAACATCAGTAAGGGTTGTGATGGTGATGGTGACGGTGTCGGTCTAATGATAGAGATGGAAGTCAGTGTCCTGGAATATCTTGGGAATCCTGAGAATTCTTGAAAACAATGCTTCCGTACTGCAATCAATACGGCGAACGTCAGCGTT
This sequence comes from Teleogryllus occipitalis, assembly GCA_011170035.1. Lineage (NCBI taxonomy): Eukaryota > Metazoa > Arthropoda > Insecta > Orthoptera > Gryllidae > Teleogryllus > Teleogryllus occipitalis. The sequence goes on from BLKR01000709.1 coordinate 356,097, forward strand.
AAAGCTTGCAACAAATACCACATTTTATACGGACGAGGAAACTTGATTTTAGGAGTGAATTCTGTGTACTGAATGGTGGATATCATTAAGTATTAATGCTCAAGTACTGTGTGGTTTTGACCTTGAATATATTAGGAACAATTCTGATCGGGAAGAAATTCAAGACAATAGGCGAAGGTTCCTTCATTGCCAAGTTTAAAAAGTAAGCTGTGAATGATGCTTCGTAATCTTCAATTTCACATAATAAAATACTAATTGGTCAAGAAATGTCTAAAGATACACTGGGTAAAAGAGAAAAAAGGATTCGTGACCCAAAATCAATTAATTTCTTTGAATAAATTGCGCGATGTGATTGCATTTAAAAAAAGTTGTTGATATATTTGGAGGGAATAGTGAAATTTTGCTTTATCGAAGTGCATAAAACGCATGTATTCGTATCCCAAATCTCTCTCTCTATCTAACTGCTTCAACTTCTGCGTCAGTGACTTAGTGAATGTCCTGTAGATGTCTTGCGCATACGTTATCGAGCTCACCTTGGGGCACAGTATTTAGAAGTTCGCACTAATAAATAATATACACTAATAAAAATGGTGTCAGTCCAGAAAACACTCGAGATTGCATATCTGAATTCTATTTCTAGTGTCACTCTCACGAAGATGGCGGTGATGGTAACGATAGTAGAAGGGAAAACCACGGAGACCACGGATATATCTCTGATGCTCACAGAATTAGTGCTTAAGTGTGGTCTGCAGCATTTTAGTATATATTCTTTCAATTTGTTATTGGTATTTGATATTTTATTAGGAAAATTATTCTCTGAAAACCAGCCCCTCAAGGGCAATTCTTTATAACTTCAATCGTCTTGCCATCATCTCTTGCAGAATTTATCTTTTACATTCACACTTTTTCGTATTTTAACTCGTGCCTTGGTGACTACTGAATTTGTTTTAATTTTATTTTCATTGAATTCACCGTTTTCCTGCATTCGCCGTCTAATTAACATTCGCCGCTCTAGTTGGCTAAAAGGATTGCTTGGTCTCGAATAAACACTTAATGTTAATTTTGTCTCTCGCCAGTGCTTTTTTGCACTATTTTTTCTTTTTTTCAAAGTTCTCGGTGCTCTGTAAGACCCGAAAACACCTGCCAACTTGAGCGCTGAATTTCTAGTACTGAGCTTTATTTCATTTCTGAACCATGAATGATAATAATGTACTATACAAACAAAAGAGAGGAAAACTATGAAAACAATGCATATTCATTGTAAATGGAATATTTACTTTTTCAATTGGATAGTACATGCTAATTTTTACTTGTAGCTTTATTGACCTACCAATAAGCGATTTTTATGGTAAGTGAGAGCCACCAAATTATTTTTATTTCTTTAATTATTTTTTTATGTTTCGTCCATGTTTCCTTGTTTATTTCTTTCCCATCCTACCGATCCGTGTTTATTTTTTAGGCTTCCTGTTCACATTACTTTCTGCTTTTCTGCGATTGCTGTGCTATTTTCTTCGCTGGCTGTTTCATTACTCCATCCAATGCATCGTTTATACCCCTTTTTATCTCTCTCTTTTGGCCTCCAACCCTGTTAGTCCTGTATAGCTATTTATTGGGGCCCGATTTCCACCCCTTCACATACATCCTACCCGCCCTTCTCGCCCCGCTCTCGGACCGTGTCGTCGTAAAACGTCCGCTGAAATTAAATTATTGGTGCGTTTACCGAGGCGTCAGTATCGACGCTGCGGCCGGGGACTATTTTTAGCGTGAACAAGAAAACATGAAGCTCGGATTCCTCCACTGGGCTCGTCCATAATTCATGTTGGCAGCGCTGGCAGCAGCAACGGCTGAGGCGGGAGGCAGCCCGTCGAATCTTGGGCCTTGTCTCGCGAGTCTAACCGGGAGAGGTGGCTTAGTGCATCAGCTGATGTCATAGCACGGCAGCTGACCGGAAGGTCCTAGGTTCGAGTCCCGACGGTGGATAGGTTTTCAACAATAGTTTGTCAGCTAGGTCGAATTCAGACGCCGTCTGGCAGAGAATTTTAGCGGTTGGCTGCTTTGATAATTTGCTTTCTCTAATCAACATCGAGCGAGTGCCGACGCAGTTACTGTAACAAACGGGCCACGGACCGCGCGTAATCTTTCCTACCTCTCCCTTTTCGTATCCTCTCCCCTTACACATAAACTTACACTAACATGCACTACACTACCACACATGCCGGGAGACCAGCCGGAAGCTTAGAGCTTGAGTAGAGGGAGGAGACACATAGTTGGGGAAATCACCGCTAGTCGACAGTAGGTCGGCGCCAGGTCCCGCCATCCAGCGGGAGAACACCGATACCTTCCGAAAAAAATATGTACAACACTTATGGGACTAATGACTAAGTATTTTACGCGCCCGGAATGACTAACAATGAATCAATCAAACCCGCGGTCGTCCCGCTTCCCGCCCCATTTGATTCGTAGCCTTCTCTTCTCGCGGGATGCTTCCGTTCTAGATTAGATTGATTACTACTGATTCCGGGTGCGTCAACTGCCGAAGTCATTATTCCCATAAATGTAATGCATGTTTTTTCTTCGGGGGCGGGGGTGCTCATGCCCCGCTGGATGGCGAAATCCGGTGCCGACCTACCATCGGCTAACGGGGTTTCCGTCATTCATCCTGGCTCCCGACCGGTCACCCGGCATGTGGGGTAGTGTTATGCATGCAGGTGTAAGGAGTAGGATACAACAAGAAATGGACGGGAAAGATAGTGCCGTGGCCCGTTTGTTAGGGTACTGCTCTGATTTTTGATTGATTCGTGTTTTCGGGCACGTGAACTGCTTTGGTCATTAGTCCCGTTAGTGTAGTGCATGTTTTTTCTCGGGAGATGGCGGTGATCTTCCCCCACTGGATGGAGAGATCCGGCGCCGACCTACCGTCGGCTACTGGGGTTTCCCCCCAACCAAGACTCTCCCACCAACGGGGCACCGCCCCAGCCGGGACAAGCTCTAAGCTCCCGACCGATCTCCCAGAATATGTGGTAGTGTTGAGCATGTTAGTGTAAGTCTGTGTGTAAGGGGAGAGGATAGGACAAGGAAGAGGAAGGAAAGATCGCGCGCGGTCCGGAGCCCGTTTGGTAGGGTACTGCTGCGGCAATCGCCTGGTGTTGGTCGTAGAAACCACGGAAAACTACCGATCAGAGCAGCCGGCCGCTAGAATTCTCCTCCAGACAGCGACTGAATTCGACCTAGCTAAAAACCTAGTGTCGAAAATCCTGCCGCCGTGAGGACTCGAACCGAGGACCTTCCGGTCAGAGGCGCTGCAGTGGCATCAGTTGATGCACTAAGCCATCGCTCCTGGTTTGAGAGAAAGACAGACCGATAGGCAGAGACAGAGAATATTTGAGAGAGGTAGTGAAAAATGCAGGTATTTTCAATACCCTTTCGGACGTGCAGATATCAGGATCATGTCGACCCACCGGAGCGACCGCGCGTCGAACCGACGGAGCACAACGGCTTGCGCGGGCCCTCATTAAAGGGGCGAAAGAGGCTCTAGAAATAAATAGCCCACTCCGATTTCCACCTAGTGGTACTTCAAGGCCACGAGCTAGACGGAGAGGGGGGGCATTGTCATCCAATCTGAAGCTTTGTCACGACTTACATTTTTAGTATTGGAGCTCTTGATTGGATGATAACGTTCCCCTCGCCTTCCAGCTCGTTATCGTGCTGAAAAATATCATGTTCATGTTTCTGACAAAACGAGTAGTTTTGCACGATTTTTCTTGAAGCTAATGCAATTTATAAAAAACAAAATGTTCTCAAAAAAACACTTAAATTTTGTCATTGTTTTCTCCACGAACAGAACAAGGGAGGCTTAACAAATGGTTTTATGTTCACTGAAATTGTGAAAATAGGAAAAGTTAGGAGGATTGCGAGAAAATACAGCCCTGTTAGTTTCCAATTGGTGGGAAAATTACTTTACAAAAAAAAATCGTTCCTATCCTACACTTTGAGAAGGTGTACTCGCGAGACGTCTTCATTGTTTACCCACAGGCGCCAATGTGCGTCAAGGCGGCCTTGTGTGTCCGTCGCATGACAATGCGCGGGCGTCGGGTGATCGTAGCTGAAGCGGGGCAGCTCGCCGCCAAATAATGCGCTTTACGAGCGAAGTCAGCGGAATAAAAATGTGACAGCGTCATGTGATGCGGCGACGGACTGCTGGTAGAGGCTTCGGGGTTGGATGAAATTAGTTTTTTTTTAAACAAAGTGTTAAAGCAAGTTAACATGAATAGACATATGAACTCATGCAGATGGTGATTTAGAGGTAGCGCGCATTTAAATAGTATTTAAGATAGTTGGGGATTTAAAAAATATAGTTTTTAATAATGTAAGTGCAATGGCACTGCAAGCTCTTATCAACGTAGTATATACAGATATTTTAATAATAATAATAATAAACTATATAATTATTATTATTAACCACTGAACTCCCAGGGGTTCTCTGAAAGAAATAAACCTGATTTTGTGTATTACAATTCGTCAATTTGATGTGATTAATGGTTGCTGTAAGCAATGATTATCAACATTTTCCCTTATACGTAACGTTGCCTTCACCATTGAATAATATTCCCAAAAAGATGAAGATTTGTATGTTTTTTTTATTTATTGTTAAAATACGTTAGTACAATTTTTTCTGAAACTTTCTTTCCTGGCATTTCTCCATTAGCAAAAACATTCCTACTCATTTTCGTAGGTATGCTTTGATTTTTATGGGGATAATTTCTAAACATCACATTCTATTTTTCTATGATATCATTAGGAATTTATGGATCTTCCTCTTAAGGGTCTAAATAATACGTATCGTTTAATTAAAAAATTCCTTCGTTCTTCCAAGCAGAGTGCAAACTAGATGAAATCACAACCGCTTAAAGCTAACCCGCAGAAGGATACTCTCCTTCTACTGTACTGCTTCATCCTTCCTAGCATGGCCGTGCACGTGAAGAAATATTGCTTAAAAGTAATGTTTTGTATGTGACACGGGGTTTACCTGAGCTTTATTCACTCGGGAGAATTATGTCCCTCGCGCTCAGGACATAATGGTTCTCCCTCGTGGATAAAGCTCCATTTAAACCTCTTGTTTTATAAATAACTATTGAACTTTATTGTCGGGACTGTAGATGTTGTAGTATTGGCGTTGCCCCTTTGCATCTTCTAATTCCACTTACGAAGTCAAGAGTATTGTTAGTTTAGTAATTTTCGCGATCACTTCGTCCTTTTCAATTAAAAATTCTTGCTCGGAAAATTTACAGTTATTAACAAGTGTCAATTTCCGTTTCTGAACCAAAATTCAAAAATAGTATTTTGAAGATATCATGACACGACGTGTACTGCCCCAACCACGTCCATACTTCTCTGCTTTCTTTTCCGATTCTCTACTTTTCATATCATGTTTTTGTTTATCTGGCTTTTCACCTCTGTTACCACTTCAAATGTTTGTAAACATTCAACAAACCTGCGTAAAATCGCTTCAAACGCGTTCCTTTTTAATATTACGCGCGTATACTTACTTTTCTCCAACCTACACATCGTATTATGTATATAATTACTGGTCTTTCTCTGGCGAAAATCCGTTGTTTTATATATAAATAGTTATTTCTGATACAAGTGGTAAAAGTTACTTTATTTTCCGAATAGGAAATGTTGCTACTCAAGGCCGACAGACCGAGTATTGCAATCTTACGAGCAAAATAAAATCGTTTTTACCCCATGTGTCATACACTATTTTTAGACTGTTTTACTGACTTTCATTTTATTTTAACTCAAGAATATTAGTCACTTGACGATTCATTAAGGTCAGTAGTAGCTGATGCGATCAGACTAATATCGTCAACTGAGACGTCAGTCTCGCGAGACTGACGATGACAGCAAAGCCGTCGAAAGCCGGCTATCTTAATAAAGCTAATATGTTGACGAAGATGACCTCTTTTATTTCTTCTCATAAGAACGTCATCACATCAGAATTATCACAATTGGTTTCATTGGTTGTGTTCATCGATTTATCTGGACACTTGAACATCGGCACACTTTTATCACTAGAGCTAAAAATTGAACTTTTATCACGATATACATTCATGTATTCTCCAAGTCATCGTTCAAGAAAAGTTGCGCGGGTAATACCACCTAACTATGCAATAAACGCTAGCCTAGTGAAAATAAGAGCTTTTTCGTAAAAAAAGCTCCAAAAATGATGCAAAAGTTGCAAATATACAAGCGATAATAATTTAGAATGGTATTATAGTTTCATTGGAGTTTTATCAAACGACATTGGAAAATGTTAATTTTAAAAGAAGTTTCTTGTCAACACATGCCCTAACAATTAGCACATGATTTCCTAGGAGTGTTGTAAAACTTATGTATGACATCTTTAATCAGAGTTAGAGGGACAACATGCCAAATTTTGAATAGAGTTTTGAAAGTTCAGTAACAACCTGAAGTGGAACTTCTAGTATATTAGCAATGTGTTATTTGTTTACATCGGCCGGAAACAGGGAAACAAATTAATTTCCCATCCTCGCTTATGCTACTTTGTTTGGATATTTTAATTTGACTCCCTGTACAGCATTTCTGCATTTGATTTCAGTTTTCATCGCCCTCGACAATCAAAAAAGCAAATAAAGGCAAATGGAAGAGATTATAGCTAATGAAACATTCAGTCGTTCGAGGGCAATTTTTCAAGGCAAGTAATGGATTTTTTTACGAAAGCCTGATCGTTAGGGATAGATCGAGTTCAAAATTGGAATTTTATCATGTGAAAATAACTAAAATATACAAAACTTCTGAGATTATTTTCTGCTTATTATTAAATTGATTCAATTACAATATCAACCATTAAATTATGTTGCTAGGGCCGCGAACACAGCAGTTTACACTATTTACATTGTTAGTGTTACCATCTGCATGTTACAAGTCTCTATCATCCTTTCGAACATGTTCTGCATTTTCTGGTATAACAGGATTATCACTCAAACTGACAGGGCGCAATCGATAGTCACAATGTTTGAAACCACTAACCACTTGTATATCGTGTTTTCGTTGGCATTACTGGGCGCGAAAACATTCTTGTAAGCATCCCCCAGTTACCCATTTAAATTGCTTTCCATCTATGGTCACTTTATTAAAAACCCACGACCCTCCTTTTTAGCATCTTCAGCTACCTTTGTTATTTCAAGCTGTTTTCATCTTTCGGTTGGTGTTCTGTTCGTTGTGCTGAAATATTCGGAGCCTTGACGTTTGGTCTTGGCTTTCAACACATTTATCTTTCCGGTTAGATTAGCCATCTTCACTAGTAATAGGCTGCACTCTTTATTGCCAATTTTTCAAATCTTTGAGTTCATTTACCTCTAATTTCTTCTGTAGAATCTGCGATGCACTTTGCATTTTATTCGTGTCATTTGTGATCAGGCCTATCAATATGAAGTTGTTTGCACGTTTATCCAGTTAATACTGGTTTTTAACAATAAGTAAATTAAATTAAGTCAAGGGAGATAAAAAAGCTAATTTTACCTGGCCTGCACTTATTAAATAAAGAATTTAGAATATTGTAACAAATTGGAGGAAATATTTTTTAAATCTCCCTTTTATGTCAATCATATTAACGATACTTTGTGTAACTCAACGCAGTCCCCGTCGCTAAAACAACAAGGGGATGCGTGACACACTAATTTTACCTGGCCTGCACTTATGAAACGAAGCATTTAGGATATTGTAACAAATTGGAGGAAATGTGACAATTTAGGTAATAATCATTAAAAACATTTCACCAATGTCGGTAACACAATGCGCTATTCATTATCAGAAGCGTTGCGTCCGGTGTGGGGATGAATGGCGAAACCCCGCCCCCCCCCCCCCCCCGTCAGATTCCGCTGTCCCCGCCAGCGCAGGCCAGGCTAAACAAGGCACTTTTCATTGAAAACCTGCAATTTATTTTCCCACCAATTGTCCATGTGTGTGTTTTGTAGATCATGGGGGCTATGGACAGAGGAACTATACAAAGCTCTTGCCTAATTATTCCAACTCCAGTACTTTACGATAAAGCAGAAGTGTATGTATCTCCACCCTATCTGTACCTCTCTTAAACATGTTGGGATTCGCATTAACAGACATTACACCAGATGTGTGCACCATAACATAGTGCAGAAAATACTAATATCCCCTGTTATGAGTATCACATATTCATTCACGCCGACATCATGGTAAAAAGTACTTTTTCGTCCCACGCACCTTCGAAATGTAGGGCTTTTGCAAACAAAATTTCGACCTCAAACTTTAGAATCAATTTAATTACATTTCTTGTACATGATGTAAATATGAAGAAAATGAACAATGATGCGACAGGAAACAATTTTTTTCTGTTTCCTTTGTTGAAAATATATTTCAAATTCTTTATTTTTTTAAACTCATATTGAATATACCTACTTAAATTTTTAACATATTCGCGAAAGTATTTTTTTTAAAGAGCGTTGAATCAATGCTGCCTATTTGTTGATACTCGCAATTGATGAATGGGTTCAGTGATTATTTAATCAACGTCTTGTTTTGTGTCCTTGTGTGGAGATTGACACGCACATCATTGCCTTCTGCAGACCCTACATCGGAAGAGGTTGCAAGTGGCTTAATACATGTTATAGGACAAAATTTATTAGTTTGTTCTGAATTTCAGTTGGAAAAAGCCCTAATAATGAAGTACATTTGCCACCGCATTCAAAATCCATATTGAAAATCGACGTGGAATAAATCCATCCTCATGGACTTCGTGGGATAAAACGAAAGTTCAGCAACCATCCACGTGCTATTTGCGCGCAAAACAAGTCAGAGAGGCGGAGATATGTCACGATCCTGTAGGAATCATAGAATAATTCAAAGACCTACAGCGTCATGTATGGCAAAAACAGAAAATCTTAAAATCTGTTTACTAGTGAAGCTGGCCGACAGTTTCCGTCAGTCCCTGATCTCTACAGCCGAAGCTGAGGCCGGTTTGAAGGTAATAGTAAGATTATGTCTAACAATCTTGCCTCCTCTCTTGTCCTGAAACTTAATACGCCTCTTGCATAATGCGCATTGCAGGACAACCTAATATCCTACGAACCATCTTTCATGCGATCCTCCGAGGTTTCCGGGACTCCAGTCACTGTCTAAGGACTGTCGACGAGATAATTAAGTTGTTGTCATGTAATAGGCACTTTAAAATACTCGGAAGGGGCAACATGACTTTGCATTAAAATTGTTCCATAAAAGTTAGCAATTTAACGATAAACGTAGAGAAAATGTGTGAGTTTCGAAAGAATTTGATATGTTCGACTCTTATTTTATTTTTGGACGTTATCTCTAAATTCATTATTATTAGGATGCAGATATCTAAACTTTAAATACTTTTTATATTATGTCAAAAAACTGTTAAAAACTGTGTAATGTGTTATGGGAAGAAGTGTACTTTGTGTACGTTTTCTTAAATTAAATAGATGTTTATAATGTTAATTAAATAGACGAACACAGAACATGTCACACTCATAATCTTGGGTTCATTCTTACAGAAAAAAATTGTAGTAACATTAATCTAGAGTATCTGATCTATTTTATAGGCTGAGAAAGAGAAAATGCAGTCAGAATCAAGGATTTTTCAATAAGTCTCTTCGCAAGAGATGTCAAACAAAATATTTATACCTTGATATATCCACATTTTCAATGACAGGGCAGCAAAGAAAGTTTACACCGACACCAAGCGTGACACCAGTTGAATGAATCTAAAAGAAATCTTGTATTCGTATGCTTTTTGACCATTTTACCTACTTAATCGGGAATCCTCGGGAATCGGGAAAACAGTGCACGCCAGTGATTCACCTCCAGTAGCGCATCCCTTTATGAGGGAAGCCAGACGAATAAATAAGATGTACGATTTTTCTTCCTGGCGATTTTTTACAGCTACAGGAGATGTCGATTTAGAATATCCGCGCCGGGTACACTCTTATGTCCGTCTTGGGGACACACATTAACATTTACACTGGACAGGCTTGCGGGCTCCTAGATCTGTGGTCAACAGACTCAAAGGCATTCCGCGACAACACACATACACGAAAAATAAGGGACAAACTACCATGCCCATGGCGGGATTTAAACTCGCTACCCTTCAGACCGACACACTGAGTCGGCCATTAGGTCGGCAAAAAATAAGATGTTAATAATTTTCGAAAATACAAAGTTATTTATAACATTCGGAGTTTCACCATATTTATAAAAGCAAGATAGTATTTGAGAACAAATTTGAGAAATTCTGTTTATTCTAAATAAAAAATAATTTTCGTTTAGGCTCGAATGTTGCTTGCTAGTTACACCTCTGCCACACTACTACAAGAAATTATTTATTATGATATATTTACAAACATCGCTCCAATATTTTTGCTTGAATCGTCCGGAAGATTATACGTTTAAGGTAAACGCTTTGGATTCATAAACATTTAAAAAATGTAAATGAATTATTTACCCTTAGAATTGACTTAATTTATTCCCTTCGTTTGGGTAAAATACAAATAGTTAAACTAAAAATAAAAACAAATCACATTATCATGTTAGGGTGACATCAGGTCATTCGTCACATGATAGTTTCCCGGCTGGCAGGCCGACTTAAGTACTGAAAAATATCATCACCCAAGGGTGATAAAGATATTGTAACGGGTGGGGGCGGCGGCGGCGTGTCCGTACACCGGCCTAGCCCGAGCCCACCGTTGTGCGGCCACTTGTAATACTTTCTACAAGCCCGGCACGTCAAACTGCTACTTGTAATAGATTGCCCTGCTCTAGCCCTTCTTATAAACAAACAAACAAACAAACAAACACTAGCCTCGCGTTGGGTTGCCACATATAATAATCTTTCCGTTCTCCTACTCACAATTGCCCGTCTGCTAGCTTACCTGGCCTTTTGACTCACCTGGGCGTGGTCTGCGGTGCGTCTGTACAGACGCGAGCAAGGTACTGCGCTCACGTGCGTGGATCAGTTCTAGTGCTACTTGAATGACTACGAACACATATTGATTTTACAAATCATGACCCCAAAGGTGGCCATGAAATTTATTCAAATTTCCTTTTTTCTCGTGTTTTCCTTCAATTCACAATATCTAGTGCTGTAATAGCACTGGTGCCTCTGACGGCACACATTGACATAACCCAGCAACAAAAGAAACAACAAATAGATAATTCTCTTCCCACAATACACGAAACATGGACATATACTTTCTCATTCACACAGATTATTTACAACAAACAAAAAACAAATGCCATTCACACATATGATTAAAACCCCAGAATGCATTCTGTCGAAATTTACGTATTAAAAATCTATTAATCACATACTTGATCTTCGACAGAGCGTTCTTCACTTCGTAAAAAAAAAAACAAATGTCAAAATACTTTTGCTCACGTATGATGCTGCTTCCGCGAAGAATCCGGGTGTTTTGTGCGATTATCCACGCACAACAGCGCCTCCCGTTGTCGCCACCAGTCACGGAACACACTCGCGTACGCATCACTGTTCACGCAACATGTCGGAATTCACACTGCCACCTTTTTTCATAAATATTCCAAGTTATTTGAAAAATCTCTGAGTCCCGAATTGAATTCCGCGCCACTAATTGTAAATGCAACGTCGCGCTCCCCACCGTTGCAAAATTTCTCATATGGCCACGCTCATTATCGCCCGCTCTCGCGAGTCCAACGGGCGTTGCCGAATTTCACAGTAATTCCGAAAACTCCTTTTTTTTATGAAATTCCTTTTCACGAAATATTAAATAATTTACATGAAGTATTCCCAGTTACTATTGCAAATTCTGTCCATTACTTCCGCACTTTAAAAAGATTTCCAAACATCGCCTACGCGAACACACGTCTTGCCTCCACCAAGTCCAGGCACACTCTGATAAAATGTTTCCCACTTAGCATTGTTATTTTTGCTTCAACACTTTTCCCGATCGCTTGATAACTGACGATCGCGTCACTTTGGTTCTCACAAAATATTTAATTTCTAACGTTTCCCGAAACACTTTATTTCCGTTTTTGTTTTAATAAAATTCTCCCGGCAATTTCCTAAAATTCGATGTTTTCCTCTTGTTTTCCTTTGGTCAAATTCCTTTTATTTTCCCTATTTTCCGTTTTTGGATGTGAAACGGAACGCATTGCAATTGTTCGCTAATTGCTTCTTCTTGCTAAACTTTTGCTTGAATTAATTTATTTGTTTTATTAAAATTTCGATACTTCCCGTCAAGATATTTAAATGGGATAAATTTTGCATGATGCCGCTAATTTTCTTCTTTTTCCCCCCGAAAGTCTGAATTGGATATCTTATCGCGTTCTCTTGCATTATTCGAAAAACCCTCTTCTTTATAAGCGTTTCATCGCTCCAACAATGGACTCCATTAATATTCTCCTTAACACAAATATACGAAATACAAAATTTTCAATTACTTCTTATTGCCTGACGCGATTTTACTGGGATAACTTTTAAAATGTTCCTACATTAAAGCCGGATCTAATGTCTATGGTCAAAACTTGCACAAGTATCGGGTTCACTTTATTTTCTTCCCCAATCGGTTTTTATTTATTATGGCGCCTTTGCTGTAAATGTTTTCAAATTGTTTATTATCCAAACGCATACTATCGGGATCGTGTAAATCATTACAATATACTTTACCAGCTTATTATGGACCATTAAGATAGAAGTGTGTTGAACCTTATGAATAAAATTAAAAGGTAAACACAATGCTTTCTGTAACCTTCTTTGAAACGTTTGAAAGAATTTTACTTATTCTCTTCGAATGTACAAATAAAATACATTGTCATGTTAGGGTGACATCAGGTCATATGTTTCCTGATAGTTTGTCGGCTAGTGCATCGACATAAGTAGTTAAAAATATCACCCAGAGGTGATAAAGCTTCTTATTAACCATTAAGAAAGAAGTGTTTGTAATACTTGTGAATCTATATATTTAAAAAAAAAAAGGTATTCTGCAATGGGTTCGTTTAGAGCTTCTACTGGACCGATTGTTGTATTTTCTTTTAAATGAAAGAATATGATCCCTAGATGTGTTATCAGATATTGTTTGTGTTTATTCACCACCATTTACGGTGCAAATTAATTAATGAAATCATTCTTTAATAGTACGCTTATCAATAGTCAATTGTTTTCTTTCAAAGGGTGACAGTTTCAAAATCGATATATATGAGTCGATATGAAATGTATGTTCACGCTGCTTGATGTTTTGTTTCGATTGTTGAGATTTGTTTACAATTCGTCAAGGTTTCGTTTCAGTGTAATAATTGCATTGTGGAGTTGACATTTTGCATGTATTTGCTTCTCTGGTGTATTTTGAAGAGAACATTCGCACAGTGGGTTTTGCTCGGTTGTAATACTTTAGTGAAGTTGTTTACAGGATATGTCGAATTCCGAATCGTTGTCCACGCGCCACAAAAGACGCAAACGTTCATTAACTGGACGCAGGGAAATAGAAAGTCAGCGTAGGTGTCGTGATAGTGAAATCATTTCGTTTTCTATTGGGTCATTGTCTATGAAATGTCAGTTTTGTTTTGCTTTGCTTTGTACTTCCCATTTAAGAGAAATTCTGCAAACGATTTACTCTGTGTTGCTTAAATAGAAAATTAAGTATACCTTCGAGCAATGTGCCAGAAGAAATCAAACAGTTGTTTATAGAAGTTGATGACACGTCAAAAAACTTTAAAAATAATATCCTTCAGTATAATAGAGTTATATCTTTTGTGCCGATATTACATTGTCACCTGGTTATGAGCCATACGTGTTCAAAATTTTGGGAACTCCACATCACAGAATATCTTCGTTATACTCTGAAGATCCAAACAATGCAATATATTGTGAACATTAGTCTGGGTACAGTATTTTACATTTATCTCAAATTTCACCGTCGAATTTTGACGGGCTCTCACTAGTAAAAGTGAAAAACGAAACACGAGGAATCACAGAATATCTTCGTTATACTCTGAAGATCCAAACAATGCAATATATTGTGAACATTAGTCTGGGTACAGTATTTTACATTTATCTCAAATTTCACCGTCGAATTTTGACGGGCTCTCACTAGTAAAAGTGAAAAACGAAACACGAGGAATCACTGAATATCTTCGTTATACTCTGAAGATCCAAACAATGCAATATATTGTGAACATTAGTCTGGGTACAGAATTTTACATTTATCTCAGATCTCACCGTCGAATTTTGACGGGCTCTCACTAGTAAAAGTGAAAAACGAAACACGAGGAATCACTGAATATCTTCGTTATACTCTGAAGATCCAAACAATGCAATATATTGTGAACATTAGTCTGGGTACAGTATTTTACATTTATCTCAGATCTCACCGTCGAATTTTGACGGGCTCTCACTAGTAAAAGTGAAAAACGAAACACGAGGAATCACTGAATATCTTCGTTATACTCTGAAGATCCAAACAATGCAATATATTGTGAACATTAGTCTGGGTACAGTATTTTACATTTATCTCAGATCTCACCGTCAAATTTTGACGGGTTCTCACTAGTAAAAGTGAAAAACGAAACACGAGGAATGGTCCACCGCCCTTTGAATCGGCTGAGAGAGTGGGCGGCGGGGGACGGAGCGACCGGCCGCGTGGCCTCTGTGGCGCAGGCGCGGGCGGGCGGCCGGCGGGGCGCTGGCGACGGCGGCGGCGGCGGCGGGCTCGGCAGTGCCGGAGCCTCCCGGCAGCCGCCAGTGCGAGCAGCGAGCGTCGCGACGCCCAGGCCCCGCCGCCGCCGCCTCCGACGCCGCCCGCGCCCGCCGCCCGGTCGCCGCCGCGGCGCCCGCGTCACGTGGTATGCCTTGGGCGCGCCGCCGCCGCCGTCGCCCTCAGCCCGCGGCCGCCTCGCGTGGAGGAAGAGCACTCGGTGCACGGGGTGGCATGGCGAGCGGGCGCACCTAACCTCGCCCCGCCCCCCTCGGGGCCCCCGCGCCGTGCCATGTCGCTGTGCCCGTTCCGGAAGCTGTCGGAGCCGTCGGGCCCGCCCGGCGCGCCCGCCGCCCAGCGCCAGGGCTCGCTGCAGCTGTCCGCGCCGCTCGAGGAGGAGGAGGACGCCCGCCAGACGCTCAACCTCAAGCAGCTCGACGAGGCCCTCAGCCTGCTCACCGACCCGCCGGTGAGTGGCCCCGCACGCACACCACATTGCTCACCCGGTTGCACGGACACACGGCTTGCAAGTCCGCCCTTGTTCTCTTTTCGTACGTGCATGTTTTACATCGCGACTGTCCTCATCAGTGTCTTTGACCCGTAACCTCGACAATGCATTGCCGATTTGTCCAATCTTACTATTATCCTTTATTCCTCTCCCCCGTGACGTCTTTTAATTTCTGTTAACTGCATTCACCTAGTTGTTTATTTTACCTTCTAATGTATTAACTATTGCTGACACTCGCAGCCTTATTCTAAAATTTGTCAAGGCATCAATTTGTACTTTCCCGTTTAATCTTTATCGTTGTGGACAGTGTGCCAGTGGGTGGCCCCATACATGTCCACTGGCACACCATCCTTGCTGACCCGTTTGCACGAAGAGAGAGTCAAATTTCATGTTCACCAATCGCTCTTTTTTAAAAATTTTTAAATTTTTTTTATTTGTTTTCGTATGTGTTTCACACCCCCACTGTCCTCTTGTGTCTCATTGACCCTTAACCTCGACAAAGCATTGACGTCCTCGTCACTCTTTATCCTACATTCTACTCCACCGCCTGAGACGTCTTTAATTTTTGAGAATTGCATTGACCTACCTCTTATTTTACCCTCTATTATATTCACTATTTCTGACATTCGTCGCTATATTCTAAAATTTTTCGAGACATTTATTCTGTATCTCTGTTCATCCCCAAATCTTCATCGTCGTGGACGGTATGTTGTGGTCTTGCTAGTTAATCTTTCACACCTCGTCAGCGTGCCGGTGCCGGCCGCTCTCGCTGCCGGGATGGCTTCAAGGGCGACGTCGATGTTTGGGGTGTGACGGTGGTCGAGGTCACGCGCATCGATATGTTATCGACTGTTTGGCGCCTAGAAAGTTTACGTTGGTTTGTTCATTCAACGGTGCCTTTACGATATTCTCGTTTGGTGGGGATTTAAAGAGCGCACTATCATGGTATTAAGGGATGATGACGTTCTGTAGAAACTAGTTGTTTCACGGAGGTGGAGACGCATCATTTATCTGCGTCGAGAGGATTGTTTGACGTAATAATAATGATTAAATAGGCTTTGATTTGCATGCAACGATCAATTGCAATTCAAACACCGTAAACAAATACAGGAGTCAGTTCTGTATTGTCGTGTATGCCATATTGTCACATGAAAGCCTGTGAATGAAGTTTGCATCTCTTATAGCGTAGAATGGCGATACTGAATAGTTTTGAAATATGAATGAAAGCATGTTATTATTCAAATAAAATGAAGTAACTCATTAAACTTTTATTTTCAGCTCATTTAGGTGACTGATATTTCGGCAAAATTTTATTCCTTCTTGCTTGAAAGGAAGGCTAATGAATAGAATAGTTTTTGGACAATTTGTATGTAACAGTGTGTAAAAAAGGTTAGCATTCTAAGCAACCATTAAATTGGTCAACAATTGGGGAATGTAATGTCTGTAGAATTTGTCATACCTGATACACCATAATGACGTCGGACTAATATCTATTTTCCACTACGTACTATCGTTAGCAATACAAATTGACGGATTCTGTTTAATGTGTTGAAATGTAACGGCAATGAAACCTTATGTTTATAACCGTCGAGAACATTCTGAAGGCGTCTTTTTCTGGTAGCTGAACGAACGGACATAACCTCGTCTTAAAATTGTTTAGGAATGAGACATTCTGTCTTGGAATTCTGTCTTTTAAACAATTGTCTTGCCGTAACAGGTAATATTGAAAATGTCTGCAACCAGCATGGTTTTAATTTTTATTTTTTGTGTTTTAGTTTTGTAGATCTGTGTGAATAGAGTAACTAATATTATAAAAAAATAATTTATTAAATAATACTTACTTTTTCACTTATTTCTTGTAGGTAATTGAGTAAAACATCGTTGAGTGGAAAAAGTTTAGATGAAAACGATACATAGTATTATTGTCAAAATGATTTTTTCGATAATGTTATTTCGGTTCTGCTGATGACATAATTTTATGGAATAGCAACATCAATAATAATAATAATAATAATAATAATAATAATAATAATAATAATAATAATAATAATAATAATAATAATTTGTACAAATAATTAAGTAGCGTTACAAACAGAATACATTATATGAAATGTATTGGTTCTAAAACACAACTTGAGTTGCTTGTATCGTGCAAGCAGGTAACGGAAGTTAAGGACAGTGTGTCGGTACAGCAAAACCGGTGACATTGAATTCCTCTATTCTGTGGATGAAGTAAGAGTCCAGTTACGTTATCTAGGGGGAAGTACATGTTTACATGTGTACATTTTAGGTGTGTCTTTGTGTTTTAAATGGAATCAGTCCATCTGCAATATTTACAGTATACAACATGAATTCCAGTTTCAAATTTCATTGTCTATATGCAGAGAAAGTCTTCATGCCTAACTTTAACAGGTGTGCAGTAAAATTCAGTGTTTGTGCTGCGTTTTTCACGCCTATCTGATTATTTTATTGCACTGAGGTATATTAACTGAAGTTTTAGATATTGATATATCTCTGTTAAGATGGAAGCCACAGCTTACTGTT
Source organism: Teleogryllus occipitalis (assembly GCA_011170035.1). Taxonomy (NCBI): domain Eukaryota; kingdom Metazoa; phylum Arthropoda; class Insecta; order Orthoptera; family Gryllidae; genus Teleogryllus; species Teleogryllus occipitalis. The sequence continues at coordinate 373,887 of BLKR01000709.1, forward strand.
TAATAATTGATATTTTCAGCAACATAATTACTGAAATGAAACATCGAAACTCTATATATTTTTGAGTAATTTATTGCCAATAATAATTAATGTTACATTTCCAACGGACTAAGCATAACTAATTAGAAAAATAGTCAATTGTACTACTCTTTATACTGCACGCGTAATGTTGAGGTAGGCATATCTAACAAGAAAGTCAAGAGGCATGAAAAATCACAAAATTTGAAGAAAAACAAAGAATATGGGCCATTTTCTAAAATTATGCGATGAATTATCAGCTAAGAATGTTTCAAACAATTTCTCGAATTATCATCACAAATGCAACATTTTTTGTAGCTAATTCTGAGTAACTAATCGTAAGGTCTTGAATTCAGACATGAGATCCCTTTTCTGGAAGCGATATTAAGTAATTCAGTCAGTCGCTTTAGTTCAACATTTCACTATTTTTCTTTTCGAAATCATAGTGAGTGTGTTGAAAATACTTAAACTGTCTGTAAATTATCTAAGTAATGAAAATTAAATTGCAACATAATCATCTTAATTTATTCGTATAAAATCAAACGCTTAACTTTAGAAACAAAGTTTTAAGAATCATTTTTGAGTTCACTGTATTTCACATTTTCTACTATGAGACAAACATAGAGTATATTAATACAAGAGAAAATAGATATATTAATACAAAGTTTAGTTAAATACAATGTGTTTTTTGCCTACGCTTTCTACCTGAGAAAAATATTCTAGAATTTTGTATCTATTTTGTTTTCCCTTGTGTGTTTTATTTCTATACGCTTTTAGAGATCAAATAATTAAAAAAACTAGTTTCTCTGATTTGTTTATAAATAATTGGCAAAATTGTAGGTTTTTACTTCAAACATCATAACTCTACAACAAATTGAAATATTTTGATAATTCTTTTTTAAAGTAATCACAATTGAATATTCTCAGTGAATGACCTAAAATGGTAAAGGTACTGTAGAAAATAAAAAGTCAGTATTTGATTATTTGGGAAAAATATTTTTTTATAAATTTATTATGGACATTTCAGCTCATAAGAGAAACTTTGTTGACAGATAAACTTTTCTAAGTGCATTCACCAGAGCAAAGCATGGGTTACGTGCTGCAAACAGAATTATGTTATTATCTTTAATAGTTTATGATTTGTGTTGTTTGACATGCATGAATGTGCTGTCATGTTTCCCAATTTGGGAAAATGCATCTGACGTTCTTTCATTAAGGGGTTGGTAGTTTATACTCGCTTCGAAAAAAATTGTTTTCTCAAAAACTAAGAAAAATAGCCAGAAACGTTTTGAAGCATTTAATAGAGAATGAAACAGCATACGACCCAATGGAATTGAAAACACGAAATTTCACGATTTTTCATCATTCTCAGGTAGACAGCTACCTTAATGCTCAACAGGAATCTGCTGTAATATGTCCTTCTCTCTTGGTGGAGCTCTTTCATTGACGTGATGTCCCCGTGAAATAGTTCACTTTGGATACCACACTTCTAGATTCTTAGAGATCTATGAAGATAAGGGTAGAAAATGAAGTTTGACACTCGTGTTACATCCTATATTAAATTCGTGTCACTAATCAGGAAACAGTGACATCACTTTAACTACCAGACTCAATGGTTACTAACGTTTTTATTGTCAATAAAGTTTTCCTTTGCCTCAGAGAATGGCATTGTGAGTCTCTTTCATTTTTAGTATTCGTAGCAAGTTCTTCATTCCATACAAATTCAGAAAAATTGGATACATGAAAGACACATTTCTTGATTTTTTCAAGTGATAATGCAAGAAAAGCCCTAACTATGTCATAAAGTTCCTCATCTATCGGTATTTGTTGCCTTAGTAGAATTTGTAATCAAATTTTAATATAGAGTGCAGGAAACTCGAACTTTTGTTTTCGAGATACCCACAATTTTTGCAGATACCCTTTTGCAATTTTAGAAGAATTTATCACAGGATCTCACCATTCAGCGTGGGTGGGTGGGTGGGGGGAATCACTGCCACCTCCCGCGATGAAAACATGCACGACACTTACAGGAATAATGACCTCCCAGTTGACGCGTCGGGAATCAGTCTATAAAGTCACTAATTCGTGGAGAAGACACGTGGCCCTGTAGCGTTAAACCAATTGGTTCTCCTCTGAAAGAAAACGCCCCTCGTGTTCGGGAGTATGAAACTTTAAAGGCGTGGGTCAGTGGGACCTTCTCTTGCAATATAGAGGCCAACGCTTAAGTAACGCGGTTGGAGAAACACAAATCTCGTGCAAAATCATTCAATTCACACTGGCTTCGCATCTGGGGATTTGTGGATTGTAGAGTATTAGAAAAGTGTCATTCTTTTGAAATTTTGCTTGCCTTCGATTTTTTGTTACTACCCTCATTTTCATGCGACCCTACAAAAACTGACATTGACAGAAATTAGTAGTGGATCAGAATGGCCACTAGGTCGAGTCAGTAAAACGTTATTAGATTGCGATAAAAATTTGTTAGCAAGCTGCTCTAATAAACACTTAAATTTCTCGAAATATAGAAGATGAAAACAAAATTGTTTTTCGATTTAAAATCAGATTATTAGTAATATTTAAACTCGATAAAGAATTTAATGCTACATTTATTGCTGGTTATATTATTCTGACAGTTTTACTTTTCATTCTTTATTATTTCTAATAAACATAAAACAGAAAAACTACCAAAAGAAATAAACAAAACCTAATTTTAAGAAAATAAATAAGAAAATATTAAATTACTGTTTTATTTATATTGAGATGACGGGTGCAAATTATAAGATAAAATGTATTGGGAAACTGCTGAGAATTTACAGGGCTAAAATTTGTATTAAGCTCTTTTTAAGATCTGCTTCAGAACATGAGATAGTCTTGAAAAACGAAGGAAAAATATTTCCCCTTCTTTTTTGTTGATTGTGAGGAACAAAATCGGATATAAACGCTTGAAAAATTCTCAAAACATCTATAATACCTATAGAAAATTGTAAGGTTAATTTATAGGCGTAATGTGGTTAAAAAAATTTAAACCTAATTTAAATACGACGAAAAACTTCGTTTTTTAAACTTCAATTACAATTTTCAACATAAAAAATGTTGTGCCTTGGGGGCAGATTTGCCTATCTTATTCTACTACCCCCTTTATAGGGCTGACCAGGTGAAAGATTAATAGTAGAGAAATATTTCACATTCAAAAGTTTTAACACAAATGTGAACGGAAGTAAAACAAAAACAATTAAATCTAGATATTATTATTTGAAAGAAGCTCAGCCCTTGCTATCACATCGCACTAACCGGAGAGCTGTAGAAAGCTACAAAAGTTCTATATTTCATTACACGGAAAACCGAAAACCACAAAAATATGAGTAGTTTCATATTCAGTACTTATTCTTGAAAACTAATGAATAAAGTAGATCTAGAAATTTTGGACCAATACAATCATTATTCACTGTGAACAAAAGAGTTAACTATGTTTTTGGAAACGTAAATGAAATATTTTATATTTATCAAGGCCTGAACGTGTATGTTATATTGAGCTGTGACAAGAAATCCTACTGACACCTTAACTTTTAAACGTGTTGCATCACATTCGAAAATGACTGAACTTTTCTAAAGGACACACGTACCAAACGATTGCTGGACATTGTCATTATGTACACCGACTAATGTTTGCATTTAAAAATGATTTTCAATCTAAAAAAAAAGCTATTTGCTCTCCGCAAACTAAAACCTCACGACCACATACTTAATCGCGTTGCACAACGAAATCTCGCCGGCTTTCACTAGAACGTTACAACATGCACGATGAAATAATGAACAAATGAAAACAGATAAGCATTCATTCTATTAATTGCTAGATATTATTAACAATTATTTTACACAATAAAGACGCTAGTAGACATTATCTTTCATTTAATGCTCAGTTCAGAAATTATTGTGAGTATAAAGCTTGAACGTCTTTCTAAACGAAATCCCATTATATTTTAAATATTATAGAAGTTAGTGTTCTTAAATATTGCCATGATGACATGTATACTTGTTTAATAATGTGTATTTTTTATTCTGTTTCACATAATTCTAGGAATAGGATCATTCTTGTCGGGCAAACTTTTTATGTACTACATCCCCTTAACAAAATTAAAAGATAGAACGTTTTTGATGGCGGTGGATGGAAAACAATAGAAAAGAAACAGAATATTTATCAATACGATAAGGAAATGCATTGATGTTAGTAGTAATTCTTGAATGTTTTATGTTAGTTATTCTGTGTTTCAATGTAAACGTTATCCTAGTTTAATAAATAAAATATTGTTTGTTTGATATGGTATAAGAAAAATCTTTATTTATAAAGATCTAATTTTCATCAGTGAACGCATATTGAAAATGTCCCAGAGGCTTCATGTAAAGTACTCCCCAAAATTAAAATTTAAAATACCGTATTTAAATTGAAGAGGCGGCGAATTCGGCCAGGTTGATTGGGGAATGTCAGTTTCGGAGAAAATCGACTGAAAGGTTTAGCCGCTAGCCTTGTTCACAGATGGATGGACAGACAGCCAGGCGTTTTGGCGTCATTACATTTTTCGGCATTTAGAATCCACAAAATATGGATTCTGACTACACATGATAGAGGATTTTTTTTCTAAATTTAGCAACTGCATTTATGCACTTTTTTGTTACCAGGGCTGTAATAAATCTCTACTCCGCAGCAAGAAAGTAAAATGAGAAACAACTGATCGGAAAACGACCAATCTCTCTGCTACATCCCACATGATTAAGCGGTATTCATAGTTGAGCTACCGTCTGCAGTCAAGAATAAATTCATTCCTGAGCGAAGAGACGCCTCGTCTCCTTAGATGTTTCTGGTCTCCTCGTCGCTCGTCTATCCTAAACCGTCCCGCCGTCTCAACAGTCCCCGCCGTCTCAACAGTCCCCGCCGTCTCAACAGTCCCCGCCGTCTCAACAGTCCCCGCCGTCTCAACAGTCCCCGCCGTCTCAACAGTCGCCGCCGTCTCAACAGTCCCCGCCGTCTCAACAGTCCCCGCCGTCTCAACAGTCCCCGCCGTCTCAACAGTCCCCGCCGTCTCAACAGTCCCCGCCGTCTCAACAGTCCCTGCGACCTCAACCGCTCTCCCTGACTCGACCATCCTCGCCGCATTAACCTCTCTCGCTGCCCCAACCGCGGTCTCCATTTCAGCCGCCTACACGGCCTCAACGGCCCTCGCCGCCTGAACTGATCTTGCCATTTAAACCGTCCACACCGCTTCCATCGTCCTCGCCGCCTCTACCGTCCTCAGGTTTCCCACCGACCTCGTCGCCTCTACCGTCTCCACCGTCCTCGCCGCTCCATCCGCTTTTGTCGTTGCTCCCGTCCTCGCCCCGTCCCCCGCCCTATACCCCCCCTTGTCGGCACCCCTATCGCTCTCGCCTCCCCGATTGGCTCCGCCTCGCACTGCCCTCACCATCCCCACCACCCCGTCACCTGTTCCTCACCCCCGCCGCCCCTTCGCCCATGGTCTTTCCCACCGCGTCCGGGCCGATCCCGCTTGCGGCCCGCGGTCCCCCCCTCCCTGCGCCCCGCCCCGTCCCCGCCTCACCCCGCCGTCCCCGCGGGCGCCGTGATCGAATTACGCGTCTTCCGGATCCATCAGCTGCGTCCTTCCGCCCCCGCGTGTTTTTACGGCCGCCCACCCCTCCCTCGGCCTCTCCTCTCCTCCCCTCCCCGCCAAACGCTTCGACGAGCGTGGCGGGCCACTTTGCGACAGCTCTCGCCTGCGAGGACAGTGCGATACATGGGCTGGGAAATCTGGGCGTTTTAAATCCAGACCGAGAACATTGTCTCGTTCTTTCTTTGCCTTTTTTAGTGGATTTCTTTTTGTCATTTACTTCCCTGAAGCACATGTATTTTGTAAAATCCTCCCCACATGTTCACGTCATCTAAAAGTTAATTGACGATCTATGCATGTCATTTGGAGCTCTTATTTTAGAATACTGTTTAAGCAGAATAATTTTAACAAGTGGTGCTACAGAATGATACGGACTTTCTTATAGTAAAGTTTTCTAATTTCCTTGGTGTGGGCTGGCTTTACGGTCTTGCCCTATCCTCTTGCCAGCTCTATCGTCGCCCAAAGTGCATTTTTTGGACATTTTCTCAACATTGCGGTTTCCTAATCGCAGAACCGATTACTTCAAGTATATTAAATAAGAGTAAAACCTCGCCATAATATAAATTTTCATAGAAAAATTTAAAGCCTTTTTGGGAAAAAGACAATGAAGCATGACTATAAATGTGAAATTTTAAGCTCTTTTTCACAGGAATCTATTGAGTTTTCGAAAAACTTCATTTAAAGCAATTTGATGCACTTTCACTTACAAATGCAAAAATGTAGACAAATCGATGTGCATATAATAGATACGCATATGAAACGATTAATAGAGCAATTGCAAAAGTGAAGTAAACACAAATTAGACTGAGTTTGTGGAGTTTTAATCTCTTCAAAAATAGGGCAGAAAAATTTGGAAGTGTTGAGCAAATTCGGAGAAAAATCAAATGTAGTTGTAGAAGATTTTGCGACAGAATGTTCGGAACTAAATGAGTATAATCTTATCTTAGGATTGAGAATAACCTAGAAGAACATCTTACATGTGATTTTAGTGCATTATTGTGCGCATTAGAAAAAAACGTAAAAATGTAGCTGTACTAAACTCTATTCGCATCATTAATGCCTTCCAAGTATTTTTTGCGGCGATTATAATTTTGAAATTGGAATATTACCAGTTCATATACTGTATGAAGGTAACGTACAAAGCCATTAGATGTTGGGAGTTTTTGAAGGGAAGTATAACATTATCAGTTACCGCGATTCATTGTTAAGTCCAATGCCAGATACCGTAAGAACGTATTTGAACAAAGCTACGGATGAAAGAAATGAAGAATGAAAAATTTCCAACACATGAAAATATTTTAGAAAAAACTTTATTCTGCGTGGTCAGGGACGCCACATGCAACTAGTCAAACTTATTTATGATATATTCGGTTGAGTTACAAAGAGAAGAGAGACATAAAAAATTATGAAGAGGAAAATCCCTAGTTAGAATAATTGCTCATTATGTTCGGACTTAAATCAGAAATGGATAAACAAAGACAGAATTGTAGAGAATTGCAACATTTCGGTCAACTATGGAAACACTTCATTTGAATATAACAATTAAAATCATAGGAAATGTATGTCACTGTTTCAAATTTTGTACATGATACAAATTTTCTACAGTCGAAGAATATTAAAGTAAAAGATGATTTAATACACGTACATTGGTGGAAAAGTGTCAGTGTTTTATTAGTGCTTCAGTGTCACAAATCTCATTAAGAACTGTTTCGTTCAGGTTCTGACTTCTCCCTTTTCGACATTTATTCATTTAGGTATTTTCTACCCCCGTATCACTGAGCGGGCGTTCCCCTATTTGCCCAGCTATCGCTACAGCGTGCACCACTGAATCCTTAATCATCTGGTTTGTTCGAATCCTCGATAACGGCTAATTGAAATTTAGGCGATGAAAAGATACCATTCATGTAGAACGCTTTGAGGATACACTTTTTTGTGCACGTCAGTATATTCTGCTGCTGATGAAAGCTGTGGTTTACGTATTCCCAAATTTCGTTAACAAGAGAACCCACTCAAGGCAGAACCAAACAGTGATGATTATCAAAAATCCTTTTAGGATATTCATAGTATCATTTGTGTAGTAATGGAATATCCCACGTGTCTGTCAGTCACTCACGGTTAGATAACCTCTTGGTCTCCGGATGAGGCACTCAGTTTTTACAGAACCATCAAGAAGATTCTAAGAAATTTTACTAAAACGGTTTCTTTTATTTTTAGAAAATAAAGTATATTGGGTGATTTACGGCGTCAACAGAAGTGATGAATAGCTCATTTGATTCCTCTCGACAAGAATATAGTCACAATTTTTTACCAGTTCCCTCCAGTATATTCTGTAATAATTCTTGAAAAATATGTGTTTTCGATAGTTTTAATCACCTACTAGAATTCATTGCTGTAACACTGAGTTACTATACTCTTCGACATTTACGTGAATTGTTACGACTTTTCTCATCAAAACAAATTTTGTATTGAAACAATAATTTAAAAAGTATTTTAATCGATAATTTTTTATTTAACTTCCTATATTCGAAAATGGATGAATCAGACAACCGTAGTATGCTTAAAATTTATTTTGATTATAAACTTGCAAAGCAAAAACAAAACTTTGTCAATTTTTATGGGAAACGCCACGCTATGTTCGCTAATTGGTATGAAAGAAAACTGTTTATATTTTATTGCACTATCCTGAATGTTCATTAAAAAAATCTCATGACGGTGCATGATGTTGAGATTGGCACACTGACACAATGAGACGTCACTGGGCTTAACAAACATTGAACATTGAACAAAATAGAAATATGGAACAGAAAAAACATAATCGGTATAATAGTTTTTTCTCCTCCAACTTTCACGATAAATCTCAAGATCCAGCACTTGTATTACACGCAGTTAGTGCATAAAATGAACTTCATTACATTTAATTAATCGTGGCTCGAGAAGTACCTTTGTCATTGGTTCATTTGTGGAATATCTCGACTTCCCGTGCCAGAAATGTAAGCTGATCATTTCAAACAGATCCGAATCAGTACAATGAGTATTTGTACTTTCTAGTTAATTTCATGCCTCGAATCAGAACAGTGAATACTACAGCACGTTGTACGAGTCCGTAAATAGGTGCAGATAAAGCATAGCGCAATTTTGGAGACAAAAGGTGGTGTTATCCTGTTTGACGATGAACGTTGCATCCGATCACAATACACGCGTTCACAGACTTTCAAATCTTCCAACTATTATCTTGCGGTTATTGCAATTGTTTATTCAAATATTTGGACCTTTCTGATAAATTAAGATTATTTGTTATTTTTTAAATCAGGTTTTTAAAACTATTGTTTCACAATCCAAGCTAGTTTTCCTCTTTGCCCGAGAAGAGTAAATATCGAAACTAACACAATTGTAGACTCCCCAGATCTTATGCTAATAGAGTGTGAGCTTTTTCAGGGCCCAAAATATCAGAAAGAGCAAATGCCTGGATAGCCGAGGTCGCAAAGGCTGAAGGGCCGTAGGTTCGAATCCCGCCTCAGGCGTGGATATTTGTGTGTGTTCGTGTTGTCCGTACGTTCGTTAGTTAATGACTTATTTGGCATTACTCGGGCCATCATACTCACTCTTCCGTCTGACCACGCAAATTTTGCTACGCTTCTTTCACCATCTAGCGGAGGAATGAGGTATTATCTTCCGCGACGAAACAGACGATTTAAATTTAGCTCAGAGACTTCTTTTAGGCTTGAGGATCTTACATGCAGTATATCTACTTTATAGGACAGCCGGCTTTACTTCCCCTTCGAAGGAAGGCGTACGAAGGATTATTTTACATTTAAAAATCCATGGCTTCGATCGGGTTTGAACGCGGAAACTTGGATACAACAGTCCGGGACGCTAACCGATCCGCTTTCTTCTGAATCCATGTTAATCTAAATACTTCTTAGTGTTCTTACTACAGTTCCGCCTACGATTAAAACAATCACAGTGGTCGCTATATCACCCAATTATTAAAAAGCAACCAAAAACGAACAATTATCCATGCCCAAAACGGGATTCATGAGAACTCTAGCTGAGGAATGGAACCAGAACGCGCTCTAGCCCCCCAGGCTGGCCCATGAAAATCATAGTACCCAAAATCAATTTAAGTTTTGAAAATCTCATAATGTTTTCTGAGAATGCGAACATGCGGACATGTGAAATGTGACAGTGAAGGCTGTGCGAGATAGTCTATTTGTTTTTTTATAAGTTTTTATTTTCAAATCACTGTCTTATTGTTTGTTAGTAATGGACCAAGATTTTTTAATCATTAATATTGTGGATTACTTTAATTTTGTTAAGAATAAATGTTGCAGTCATAAACCACATGGATGCAGTTGAAATAAAAGTAAACCAGACTTAACCTTTAACACAATTTGAGTTGATGAAACAAATGAATTGATGTTTTGTAGAGTAAATATGTCAGTTAGAATTTTGACAGCGTTGATTCCGTAAAGAACGCATTGAGATTAATTTAGTTTTTTCTTGATGAGTTGATTGCATTGTCTTGAAACGCCATCAGCTCTCTTCACGTCATTCCCGGTTTTGTGTCACCAAGTCTAGAAGCCAGGAACGCCAATTTCGTTAATTGAAAGGTTCACAATGATGAATCGGATAAGCAAACGCAGATCGGGTCCAACAGACGATTTTTTTCACAAAATGTTGGATAATATTTTTGAAAAAAATACTAATTTTCACCAATATTTTTCTCCTTACACAATATTCTGTAAGCAGAATTAATTTCAGAAATATTACGTGGGTAAATAGATTTAATAACTTACTGTGGTTTATTATTAACAATTATGTTGAACAGCTATAACTAAAATATGTAACATATTTCACGATGGAAATATCCATTTTATCAGGCGGCCAAATTTTAGTTAATAGTTTACATCTTTCGAATTTAAAGTAAATCCTAAAAAACTAAATGTTTGAAAAGAGTGTTTAAAATCCTTTTTTGAGTTACGTATGGCGAGCATTCGATTTCTCTCAAGTATTCTGCGAGATGTAAAATGTTTTGGTTCTGTGCGAAGAAGTTTTGTCCCAAAACCATATTACAATTTATATGGAATCTTCTCATGAAATTCATTATTATTTTAATATATTTTTTCGCCACATCACTTTTTTCTGGTATGATTTTGTCATGCTATAAAATATTCTGCTGGCACTACCTCCACAACCAGTTATTGAATTTAATAGTGTAAATAAATTCTATAATTTCACGCAAGTCACTGCAAAAGTAATCCTGTACCTCCTTGTCCGAAATTCATATTACAAGTCACTTAGAATGTTTTCATGATATTCATTTTTTTGCCACATTACAATTTTTTACATAATTTCGCCGTGCTATAAAATATTCTACTGGCACCACTTCGATATATAATGAGTGCATTACCCTTGTAAAGAGGTTTTCTGAAACTTCGCGCAGGTAAACGCAGAAGTAGTAACCGTGCACCCCGTTCGGAGCTTGTGGCAGCGTCCAAGTGGGGGGGGGGGCGCTTGTTTTCGCCGTGTGTGGGCGGGGCCTCGGCGGGCGTGGGGCGTGCCTTCCGGCGCGTGTGACGCGGGGCCGCGCCGTTAACTTGGCGTAATGCAGTTAGGTTGGCAGCAGCGAGGACGGCGCGCGCGCAGGCCGCTAGTGTTGTGGGTGGGCGGGGCGGGGCGGCGCGGCGTGTGCCGTGCGGGCCGGCCCGAGGGGACGGACGCGCGGCTTGAAACCCGGAGCGTCAGAGACGAACGGCCCACACTCGCAACACAACCCTCGCACGGGCGGGAGGTGTGGCAGGTGAACAAGCACATCCGCGCTCCTATTCAAAGATATATACTTGGTTTAGTCACATGAAGGAATACTTTGGTATTTGATTGATTTTTTTCGTGTTTCCGGGCGCGTCAACAGCTTTGGTGATTAGTCCCGTTAGTTTAGTGCATGTTTTCTCTCGGGAGATGGCGGTGATTTTCCCCCGCTGGATGGCGAGATCCGGCGCCGACCTAGTGGGTCAGCTAGCGGGGTTTTCCCCAACCAGGTATCTCCCACCAGCAGGGCACCGCCGCAGTCGTGACAAGCTCTGAGTTTCCGACCGGTCTCCCGGAATACGTGGTAGTGTAGCGCATATTAGTGTAAGTGTGTGTGTAAGGGGAGAGGATAGGACAAGAAAGAGGAAGGACAGATCGCGCGCGGGCCGTGGCCCGTTTTGGTAGGGTACTGCTCCGGCATTCGCCTGGTGTTGATCGGTGAAACCACGGAAAACTACCGATCAGAGCAGCTCGCCGCTAGAATTCTCCTCCAGACAGCGACTGAATTCGACCTAGTTGGAAAGCTAGTGTCGAAAATCCTGCCGCGCCGTCAGGACTCGACCCTAGGACCTCCCGGTCAGAGGCGCTGCAGTGACATCAATTGATGCACTGAGCTACCGCTATCGGTTTATATTTTGGTATTAATTTCTAAAAAATCATATGGGGAAGTGTCGTTGACGAGTTCTGTGTAGAAATATTGCCATTGAATCCCCAGTCGTTGCCTAACGTGTGCTGGTGCTGTGGTATTCCTCATTTATTTGCTCTTCTGCTAACTGAGGAGCATTTTTATTTGTAAAAATGAATAAATTATTTTTATGCAATGTGCGTTCCAAAACGTATATTATATGAAATATAATATAAAAATATGTACAAATATGTACAAATTTTTAAGAAATTAAAAGTGTATTTATTGCGAGTTTATTCCAATGCGTGACAAAAGTTAACGGCGCTTGACCTTCAATTTTCTTCGGACGTTCAATTTTCGGCAAGCTGTTCGTTTATCTTCTACGCTCAGAGCCTTGCATTTCACTTCTTAATCAATCAATCAATCAATCAATCAATCAATCAATAGACTCGAGCATTCTTTTAGAGCTGATTTGCATTAATTCAATAATATTCCTTTTAGTGATAATATTGGAACAAACTCTTAAATCATTCGGGAAATGTGTCGGTAACTTGTAATTGCTGTCACTGAGTTACCACTCCCAAAATATTTTAAAGGACGGAAATTTAAAATTTTCCATGGTTGTGATCACGCACAATCTTTCCTTCCTCTTCGTTTTCTATTTTCATCCCTTAGTACACTTTTGTGTGTAGAAACACAGACGTAAGGAGACCAGCAGTGCAGTTTAGAGCTGGTACCAACTGGGGTGGTACCCTGCTGGTGAAAGCTACATGGATGGTGGAAAACCCCTAAAAGTCGACGTGTATTTTGCTTATTCTGATTTTTGAAAGAAAATAATTTAATTTATATACAACTCTCACATCGTTAAAATATATATGATGGTCGTTTTTATACGCTATTTAATTTATGAGTTCAAGTGTCTGCACTCACTCTCATATGTACGAACGCATGCGCACACACATACATACATACACACACACACACACAAACACACATGAATACATACATACATATACACTTCATATACATAAGCAGTTGCCTACACTGGCATATGCTCTGTATGCACAAATACAAAAACGCATTCCTATATTTCACGACATACGTGAAATGTGCAAATACTAACATCGAGATTGCTCTCAATGTCATCAAGTTAACGGCCTGTTAGCGAAAAATAAATGACTCTGTTAATTAGTAACAAATTAATTTGAGTGTCAAATCCAGAATTTTCCAGACATTTGCAATTATTTGTAATTTGGAATAGTGGGTGCTAAACTATACATTTAACCCCACGCAAATACTAGAGTTTTACTTAAATCATCAATATTCACTTCACAAGATTAAAGTTCCTTCGGCGACTGACATCGTTTATTTATTTATACTTGAAATTTGCACAACTTCGAGGCGGTTTAACACCTCACTGTTACTTAATTTTAGACTCCATCCCTTCCTATCAACTCAATGCAAACATTATGTTACTCAAATTATTTTGGAAGAAATATATTAATTAAAAAAAATAAACAAAAATCAAATCATTATGACAAAGACTTAGCTGTAATGATTAGGGACAAATGGGAAGAACGTTTTTTAGATGAGAGAGAAGACGCAAAGATAATAAGGGAGATGGTAATAAAATCATTCTTCTACTACATGAAATGTTACTGTCACCTTTACTGTAACCCGATAGTAGAGGACAGCATTCAACTTAAAAAAGAAAAATGTGGCGAAACACAGAATTCATGGATGACCAACCACCAATTTTGAAGGCGAGCCTTTTACCTCAAGAGCACAGTGTAAAGAGCGTGGGCCCCCTCGGTAATTATTTATATAAACGTTATCCATATTCTCGCGAAAGTCAGTTCCATCACGCATGGCACAATGAAGCATGATAACGGAAACCTGTAACTGGTTTCCTTGTGTGGGATTGCGCGTATCTTACGCTGAGGTTGGCTGCACGAGTTGGTTGGCGGCGCTGGCCGGCAGGTGCGGCGTGCAGGGTAGCAGTGTTTGAAGGCCTTACGAATGACAGACGAAATGTGTCGAGTAGAATGCAACGCCTGTATTGTTTATGAGTGATCGCAAGGTCTGCATCGTGTACTAAATGGCGAGGAAAAGGAAAGACTTATGAAGATGCTGATTGTGGGATTGTAGGGGAAACAAGGTGTCCTTCGTATAACAATCGTACTCCTGTAATAATTTGTTAATGATACTTTATTGTTAAAAGCCTATGTTTCATGTAAAGAGTTTTCCCTCTGGATTCATTCACTACACTTGTAAATTTTATTTCTGATGGTAAGTCATCGGTTTTCTTAACGTTAAATGGATCAAATGCTTTGTCTTGGGTTGAGCGCCCGTGCCGGGTGGTGGCGCCACAGGAGGCCGCACAGGGCACGCGCGCTGCGCTGCCAGCGCTCACCGCTCACGGTGCCCTGTGAAGCCACAGCAGTGCGGCCGCGCGCACCACACCCCTCCCCTCCCCTTTCCCTCCTCCCCCACCCCCTTCCGCTCCCACTCGCCACTGCCACCGCCACCGCCTGCGCCCCGCCACCCCCATCCCTTCTCCATCCCACAAACCGGGAGCGGTGGCTCAGTGCATCAACTGATGTCACTGCAGCGCCTCTGATCGGGAGGTCTTAGGTTCGAATCCCTACGGCGGTAGGATTTTCGGCACTAGCTTTTCAGCTAGTGTCTGAAGGAGAATTCTAGCGGCCGGCTGCTCTGATCGGTAGTTTTCCGTGTTTTTTCTGATCAACACCAGGCAAATGCCGGAGCAGCACCCGAACACACGGGCCACGGACTGCGCGCGATCTTTCCTTCATCTTCCTTGTCCTGTCTTCATCCCTTACACACACTCACACTCACACTAACACGCACTACACTACTACACATGCCGGGAGACCGGTTGGGGACTTAGAACTTGTCCCGGATGGGGCGGTGCCGCGCTGGTGGGAGATACCTGGTTGGGGTAAACCCCGTTAGTATTTCGGCGCCGTATCTGTCCATTGGAATATCACCGGCACCTCCCGATGAAAAACACGCACTACACTTACGGGGGATTAATGACCATTACAGTTGACGCGTCCGGAATCACTAACAATCAATGAACCCATCCCTCAATCTGGCTCCGATCCTCCCAAACTGCAAGAGGGGGTGGTGTCGTTGGCAGATGTTGGGAGTGTGACGGTGGGCGTGGACAGTGGCAGCGGTGGCAGTGAGGGTGGGGGCCGTCGTGACAGGGCAGGGATGCGATGGAGGCGAGGGTGGAGGTGGTGGGCAGGGCGGCGGCGGCGATGGAGGTGGTGGCGCCCCGCCCCCGCCCACCTCCGCCCCCGCGCGGCGCATATGAGTGACGCGCGCGCCCGCTCCCGGCACAGGGGTGTGCAAAGGGCAACCTCAAGCCACGTGCGACACCAACGCTGAGGAAAAGAATTTCATGGTGGTATTTTAGGGAAATATTTAGCGCCAACTCCTGTTAAATACTTTGCGCCTTTACAATTCATCATTACCCTAATTACCATAGCTGTTATCACACCATTTATTATTATATTTTTATTATTATTATATTTTAATTCAGTCGAAATTTCGAATGAATTATAAGACATTCATTTCACAAAAATGCTCGACAGAGAATACTTATTAGAATATTTCACGGCAGGCCTTACTCTAAAATGTTTGATGAGAGATAGCGATAGTTATCCACAACATTTATTGTTGTGGATCTCTCTCCTATGGATCCCTCCCTATCTCTCCCTATCTTCCTCTCCGTATCTCTCATTATGGATTTCCACAAGATTTCTGCAACCACCACGGAATTTATTCTAAAATGTTTGTCTTATTATTTGCCTGGTAATCAAATTGATGCAGGTCATCGTAGTTTCAAATTGCTTTCAGGGAATTCGTTTGTTTAAAATGTCATAGCGGAAAAGTACTTTGTTCTGCCGTGCTTTTTCGCCCGAAGGCTTTTCCCATTTGAGATTTCAGGAAGTGTATTTTACCCTTCAGTTTGATGCGCTCTGTTATGCATTATAACTGACGTGTGATACGCGGCTGGCTAAAATCGCCGCAATGCCATCTTAAGAACGAAAGGAGGTATCCCTAGAGCGATGAAGCCATCATGTTGCAAAGCAATATCATTCTGTTGTGAGGCGCCGGAAGTCAGCGACGTGGGCCGGGGGGAATTTTCTTTCCTACAGAATGAAGGTGTACAAAGGATTCGACCTAAAGAATCCATCACCAGGTTTAAACCTGGAGATAAATGTTGGAAGTTAAAATAGAAAATTAAATCTTTTGAAAATAGATCTAAATATACTGCTTGTAAATGCTTCGCAAGATGATAAGTTATGTTATTCTTCATCTTCAAATTTCTTTCACTACATTTTCTGATGAGAGGGCGCTGGACAAATTCAGTTGGCGCCTACACATAGTACCAATGCATTTGTTTTTTAAAAGGATCTCAAAATGTTTCATCAATGCTGTTATAAACTTGGGAACTATATTAGTTTATCAATTAAAAAACATTAAAATTGAAATTAAATATCTAAGAAAAAAATTCTAATGCTTGCTTGCTTTACCTGAATTTCGCTTCTAATTTTAAAGCGTATCTGCACTTTCTAATTCACTACATTGCAAAATAATACCAGTACCTTGTTTTACTTCGTAATTAGTCTACGCGTGTTTGAATGAGTCTGTGACTTTTTTTAATATCAATATTTAATCATGTAAACCACTGTTTACACGAACATATCAAAATAAAAACAAAAAGAGACCTGTTTCCAATCTCCCATCCCCCGTAGTGCGCCCTTTACTCCGCTGAGGGGCATGCTTAGGGTGATGCGCGGCCGGCAGCCAGGGAATCGTATGTGGTCGTGGCTGTGTACAATGGCCACAGTTTTGTGTATTCGCAAAACATTGACGTTGCTCAATTTCGAAATTGAGAGGCTGCGCAAGCAGCTCGGGATTCTGCAGGTTGGTGGCGCGCAGGGCTGGACCGAAGTTCCCTCTCGCTACCAGGACAGGACAGATCCTTTGGTAGGACATCAGGGGCCTTATGCAGATAGCGGAATCGAGTACTCTTTATTTTGACAATTTAGCGAAAGAAATTTGCTTTTATTTTTATTTTTAATTATAGTTCAAAAATGTAACAAATTTTCCTTCAAGTACCAGACGCTTCCGTTAATTTGCAATAACTTCATCTACACTAAAATACCTCTAAAGGCATGTTTAGAATTATGTTGTACTAAATAGCTCAAATCGCTAACAATTTACGAAATTCCCATCTTACGAGTGTGTTCTACGTACCCACAAGATTTTATAGTTAAAAGAAAATAACGTGTGGTACGACGCACAGAAAACAAAACCGAAGGATGTAGTTTGCACTTGAACCACTACTTGCTTAAGTGTAAGTAGATACGTACAGTTGAGTAAACAAATACAGTCATTTATTTTTATTTTACTTTCGGGCCACTTATTTACTTTGTCTCATTTTCTCACTGGATATTTTTGCGTCGTGGCTATACCTCCCCGAGACTCTAATTTACCTGGGCACTCGTCCATCATTGCCTGCTAGTCTGATATTCTACGGCCAAGACATTCCTCCGCCAGCTGCCGTAAAACACGGCATGCCTGCACGTTTGTTGCTCCGTTGAGTTGATGAGTTCATTCCCGGCTCAACCGGTAACGTGAAAACAATCGGTAACAAGTTGTAAATCTGAAGCACGAGAAACGTCGCGCCGCGATGTACGAAAATGTTTGGTTGGTTCATGTTGGGGAATAGTTAGGACTGTGTTGTTTTTCTTGCGTGTTTTTGCACCGAACTCAGTGTCGAGAATCTCAACCGGCGGCCAAAAGATTGATTATTCCGTGATTATGCACACGTTAACTGTTGTGGTTATTAGTACCGTAACTGTAGTGAATGTATTAAATCACGGGGGTGGAGGTGTTGCCCGCTGCATAGTGAGATCCTGCACCAACCTACACCTCAGCTTGCTGGATTTTCCCCGTCTAGGCATCTCCTACCAGAGGGGCAACGCGTCGGCCTGGACAAGCTCAAGCTCCTGACGGGGGTCCCGACATGTGTGGTAGTGGTGTGCAAGTGTGTTTGTACAGGTAAGAGCGAGGAAGAGACAAGGAACAGGAAGGAAATATTGCGCGCGGACTTTGACCTGTTTTTTATGATAGTGATTCGGCATTCACCTGGTATTCATTGAAGAAACCACGGAAATGTACCAATCAGAACAGCCGGCCACTAGAATTCTCCTCCAGACAGTGGCTGAATTTGACCTAGCTATCTGGCTATTTTCCTAAATCCTCTGTCGGGACACAAACCTGGAGGACCTCGTGTACAGAAGCAGGGGCATCCGTTGATAGCCTAAGCAACATCAGATGGTCAAGTCACAGATATTGCCTGAGATGTTCTTCAATGGTCAAATAAACTGCTTTAATTTGTGTGAAATCACTATCTTTTGATATTACCGTGAATAAATCGTAAAAATTAGAAATATAGGTTGAGATAATTTACCAGAATTTAAATCTTCAGGTGTATGGCCGATGTCCGTTTACAAAAGAAATCAATCAAATTCTTAATATCTAGATATACTCGTAATTCATTTTATTTACTTCGCATTATATTATATTAAGTTTTGGTCAAACTTGTGAATGTATTATCGATCTCTCCCTTAAAATTGAAACATCCTGTAAAATTATGATCTACCAAATCTTAGAATATGATATTAAAAATGAAAACTTTAAGAATGTTTGCAATAGCAGAACATAGCGTACAACTATCTACACATTTTGTTACAGCTTCTCACTGAAAGTCGCCTTAAGAATTTTTTTGCGTCATGAGGAAAAGTTAATGAATATTTTAAAAGGTCAACTTTTCATTGCATGTTTTTACAAAATCTGCCCCTGACTACAAGCATTTAAAACTGTATTTTTTAAAATAAAAAATGCTGATGAAAAAATATTCTCCATTAACTGTGTTTATGAAACATAATTTACAAACGTTATATGTGAATTGAATAGAGGAAAGAACAGTTGAATTAAATGAAATGAAGAAAACACGAAATTTTAAAAGAGGGTGCTATTACATTTTCATCACAAAATATTTGCAACCTTTTAGCGTGAGCGGAGCTAAAAGGTGTCTTGATTATTCCAATGGAATATATTAGTCCCACTCAACAAGTTATATGAAAACATGTTTCTTCTCTATCTTAAGCAAATACTAATATCGAAAAACGAACATTGATATTATGGTTTACGAGTTTGTTATTGTGTGTTTATGGGCCTGAACAAAACTAAATACCTATGCGACAACGGTACACTTAACGCGGGCCTTCTGGATTCTTGAAAGCGCAGGTTTCCGCGGACGGAGTCAGTAACTAATTGGCTGTCCAGGAGATGCCGCCCGAGGCACAGGTGCTAACATTTCGTCTCCCATCCTGCGACACTCCTCATTTCACTCTCAGGAAGGTGGCAGAAGATACATAAATAACTATTGGACATTTGTCACTAGGTGGTGAGGGAATGTCTGTTTCCGACTTTCGTGTCGGAATTTACCTTACCATACATGAAGCGGTGAAATGCATGTTGACATGAATTCTATGGAAGATTTAAAACGTGATTAGGAATTAGTTTTATTTATTTGATTTAGGTCGCTTTATAATTACTTAATCATTAGCTACTTCAGATATATCAACGAAATGCAATTTTTACATATTTTACAAATATGTTAATACGTCTTGATTGAAACAATATTGAAGAAATTTTATTTAAATATAACTATAATATTAAAGTAGCATAATAACACATTACATCGAGAAAAATTGACTTGAACATGCTTTGCAATTAAATTTTTCAAGAAGGATATCTCATAACAGATGGAATTTTGGTACATTCTGATGGGGAGTCAGACCAAAATTATCCACTGTTAAATAATCCATTCTGACAAGGAATCAGAATGCATCAAAATTTTTCGTAAATCATATACCAAATAAAACTCCTCGACTCTGTATCTCAAACTTTCTGTTTTATTTTCTCTCCGTTGAATTGAATTTCAAAACTTGATTAATCTAAATACTTGAATGCTGATTTTAATCTACATCCAGAAGTCCGTGAGAGCTGTTGTGAATGATCACAGGGTTGGAAAAAATAAACAAACAAAAAAAGTCAAAAAATGCAGTTATTTTTATTACTCACTCCCATTCCTCATTGAGTTTTATAAAAGATACACGGTTCATTAACTTTTAGAGCATTTTGTAAAAAGACTGGCCGCGATCATGGATAACGGATTTACTCCGAACGGGCATTCATCTTAATCTCTGTAATCAGTCAGAGTTTGAACACTGGAGGCTCAGCAAACAAACATTGTACGCAATAAACGGTGATAAACATCAACGCTTCAATACGCTGAGAGTGGCAATACAGCTAAAAAACTTTACTTCTAAATCCTCCTAATGGTCGTCAAACCGTGAATAATTGTGCTTTTTTGAAGAGTTGAAATTAAGTCGGACATCGAATCAGAGGATTGAAATTGAAATTTTTTAGCATTTTATTAAGGAATTTCAATGGAATGGGAGGCGACCTGAAGGATTACAAATTAAAATCCTTCGAAAGCAAAAATGAACAAAAGCGTTTAAAAAAGTATTTCGCAGGGGTATGGGATAAATGAATAAATTTTCGTTTTTTTTTCTTGAAACTGTTAGTTTCTCATTTTTACGATTATCGTATTTAACTACGGTACACGTTATTTCTGAACATTTATCTCTTAAACAATAATCATTTCATTCATTTTATAGTGCATTTCGGGATAAATTTGCTTAATTAATCAGATGGTTATACGTAACTATGAATCATACGGCAATAATTATGGGAGGAAACTCTTACTTCTCTACCTCATTAATTCCAGTTTTTGTTACTCTATTTGTGTTGATAAGCACAGGCGTTAACATAAGGAGTGGGCCAGGGGTTGAGGGGCCTCTGAAAAGTTTGAAAGAGGCCTAAATATCGTACGTCGTAATACATTTTTTTCTTTGTGTTCGATCTCTCTCTTCCCCTATTTTTAACCTGACATTTTGGGAAATTGTAAAAAAAATTGTATCAATCGAGTTATAATTTAATTATCCTTGTAGGTTTTATTCATTTACTTGTAAAATATATCCTATATAAAGAAAACAAATCAATGGGAAAGGGGTCTCAGAAGTATAGTTCGCCCCCTTGTGTTGTTTTAGTTTGCACACGCTTTTGAAGCTAAGCCGTGAATTTGACTGAATTCCCTGCAAATTGACAACAACGACGGGTTTTGATCAACGCCATCAATTCAATCCAAGCTCTACACTCGTGTATACATATATTCTAACTTTTGATTGCCTAGACTACACAACTCATTTTGTACCTCAAACGGGACATCATAACATCTAAGGATACTATAACATTTTAAGATGTACGCTCCGTGATAGGAGTAATGCTCCGGGTTAGGATCATTAGTCTTTCGTATATTAATCAACAGACTGCTAAAATGACAGTCCACCACTTTGCCGAAACCACCTCTTTCAACGAGGAGAGAATCTCATTGTGTTATTAGTGCCGCTTGGAGTAAACAGAGTGATAGAGGGCGTGAGAAATGAGAATCCATCCCAGGCCAATCCAGGTCCTCGCTACGGAATTCATAACGGCTGAACAGTTTTACTTTTTCACGCCACGAAGTTTGATTACATTATGTTGATATTTGTTTATTATATTCGTACGTATTCGGGCCTGTCAACTGCTGTGGTTATAGAGTCGCGTAAGTGCAACACGTATTATATCCCGACTGGCTGAGGTGTTTCTCACTAGCTGTATCGTGATATGCGGTATATGCACTGACAGCGGCCCCTCAACGTATGAAGTCTAGTTATAAAACATGAAGAAACATGTTTAGTTTTGTATAAAACAGATTTTTCACCATGTGCTGATAGAGTGGTTTGCTTCTCGAAATATCCACGTGTCTCTGAACATCATTTTAGTCATAATTTTTACTATAATCCCCATCCTTCACCCAGCTATCCTTCAAAGAGGGGAAAGTAAGTTCAGTTCATCACTGCGATCATCTTCCCAGTTAACGAGGGAATACAACCCATCCCTCATCTCCATTCAGAAATGAATGAGACACTCATCCCTCATCGACTTCTTATTAAACACCATCAGGCTTGTTTCTACACAGGAAAATGTTAATGTAGCCTTCCAACGTCAAAATAAAATTGCCAGTTTCATATTCTGTAATTGAATGATTAAAATTGTAATTATAAACCTGAAAACCCTGGTCCCTGTGCAGAAAATGGAGATGTTGTACTGATATTTACTGATATTTATAGCTACAACACACGACGTAGAAATCATGTTCATCAAGTGTCAGTATCAACAGCTCACTACAGGAAATTCACATGCAATACATGTACGTTACTTTACAACGCATTGCCAGATGAAATTAAACAATTAAAATTGGTACACAAATTTAAGTTAAAAGTAAAATCTTTTCTGCTGCATAACTGTTTTTATACAATTAGAAACTATACTAATCGTATAAAAGAAAAATAATGTTTACTTTAACATAACAATGATATAGTATAATAAATTAGTTTACATTTGCATTGCATGTTTTTTTAAAAAGACTTAATATGCCTGTAACAAGTAATGTACTTTAGCTTCCGGGTCAATGACCCCCATCTCGATCGAGTTTTTGTCCAGTTTCCCTGATCCATTGAGCAAATGCTGAGATGGCCCCTTGATTTGCTTCTGGTCGTAAATGTAGCTTCACTATGCGCACGTTTTGTTGAGCTTTCCTTTTGTTTGTAATGGTAGTAGAGCTTAGGGTAAGTTTTTATTTTGTTAGCAATACAGAAAAATTAAATCTGCAGTTCATTTACCGTTACAAATAAGTTCTCTATAACTCGGAAACGAAAATATCTAGTTTTCAAAATGTTAATCTTTCGCTTTTTTTCAATTTATTATTATTATTATTATTATTATTATTATTATTATTATTATTATTATTATTATCTTTCAACTATTAATAGTTAAATTATTTTGAAGGGGTTTCTGAAACTCAAGAAAGCGTGCGCAGATCATTTTCTCCCCCATACGTCACATACTTTTACTGTTTTTGACTAAATAAATAAGTTCTTTCGGTTTCATTACCTACATACAACCTAGACCTACCCTCTCCACGGTTCAGCCATGTCTAAAAGGTGAAAGTGGCAAATACTTATTACATGATAACATTGTGTCTCTCATTACATTTACTGTGTTTCTGATAAAAATATCCTTTATCAATGAAAATGAACTGCACCACGCTTGCCACTTTAGCTTGTCCGAGCGTTCGATAATGGTAATGAAACTTCCAAACAAATACGTCTATTACTATGACTTCAAGGGAACAAAAGACATGTGTTTGTTCATTTTGGCATTTATTTACATCATTAGCAATTATGACTTCACAATGAGCTGACACTTCGTCACGGGGTTTGTGACCAGTTATTCTGCCCCCGTAATTTCTCAAGTAGACAGGTAAATTTGCACTCGTGCGTTCGATTATGGCATTAAATTTCAATAGTTAAAGATTATAAAGTATACTCGTCCAATCTTCCTACTTATCATTGCAGATCACTCAGAGAAGACAGAACTCTTAGAGAGAAAAAAGTCAAGTTGTACATTTTCTTAGTGCTGCTATCGAAGTTGTACTCGTCGTGCCCGTTGCTTGCTTGCTTGATTGATTGATTTTTTCGTGTTTCCGGGCGCGTCAACTGCTTTGATCATTAATCACGTAAGTGTAGTGCATTTCTCTCTCGCGAGATGGCGGTGATCTCCCCCCCCCTGAATGGCGAGTTCCGGCGCCGGCCAACCTTCTCGGATAGTGGGTTTTCCCCCTCACCAGGACTCCCACCAGCGCGGCACCGCCCCATCCGGGACAAGCTCTAAGCTCCCGACCGGCCTCCCGGAAGGTATGGTAGTGTAGTGCATGTTAGTGTGTGTGTGTGTGTGTGTGTGTGTGTGTGTGTGTAAGGGGAGAGGATAGGACAAGAAAGAGACAGGAAAGATCGCGCGCGGTCCGTGGACCGTTTTGGTAGGGTACTGCTCCGGTATTCGCCTGGTGTTGATCGGAGAAACCACGGAAAACTACCGATCAGAGCAGCCGGCCACTAGAATTCTCCTCCAGACGGCGACTAAATTCGACCTAGCTGAAAAGCTAGTGTCGAAATTCTTACTGCCGTCAGGACTCGAACCTAGGACCTCCCTGTCAGAGGCGCTGCAGTGGGATCAGTTGATGCACTGAGCTACTGCTCCCGGTCCTGCCCGTTGCGAAATTGAATAAACCCGCCAATCATTAACCTGACTTTGCATGTACGGTTTACGCGATGTGGCATGGACGGTGAGAGTACTCTACAAGGTGTCTGTCATGGGTAGGATAGGGCCGATGCCTGAGCTGAGTGGAAACTTCCGGAGCAATGGCTATAGGAATGCTACCCAGGTGACCTGGATAGTGTAAATTACTCACAGAGCGCATATAGTGACCATGATAGCGTCCTGACTCGGCAGTGTGGGTATCCCAGAGAGTGCTCACCATGTGAATCATAGTTACGAGGCCAGCTAAGGGTGGAGAGCCCACAGAACATTATGAGAAAGCTAGTGATGAAGCGCGCGGAGTGTTTATAGCCGACATAAAATTTACTGGAAAGTGTAGAGATTAGGCGTGGACGGCGCAGGTATCTCTCTGAGCGAATAGAATGGAAAGGACAGATTGAGGCCTGGACAGAGTGTACTGCATAAAGTGTTTACAATTGGACGAGTAGACTTGAGGCTTGGACAGACTTTAGCCTTGGGGAGGTTAATAGGAAAGCCTGCACAGAATGGGAAGCCCTCAGAACGATTACTATGGGAAGGATAGCCAAAGGCTTGGAGAGTGTGGTGACTGGAGTATATTTTTGGGAATGATTGGCAAAAAGTATGGATAGTACTTACGAAAGGAACAGTCCCTATATATGGCGTTTACTATGGGAAGGATAGGCAAGAGGTCTGGGCAATATGTGTAGCATAGAGCATTTACTACGGGTACGTCAGATTGGAGGTCTGGGCAGTCCCTGTATAACCTAGAGAGAGTAAACTGAGGAGAGGATAGAAAAGAGCATGGGCATTGTCTATATTGTAACCGTACCTCCGCACCTCACCGTACCGATTACAAAAGTAGATCTATCATTTGCCTACTTATTTCGCGACGTGTGATTACACCGTCACGCATCCCTGGGAATATCTCAATTTACGGATAACCTTCCCTATTGGTAGTGGGTTCGTCTTTGTTAAACTACTGATCAATTAACAAGCCAACACAATTTTTCAGTTTTAAATGACAAATAACATATATTCTATTGAATAAAAATCACTGTACAAATGAAATTCACAGATCCTACTATGTTTTCACTTCTCGTAAAATTATGGTAGCTAATTCCCTACCTAAACTGCAGTTTTTCACTAAAATAATAATAACTCAGATCCCTGTTTACAAGAAAACAAGCAATGAATACATATTTACACTTCACAAAAAATATCACACATGAGACACACAAATCATAGTACAAATATTCATCCTGTAAAAGAAAAATACATACACACAATACTCGAAATTCACTACTACCTTTTGAATCACTAATTACGTTACACTCAATAGTCACATTTGACCTTCGGCTTCTACATAGCCTTTCAACACAAAATTTTGTTTCATAACGTCTCTCAAATGATTTGAAACATTAAAATATGACTCTAAATAAATAATTCTGTACAAAATAATTTCTATCATAAACATAAACATAAAGAATTACTTGAATCTGATTCTTGTTACGACTGTCGAAAAGAAATAAAACCACTGGCTAGCAAGACCAATGTTCTCAGAAACTTGCCCTGGTTAAAGGGAAACCCCGCTAGCCGATGGTGGGTCGGCGCCGGATCTCGCCATCCGGCGGGGGAAGATCACCGCCATCTCCCGACGGAAAAACATACACTACAATTACGGGACTAATGAGCAACGCAGTTGACACGGAAACACGAAAAAATTAGTGAATCAACCATCGCGGCCTGGACAGTCCGTGTGTAGCGTGTCCTGAGGGAGGGCCAGGCCGGGGGCGTGGCCGGGGCGCGTGCCACCCCTGCGCGGGCGGCGAGGGCGGGGGCGGGGGCGGGGGCGACCATTGATGCGGCGCATCGATTGGGCACGGGCGCGGGCACGTGCGCGCGGCTTCGACCGCGGCGGCCAGCGACGGCCACCTGCCCCACACACGCCCCCGCACGTGCCGCGCGGCTTATTGGCCGCAGGGGAGCGTTGCATAATCAGGTGCGCGGGGAAGAACACCTACTTCTCAGCACCGTTGCGTCAATGCTTCTTTTTCTGTATATTGGAGCAATATGACGTCTTTAAAGACTTCACTTTTTTAGATATATTTAGAAGTTTTGAAGTATGTATTGAAGTCTATAAATCGTAAAATTCGTTATATTGAACTTTCCATGTTTGTTTCAGTCTTGAAATAAATTGTGGTTTCGTACTCAGTACTTGCTGGTCACTAAGTCTCTTCTAATATTAAATTATCTGATAGCATTACGACCGAACTAAATTTATTGGAATTCTGTATTTTTTTAATCGCGAGAAATCGTGCAATAAAGCAATAGATAGTTGATGTTAGAATGTAAACGAAAATGTTTAATACAAAAACCCTAAAATATAAAAAATTCAACATGAAGCTACCTCGCAACCATCATCTCCCAAGAAAAATTTCGCATTGACCTCGTGCTTCGTCACTTCTCAGATTCTGTTCAATTCCTTTCACCCACTCAATTTTTGCGGGTTGCACGGGACACATGTAACTTTTTCGTTTTCGGCAAACTCGATTCAATCGATTCCTGTTGCCAATACTGTTACCCTTCTCGTTACATTTTCATTCCTGTTTTTGGTGTGTGTGCACCTGCTCTAAGTTCCAAACAATTTTCTTTCTAAAGGTCTTCATCTCCTCCTCGCTAGGAGCTGTCATCTTCCTCACATCCGTCCTCGACCTCTTTTCGCCTCGCATCCCACCCCGACCTCGTCGCCGTCCCCGGTTGTTGCCTTCATGTCCACCTCGTTCCCGTCTTTATCCACTCCGTCGTACCCGTCCACACATCCCTCTCCGACTCCACGTCTTCCTCTCCAAGCATGGTTTCGTTTGATTGATTCATTGATTTTTTCGTGTTTCCGGGCGCGTCAGCTGCTTTGGTCATTAGTCTCGTTAGTGTACTGCATGTTTTTTTCTCGGGGAGATGGCGGTGATCTTCCCCCGCCGGATGGCGAGATCCGGCGCCGACCTACCGTAAGCTAGTGGGGTTTCCCCCTAACCAGGACTCTCCCACCAGCGGGGCACCGCCGCCGGGGCAAGCTCTAAACTCCCGACCGGTCTGCCGGAATATGTGGTGGTGTAATGTATGCTGCAAGGGAGAGGGCAGGGACTAGGAAGAGGAAGGACAGATCACGCGCGGTCCGTGGCCCGTTTTGTAGGGTACTGCTCCGGTATCTTCGCCTGGTGTTGGTCGGGAAACCACAGAAAACTACCGATCAGAGCACCCGGCCGCTAGAATTCTCTCCAGACAGCGACTGAATACGATCTAACTGTTCAAATTTCCTAGTGTCAAAAATCCTGTTGCCGTCATAACTCTCAACCTAGGACCTCCCGGTCAGAGGCGCTGCAGTGACACCAGTTGATGCACTGTGCTACCGCTCCCGGTATGGCTTTCGTCTCCATCTCCACCTTCTCCTCTCCTCAACACCTCTTCAACTCCGTTCCTACTTTCTCCATCTTCGTCTCCATTGCCTCCCCATCCCACTGCCATCCCCACCTCCCATGCACCGCCCTCTCCCTCTCCCTCTCGCCGCTCGCCCGCTGCCTCCCCGCGCCCGAAATTGATGTCGGGGCCGAATTGGGAGAGCTCGCGGCAGACGTGAGCAGCCTGCGGCGCCCGCCCTCATTCGGCGCCTCAAGAACTCTGGGATTATGTGGTCGCGCCCAGGCGGAGTGGAATGCCGTGCTCGTGCGAAGATTATAGTGGGAATTACACGGAACCCGAGGAGGCGGAGGGTTATTGATGGCGAACCTGGATTAAAGCGCTGAAACTTTCTTTCGCGCAGTTCATGCTGCTCTTTAATGTGGTTAACGAGGATTGTACCAGATTGACGCTGGAAACTGGGAGTGCTGATACGTCTGATACTTAAATTATTTGTTGTTGTCACGCATTATGTGACGTTGTCTTGTATATATGATTTACTATAATATGCGGTTTCGTACACTGTTAAAGGAATTGCCCATAAATATATTCAAAAGTATATTTTTGAAATAACATTCCTCTTCGTGTAAATATGCATTTGAAAGAAAACTTGTTATAAAACTATTAAGAAACATGAAATGATATTCAAACTCTTTATTTATCAACTTTAGTTATTGCTGTTTAATTCGATTTTGTTCATATTGAGTCACATTTGTCTGGAAATGAAACTTTAAAAAATGAAAAGTATTCAATACTTTTTTGAAATCACATTCTTCAGCCATTTTTGCATAATCTCCTACAATATGAATGCAAAGTACTTTTATTGCATGATAACGTAATAATGCTTAATAGCACGTAGAGCAGACTACAATTTCTGAATTAAAATATGAAAGTGTCTGCTTCAGTTAGCATTTACGTTAATAGTAACTTGTCTGGACCAAACTAGTGACATCATTTGACCTGACAAACTGAAGATATCATGTACATCCTCAATCAGAATAACGTTTCAAGCTTATATAAATAAACTCGTCTCTTTTCTACAACGTACATCGGTTTATTTAATAAAATGAATCATTAAAGTTTTCGTCATCCTGATGTAAAATATCCACAAAACGATTAAACCACAAAATCAGTCATACTGACTTTCAAAACAGCAACTTGCGGAAGAATCGAATGATTCAACAGAATGCTCTTTTTCATCTTTCCAATCAATGATCCATATACCCATTTGCCACATTCATTCCCATTTCCACATAACATCGACTAATGGAGCCTAAATATGGCTACAAACACCCGCGCAACGCCACATCAAAAGAACCGTACGCACCGAGCTTACAAACCGAACGCGGTAGATGTCGAAGCCACGCGGAATGCAAATGAAATGAAGTGAAAATGGTCTTAAAATAGCCGCATCGAGCCGTGCCCCCTCCGCGTAACCTTTGACCTACCTGCCTGCCACTCGCGGATGCGCACGTCGCGGCGGCTGGCGAAAAAGTCTCCACGCCACAATAGTGAAGGGCGGAGCATTTAAAGCGGACAGACCGGTTGGCGCCCGATTCCGCACGCACGGGGTTCGGACGTAGCAACGCGATGACTACAATGGCCTCGGTTTTATTGATTGATTTTTTTCGTGTTTCCGGGCGCGTCAACTGTTTTGGTCATTAGTCCCGTTAGTGTGGTGCATGTTTTTCTCTCGGGAGATGGCGGTGATCTTCCCCCGCTGGATGGCGAGATCCGGCGCCGACCTACCGTCGGCTAGTGGGTTTTCCCCCTACCCAGGACTCTCCCACCAGCGGGGCACCGCCCCAGCCGAGACAAGCTCTAAGCTCCCGACCGGTCTCCCGGTATATGTGGGTGTGTAGTGCATGTTCGTGTAAGTGTGTAAGGGGAGAGGATAGGACAAGGAAGAGGCAGGAAAGATCGCGCGAGGTCCGTGGCCCGTTTGTTAGGGTACTGCTCCGGCATTCGGGTGGTGTTGATCGGAGAAACCACGGATTACGACAGATCAGAGCAGCTGGCCGCTCGAATTCTCCTCCAGACAGCGACTGAATTCAACATAAATGAAAAGCTAGTGTCCAAAATCGTGCCGCCGTCAGGACTCGAACCTAGGACCTCCCGGTCAGAGGCGCTGCAGTGACATCAGTTGGTGCACTGAGCTACCGCTACCGGTGCCTCGGTTTTAATCGGAAGTAAAAGTTGATTGACTTGAATTGATTAATCAATGATTCCGAGCACGTAAACATCTAAGGTCGATAGTCCAGTAAGTGTAGTGCACGTTTTTCTTGCGAGAGGTGGTGGTGATCTTCCCCTCTAGGATGGCGTGATCTGGTGCAGATCTACCCGATGGTTTGGGACTTTTTCTCCAACCTCATATCACCAACTAGCGGGGCACCGCCCTAGCCGGGACAAGATCTTAACTCTTGAGTGGTCTTCCGGCATGTGTGGTAGTGAAGTAAATGTAGCTGTAAGAAAGGGGCGGTCAGACAAGGATGATGAACGAAAGATCGCGCGTGGTCCGTGGCTCTTTTGTTAGAATACTGCTTCGGCATTCGCCTGATTGCGATTGGAAAATCCGCGGAAAAGTCCGCGGTGAGAGTTTTGCAACTCTCACACTCTGCCAGTGTTCACAACCTATGTATAAACAGAAATAATTACCAAAAGGAAGGGAATTACACTGTCTCAATATAAATATTATAGAACGTTGGACGAGACAGTAGTAAAATGAGTGGATTGTAATTATTAAAATACATAATTATAATTTACTCATATTTGATCTCTGCTAACTATTCAGAACCTCAAGACCTTGTAAAAGGCCTTACGCTAATATTTTTCCTCTCAGACGGATATGAGATGAGAAAACGGGGCGTCAGATTTCCAAATGCCAAGATCATTCTTTAAAAATATTGCCCAGTGCTCGAAATTGATTCGAGTACCCAGACTAGCTACCGAAATATGAAATACATAATATCCAGGGATCTCTGCATATCGAAGAGCTTTTCTGCATGTCAACTGACTTCCGAGAAGAGCCACGTCCTCGCACGCGATCGCGCCCCTCGCCCTGTCGCTGCCGCGTCAGTTCCTCTACCGGCGCCGACAGCAGCGGCCTGCTGAGCTCTTCCGCGCGGCGCTCGACGCCCCCGGGGAACGGACGGCGCACCTGTGAGGGGCGGCGACCAGGCGCCCCTGCCCGCTCTGCTCTCGCGGCACGTCGCCGTCTCGGCCTCCCTGCCGCCCTCGCCGCAGCCGCCGCCAGCTCCTGTACCCCTCCTTCATTTCTCCGTTGTCGCATCCTCGGCTCACTTTTTACCCCTCCTTTCCTCCCCTTCCTCCCCTGATCCGTCCTGTTTCGAGTTGGCTTAAGGAGGTTACTGCAGTGGCTCTGACCGGGAGCTCCTTGGATTCGAGTCCCGCCGGTAGCACGATTGTCGACACTACCTACGTAGATAGTGTCTGGAGTAGAATTCTAGCGTCCGGCTGGTCGATAGTTTTCCGTTGTTTGTCCTATTAATAGCAAGCAAATCCCGAAGCATTACCCTAACAAATGTGCCACAGACGGCGCGCAATTTTTTTTGGTCCTATCCTCTCCTCTCACCTATATGAACTACACTAACACACGTGCCGGGAGAGTGGTTGAGAGCTTGGAGCTTGTCCCGGCTGGGCGGTACAAGCTGTTGGGAGATACCTGGTTGAGGAAAACTCCGGTAACCGACAATAGGTCGGCGCCGGTTCTCACTATTCATGAATGGAAGATCACTGCCACCTCTCAAGGGAAACACATGCACTACACTTACAGAGAGGTAGTGCCTTTAACAATTGTCACACTCGGAATCACTAATCAATCAATCAATCCCTTGTTCCGTCTCCTCCCTTCACTTTCTTCCTCTTCTCCTTTTCCTTCCCTCCCTCTATCCCCCGCCTTCTCTTTTCCTCCCCTCCTCTTCTTTGTCCGTCCGTTCCTTCACAGGATTCTAATTTTCCTCCCTCCTCTAATTCTTCCCCTCTCTTCCTTCCCTCCACCACATTCTCATTCTTCCAACCTCTCTCTCTCTTCCTTCACCACCGCTAGGTCTTTCTCTTTTACAATCACCACCTTCGTAGCCTCCACCACCTCTCTCTTTTCTTACATAATCTGATCCTCCAACTACGTTCTTCATTGTGCACCCTTCTTTCGCCCTTTCTTCTCCCTCCTTTTCTTCACAACCTCCACTTCCGCCTTCTCCGTGTCCTCTTCTGATGCATCAAACTCTTCACAGTACGAACCCTTCTTCGTTCCTTCCATTCGCCACCGCACTGTCCCCGCCTATGCCACCTTCTCTGCCTCATCTTCACTCCCCTGCTATTGGTTCCTTCGCGCCGCCACCTGGTCTCCGCAGGTGCCGACATCCACGTCACGTTGCTGTCACTTTGCACAACTTCCGCTGGAGACGCATGTTTGAACCACAACGTACTTTGTGGTATTAACAAATAACGTTTGGGTGTGTTTTCAGTCATTATACGTATGTCCCTTAAAGGGCAATGAGCTTCAGCTTAG
This sequence comes from Teleogryllus occipitalis, assembly GCA_011170035.1. Taxonomy (NCBI): domain Eukaryota; kingdom Metazoa; phylum Arthropoda; class Insecta; order Orthoptera; family Gryllidae; genus Teleogryllus; species Teleogryllus occipitalis. The sequence continues at coordinate 406,333 of BLKR01000709.1, forward strand.
ATCCCGAGGTTCCTAGTCGGTCACCCAACCCGAAGCTCGTGATGTCTCAAATTCGCCTAACGTTTGTGACTTCACGTAGTAAACAGTTGTGGCTAGAGACGCCGGTTCCGCGGCCGTTGCCTTTCAGTAGAACCATCGGAGCAGTGACAGAGGAAAATCGCAAAACCCCCGGTCAAGATGGCCGGCATGGCAATTGAACCCGGGCCTCCCAAATGCGACGTCAGCACGCTGTGGCCTGAGCCACTTCGCCGGGTAGCAAACAACTGGAGATATTCAAAATGAAATATAAAATGAAAGCAGAATAATTAATGAATTCTCCATTTTAAATGAATAAATCGTTATAGAACAAAATAAATATACCAATCAGGTACCTATTGGACAAGAATTATTGTTTCATTTCTTGTTCGTTCCTTTTCAAGGACATTGATCTGATTCTCCAATTTTCCGATTTTGTTGCCTCATCTTTCTACGAATGTCAATCAGAAACATTGTGAGTCATTCGTCGCTGACGTACTGTAGAAGCATGGAGAATTTGGAACGCGAGGTTTCTGAACGATATCCTTCTCTCTTTGTTCGTTCCAGTTTTCGTAGATTGATTTCATGTGCAGTCGTCAGGAATGAAAACTGAGCGTGTGAAGTTTTATTAAGGCTTTCAGATTTTATTTCTTTGTGTTCTGATTTACTTCTAACTCGTATTTCAACGTGCTCATTTTATGAGAAAGAAACTTGGAATACCAGCATTCCTCTTCATTCCCGTACATGTTTGTATTAAATAATAAATTAACAGAACATAGTCTCGAAATATTTTATCTAAAACTTCCTAATGCATTATTATTCTGATTTTATTTATTCACTGTTGTATTGATTCACAGTCATCACAAACAGAAACGTCTTTCTTCAAAGTACACATTCCTCTGTTGACTTTTCATTACACTGGAAAATTTGTCTGGGATTCTAAATATTTTATGCAGCATGATCAGTGAATGTAGAACGGAATTTCAGAAAAAAACCTTGTGCTCATATTTAAATAATCTGATTAAAAGTACTTACTTAAATATTAGTCTTTTTTTTCAGCTCAAATAAAATAGTCTTAGTAATATGTTTTCTATTTTTTTTACTTTTGCAGTTAACAGTTGTTTGCATATCTGATTTTTTAGAGTAAGTTAAGTGTGATATTTTAAGAGACAATTGAAAATAAGAGTAAATGGTTTCTTCAGGTGACAACGATTCAGGAACAGATAGTAAAAGAATAAATACATCTCGTGAATTCAGAATATAGCAGATACCGAAATTGTGAAACTCGTTAACGAGTTCTTAAAACTATTCGATATTAGAATAAATGAAAAAGAGATAATTGAGATGAAACGTGAATAAGAGAAAGAAATGGAAAAGGGAGGGAATGTAAAAAAAGGATAAAACAAAAGATAATAAGAAAAAGAGAAAACAAAAAAAGGGAGGTAAGGAGAAACGAGGAAGGAAGAGAAAGGCGGGCGCATAATACTTGCACCGGACGTCACGGGGTCGATGTCGTGCCAGCCATCTTTCCGGTCGCCGCTCCCTGTGGAACGAGGAAATTAACGCTGCGTGTTTGCGGGCGGCGGCGGCGGCGGCGGTGGCAGCGCCCAAAAACCTTTCTCCGGCGCAGCGGCGCGGCGTTGTTTGCCAGGGCGGGGTCGGGTGACGGGGGGGGGGAGTGTTGACGAATGGCATGGAAATGTGGTGAGACGTGATAGCAACTCGTGGAATTGACTTGGTGATGAGGGGGCGGACGGAAAGTGGAGAATGTGAAATGATAATTTCATTAAAATGAAGAGTGAAGTATCGTTATCATCAATAACAATAGAGATGGAGATGCAGCCAAATGTTTTGAAGGGTGCCTTGCGAGGTGCAAGTAGCTTAGAATGAGGTCTTGATCGAATAACTTTTGAGAATTTTAAATGGAAAGAAGCTACATGAAAACAAAATTCTCAACTGCCGTTCTTGAGAGGCGAATGTAGTAAATAGGTGAAATGAATTAAATAGATCAAAGAGACAATGTATAATAATGTAAAATGTGCTTAGTAATGATGCTGGCATTTCAGTGACAAATTATTCAGATGTTTCTAAGAGTACACAAGATTGTCACTAGTAGATTGTTCTTACGTTGTTGATGTTCGATGGTCATATTATTCAAAAGACGCAATTCAGATTCCTTGGTTCGTAATTTATGAACATATTTATGGATGAGGGAAGTTATAGCACGTAAATTTCCATCGTTAGAGACAATGTAGAGCCTATAAGGATGGATTGTAGACCTTCACAGTAAAATCATATCATGTTAAGGATTTCTGTGTATGTCGCGTTTTTATTATGAAAAGAAATAAAAATGGTGTTCTGTTACATAAATTTGCTTCCTTAAAATGATCCTTTGAATACGTTGATAGTAGTACTAAGATATAGACAACACCCACTAAAGTGACGAGAATCACAAAGTGCGCACGCTCTGAAGATGTATGGCGCTGACGATTCCTGTAGCGTTTCACCGTGCGCAAACTTCCTGGTTTTAATATATTGAATTTATTGCAATGGAGCCCGAACAAAGTTCTTGATTGATTGATTGATCGATCGTTTCCGATCCCGTCAACGGCTTTGGTCATTAATCCCATAGGTGTAGTGAATGTTTTTTCACGGGAGATGGCAGTGATCTTTCCCCGCTGGATGACGCGATCCGGCGCCGACCTACCGTCGGCTAACGGGATTTGCCCCTAACCAGGACTTTACCACCAGCGGGGCACCGCCCCAGCCGGGACAAGCTCTAAGCTCCCGACCGGTCTCTCGAAATATGTGGTAGTGTAGTGCATGTGTGTGTGTGTGTGTGTGTGTGTGTGTGTGTGTGTGTGTGTATGTAGGGAGAGGATAGGACAAGGAAGAGAAAGGACAGATCGCGCCCGGTCGTGGCCCGTTTGGTAGGGCACTGCTCCGGCATTCGCCTGGTGTTGATCGGAGAAACCACGGTAAACTACCGATCAGAGCAGCCGGCCGCTAGAATTCTCCTCCAGACAGCGACTGAATTCGACCTAGCTTAAAAGCTAGTGTCCTGCCGCCGTTGGAACTCGAACCTAGGCCCTCCCGGTCACAGGCGCTGCAGTGACATCAGGGAGCTACCGCTCCCTGTCATACATTGACTTACAGAAAATAATGATACCAGTTCAGTCATTACAACGAATAAATTAATACTGCAAAATATTAAGGTCAATTTCTGCTTGATTGCTGAATTATTCTGCTAAAGTCGATTGCTGTTGATTCTGGAAGATGAATACGTGGTCTAATAATATTTCGAAATTTAGAAAAGTATGTGTAATTAAAACGCAATTTCAGTGATGGTCGAGGCTGATGTGGTGGTTGAGGAGTCAGCCTAGAGGACCGTGAAACGAGGGGTCGCGTGAAGGGGGGGGAGGCGACGATGGCTGGGATGATAGATGGCGCGCCCGGAGTGTCGTAGCCGGTGCGGCGCCTAAATTGCAGAGCTCCGGCACGCGGCCGCGCGCGAATCTAATCAGGACGGAGCGCGCCCTCGCCCGCCCTCCCCTTCCCTCCCCTCCTCACCCCCGCCCCTCCCTGCGTCTGCCCCTCGGTTGACCGCCTCTCCAGCCACCCGTTCCCTGTCCCTACCCTTCTTTATGGACCCCAGCGCATCTGACCGGGAGGTCCTAGGTTCCCACTCCCCACGGCGGCAGGATTTTCGACACTAGCTTTTCAGCTAGGTCCAATTCAGTCGCTATCTGGAGGAGAATTCTAGCGGCCGGCTGCTCTGATCGGTAGTTTTCCGTGGTTTCTCTGATCAACACGAGGCGAATGCCGGAGTAGTATCCTACCAAAGGGGCCACGGACCGCACGCAATCTGTCCTTCCCATTCCTTGTCCTATCCTCTCCCCTTACACACACACACTTACACTAACATGCACTACACTAAAATATATAGGGTGAATGAGATATCAACCACAATAGTATACAATGTAATTTTAATGTGATTACATGTAGTCAGACACGTGTTTCGGGAACACTCTTCCCATCATCAGTGGTTCTACAATTATTAAACAAATTACAGCCACCACAGAATTTATGCACTACACTACCATATATTCCGGGAGACCGGTCGGGAGCTTAGCGCTTGTCCCGGCTGGGGCGGTGTCCCGTTTGTGGGAGAGTCCTGGGAAACCCCACTAGCCGACGGTAGGTTGGCGCCTGATCTCGCCATCCAGCGGGGGAAGATCACTGTCATCTCCCGAGAAAAATCATGCACTACACTAACGGGACTAAGTACCAGAGCAGTTGACGCGCCCGGAAACACGAAAAAATCAATAAATAAAAAAATCATGGACCCGTCCTCGACCCACCTCTTCCCAGCTCCCTTCCTCTCTCTTAGCCTAGGACCCCCCTCCCCCCCACAAGTGGCTTCACTGGCACTCTGGAGTACGCAACAAAATATCTGGGGTTGCTGTTATAATCTAATTGTACTATTGCAAAGGAAACAAAGAATTAAATAATTCTTAGTTATTTAGCGTTATTCCTAGTTTATTCATTAATTTTTTCCATTAAGTGCACTGATTATAAAAATAATCGCCACCCACCTCGGTCCACAAGTTAACCTCTTCTACAACCCCTGATTCTCTTCCTCCCCTTCTGTTGCCCCATCTCCACCCGTCTCTCCGCACTTACCTCCACCTCCCATAAACTACGCTCCCTCCCCAAACGGATTCATTGGTACTCAGGAAATACGCCACTAAATATCTGGGGTTCCTTGGAAGACACTTTGTCGGAATATTAATAAAGATATTTTCCGATTATATTATGGCAATGAAAGTTATTCATTAAATGATTCTAGGTTATCTAGCGTTATTCCTAGTTTATTAATTTATTTGTTCCATTACGTGCACTAATTTATAAAAATAATCGCCACCCTCCCCAGCCCAATGTGTCTGCCGGTCAGTTGACCTCTTCTCTTACCACTGTTCCTCTTTCTCCCCTTCTTCTGGTGCTCCACCTCCTACCCGTCTCTCCCCACTTACCTCCCCTCCCCTTAACCTACGCCCCCCCCCAAGAGGCTTCATTGGTAGTCCGGAAATACGCAACAAATACCCAAGGTTCCTCTGAAAACGCTTTGTCGGAATACTGAGCCCACTTGTTTTCCGGATATATTATTTCAAAATTAAAAAATCATTATACTATTCTAAGATGATTGTTATTGAGCGTTACACCAAGTTTATTAATTCGTTTGTTCCATTACGTCCACTAATTTATAAAAGCACTAAGTGTAATAGTTTCCTTTCAACTTAAAAACAATATTAATTCTAAGGATTCATTTTTAAGAATTAGTATTTGAGTAAAATTCTCAAAAGCTTTACCCGATCAATTATATAAATATAATTATCCTCTCATTTCAAACAGTGTAACTATTGATATATTAACTAGTAATAATTATATAATCGCATTTAATTATGTTCTGCTTACATGCAGATTTAATCATGCCGTCGGTATTTACTAGCAATGAAAGGATTTCATTTTGAATTTAATAAAGTTCTCTGAAAACGCGGGAAAACTATTACTAATTGATCTCTTGGCAGTGTGGTTTGCATTCCATATTATGTATTAATTATTAATATTGAATTTATGCAGGGAGATGAATGTTCTTAAAGCTATGAATATGGCATGTGTACATTTTCATTAATATAATACTTTACATTATCGTGATTATCATTTGAGTAGCTGCATTAGTTTGCATGTTTTAATTCGGAATCTACAATCGAAATGAAGTGTACATTACCTCCGATACCAAGATTATCATTATCCAATGCGCCATAATTTTTTGATTAATTGGTTAATTTTCCTTTTTTGTGCGGTTGGAACCTAAAACTTCGTTATTTTCAAATATAGGAATACAAAAATATTTCATTCACTAATTTTGGTCGCAGGCACAGATATTTCTTGTATCTGCCAGAGATTTCATATGCTATGTCACAAGAATATCCATGTTGTGAGATGTCATATAAATATGTCGTATGAAAGATTGCAGAATATCTTGCAGATTCTGTGGTAAAATTACCACAAATTTGTAATTATTATTTATATAGAAAATGTATACGTAATTCTCAGAAACAGCTAAAAAGTATCAATCTCTCTAGAAGTAATTAAAATAACGGTATTAAATTATTTTACTGGAATTATGTAAAAGTAATTTTTTCTAGAATTCGCAATTTTGTAAAAAAATATAAGAATTTCAATTTAAAGTTACGTAGTTTTTGGCCATATTTCGAGGTTATTTCATATCAGAGCGCCAGTGATCACGTATGTACTGTGTCCCGTAAGCCGAGGCCGAAAATGACGTCAGCTTCAGTCGGGTAGCTACTTAAATCCAAGGAGGGAATTACGGCCGACTCTTGATTATTATTGTTGGTGTTAAACGAAAATTTTCTCATGCACAGAGCTAATTTGCTTTTCTACGTGTATGAGAAACGGAATACGGAATCAAACTTTTTAAATAGGATATCTTGTAAGATGACGCGTCATGATGCTGCTAATTAATGGCCTGTGACAGTATATTGCAGAAAATAAATAGTGGTTATGGCAAAAAAAAATGTATATGTAAGTCACCTAGTGTTCATATTTTAATATAATTTAGGTAACTATTTTGCCTAAAATAAATTGAAAATTTGACGATAAGTTTTGTATTTCCTTTGTGTTTGACAATTATAATTCACGATAGATATTTTACATGATTTGCTCGTAGCAGACATCTTTGGCATCTGCAATGTTTTGATCCGGATATTATGTGGCAAAATCACATTTTCGGACACCAAGCCTATCAATATTCTGCCATGTCCAGAGATTAAGAATGAAAGCCCTGGGATTAAGAATTTTTCGTTTAAAACCAAGGAAATTACACGATATATTAGAATGTAAACGTAGTTCAAAAATACCTCAGAAAACAAAAATACGTAGGAGAGACCAGACCACTTGTCTTACAGAAGTGTAGAGCAAAGAACGATATACCATTCGCTACGGAAGTTTGGACATAACATTTTATATTAACCCCTGGTGACCAGAGTACACATTTACCTTACATTCGGTCGTAAATGTTAATCCGCATTCATGGGCAGCCAATAAGAAATATACTCACCCTCGCCATCTGAGTGATCGTTTTAATGGTATACGACGAAATCCCTCCCCGGATCGTATCTGAGAATTTCGGCCTTGATGATGCTGATGTAATCCAGCACTAAACTTATAAGTATTAGGTGTAGAGAACGTACACTATAAAACAATCAAGCCTGCCAGAAGATTGTGGAACTTTTTATTAAAACTACATGAATTTAATACTAGCAATAAAAGTTAACAAATTTACAAATAAATATCTTCGTTTTCCTTTGAAAATATTCTCTGAAATAATTGTCCCGTTGACCCAGCCTTCGTACATATTTCATTAACAGTAGCTTATTAATACCTTTCCAGTACTCGCAGGACACCGATGAAGGAGGGATCTACGCCGATATCTAGAATAAATTGCAAAATAATTATTTGATAAAATTAAGAACTAATACTGCATGCATATATAAAAACTATTTTCTGTATGTTTGTGTTACAACATGTTCCGTTTAAAGAATAAGAAATGCAATTTGAACATTTCCTGTACTTGCGGTAATTTCCGCGAGGTCTTAAAAAAAGCATCTTCGTTTGGAAGAATTAGTTCATTGTTCACTATATTGCTCCGATTGCACTACTGTTATTTACATCGGCAGATTCTAAAATGAGATTGCAACGAGTTTATGAGCAGGTCTGACAGTAAGAGAACGCTGGATTTTCCACGAAGTGATTACACATGTCGGGGATTGAGAATTATTTTGTAAACATCCTAAAAGCACTGAAAGTCGTAACTATCTCTAAGAGTAAAGAAGTTCTTTCCTAAACTAGGAAAAAGATGGAAAAAACTGCGCTGTGCTTCATCGCCGACCCTCTATTGTATTGATATGCAACTGTTAATCGGGATTCTACAATCCGAGGTTTCTAATAAGTCACATAACAATGTGGAGATCGTGAACCCAAGCGTAGGTTTTTCGTTTATCTTTGTTTTGGGAAGAAGTTACTGTTCTGTCGTTTACGTTTTTTCATTAGAATCATTAACGAATGATGAATAATTAATTTTCAAATATGCAGAATGTTCCTTCAATTTTACTGCAATTTATTCCGGGTCCGCCGTTGCCCCCACCCTCCCCTCGTTTTTGCTCTCCGGCTGCCGGAATGGCGACCGGATTGGTATGCCAATATCAGCCTAGCCCTCGATTCACAACCTGGAGTCATTTTGACTTCCGTCGTAATTGAAATGCTTCTTCCTCATTGTTGCTCTGTAGTCAAGTGGTGACAAACATACAGTGCTTCTGTTAATTACCCATGCACTTTTGTAAAGAATAGTCGTGATTTTCTATGTTCTCGTTCTTTTTATAACGCTGTGTATATTAGACAAAGTCATTTTGATTTCGTGTTGGTTAAATCTTAATATTTCTGAAGGCAGTGAAAAAAATGTAGATCAATGGATGAAGACGATATTTCCAATTTATTGGAAGAATAAGACTTTACGGATGTTGATGATGTCGTTGAATAAGAAATTTTGTGAGGCACAGATTAGTATTTTAGATCCAAATTATGCGGGAGAATATGAACTTGGTTTTCAACGTGGACTTTCGAATGCGTGGTCAGCAAATGTAATAGTTTGTATCTATTACTCTGACATATTATAAGTTTTTGTGTTTTTAAAGGTTTATGAGTAAATAAGTGATTCATGCAATATTGTTTATCTTTTTTTGTTTATTAAAATTCATATTTGTATTCACTTTAGTGTTAGAGTCAAATTGATTCCGCGCTGAGAATATGCACATATCTAGAACTTAACAGAATTTTTACTGGCATACCGGATTAGATTTGTATTCAATTCTAAAGAAAAGTTGTAGACTGTCTCTGGCAAACATCGCAGTTTTTTTTTGTATTCTTCAGCTATATACAAATCAGATGTTATAACCCATCCCCCTGTTATCAAGGGAAATAAAAATATTTCGTCGAGCTGAATGCATCCAAAATATGTGCGTTGGCGGAAACTACAGGGAAAAGCCTTGGGAGTTCATTTCATAATACAAATCCTTACTGTTTACTAGACATTCTTCACCTGATATGCAAGACTGCATTCAGTAAATTACTCTTAAATGGAGAGAATGTCCAATAATGTATTGTAATGATTTTGATCCAGCTGCCATCAATGCGTGTTTTGTGTGCAGGATAGTCGCACGATAATTAGTATATCACAAAGAGTTTGCATTTTCAAATTGATAGGGGAAAATGGAATCTCTATTCAGAGAAATTACGTGATTTCAATGTTGTGATTAATTCACAATGAGCACAAAATCTGTTTTTGAAGCTATTTCAATCATACACAAACAACCGAATTTCTGGAATTTCAGTGTTTTCACTCCTGTGCAGAAATAATTCCAAGTTTATAACGAGAATGGGCGATATTTAAAATAGAAGCACAAATACTCGAAATATTCATAAAATGGAAATTCTCTTAATGTTTCGAATTGAAATACCCATACAATTATTTTGTATTTAAAGTACTAATTATTTTAAGTTTTCTATAACTTTAAATTTTTTAATATTAAATTGTAATCATACATATTTTAAATATTCACAAATTATTTTTAGCTCTTTTTTAAATATTGCGTTAACTTCATTCCTGTTTTTCGGTTTTTTTAATTTCACTTGTAGAATTTCGGCTACTATGTAAAAGTCTAGAAAAAATAGCACAATTTATTTTTATATACATTTAGTCTTTATTTAGTTGATTTCTTTTACTGTCAGAATACTCTAGACCATCTATTGATTGGTATATATTTTTCAATGTTACTTTCTCTTTCTTCCTAGGTTTTATTTTGTGAATCTTTCTAGTGCTCCTGATCTATATTTAATGTTGTGTGGAAGGAACATTTCTTCAGAATTTCTTTTCTGTAATAGTTTTCCGTCATAAATCATAAAGTTCTTGTTTCCTTTTTGGCTTTGTGAATCATACATTACCCACAGAATTCTCTATCTGGAATTGAGAAATGTTCGAATGTTTTCTTGTGACTTCTTCACTGCAGACGAGCGCCTTCAGCTTTCATCGTCAGTTCTAAAACGAATATTATTTGACGTAGTATTCAGCTTTAGTTAAAAATTTAAGACATTGAAAACATTAGTGTTAAAACATTTTGATCTCTATTAAATATACCACTACAGTATATTGTTCAGGATGTGAAATGGTGTTCATACATTTTAGATGGAATATTACATCAAAACAATTATTCTTTCGCAACTCTCTTAGTTGGAGATCATTTTGAAAAAGTTTATAACAAGTCTTTAGTATTTATAGTGATATAGGTAGGAGGAAAAGATCATGAAATAGATCAGGAAAAAGTGGGGTAGGTATTTGTTAGGAACTAACCGACAAGATCCTTCAGTAAAAGATAAATTGAAATTCATATTCACCATCTCCAGTATAAATGCTTGCGTTAAACTTTTCTATCTTCGTCTGCCAACGCTTCCTCAAAAAACATTTAATGTCTTCGATCTTCTTAGTTTTCCATTTACTTTCTTGCATGGTACTAACGTAGTCAATAGGAACTACATACTGTAATTCTACGGCAAAAAAGTACTATTTTCGATCAAAGACTTACCGACTGAGTTGGTTCAAGATATCAACTGATGTCAGTGCTGTGCATTTGACCGGAAGGTCCTCAGGTTTGAGACCCGACGGAAGCAGGATTTTCGAGACTAGCTGATAGATAGGCCATTTTCAGCCGCTGTCAGCCGGAGAAGAATTCTAAAGGTCGTTTGCTCTGAACAGTAGAAAGAGAGAGAGAGAGAGAGAGAGAGAGAAAGAGAGAGAGAGAGAAAGAGAGAGAGAGAAAGAGAGAGAGAGAAAGAGAGAGAGAGAGAGAAAGAGAGAGAGAGAGAGAAAGAGAGAGAGAAAGAGAGGAGAGAGAAAGAGAGAGAGAAAGAGAGAGAGAAAGAGAGAGAAAGAGAGAGAGAGAGTGTGTGTGTGTGGTGTGTGTGTGTGTGTGTGTTTTTTACGAGGGTAGGTGGAAATCTTCAAAAGACACCATGCGGCCCGTACCACATGATAGTGTGAGATTTTTACCCACTAAAACCAACCTCCCTTCTCCTCCATCCTCCCCGCGGAACCGCCGTTAGGCATTACATCACGGGGAGTGGATTAGAGTGGCCTAGTCACCAGCCACTTCTCTTCGCCAAAACGTAGGAAGGATCAAACGAGGATCAATCGACTTCCCTTCTATCCCTTTCTATTCTCCTCAGCTCAGCTATTATGGTCTGCGCATATGCGCTCACCGCATCCCAGTTGGTTTCTGAGGCGAGCATGCACCCAACCATTGCTTCGGGTGTCAGAGGGTCGATCCCGAGTATACTCATAACGTGCCGTCGCTGCACATGGTATCGCGGGCACTGGAAGAACACATGCTCGGCGTCTTCGACAGCAGGTTCACATAGTGGACAGAATGGGGTATCCTCCAGCTTGAACCTGTGGAGATATGCCAGAAAACATCCATGTCCAGACAACAGCTGGGTCAAGAAGAAATTTACTTCGCCGTGTTTACGGTTGATCCACGGTGCAATGAAGGGAATTATGCGGTACGTCCATCTTCCTTTAATGGACTTGTTCCATCGATCTTGCCATTCGAGCAGTGTTGTTGAGCAGTCTGGGTTCTCCTCTTCTTTGTGATATCGCCTCCGTCTCTCCTGCGCCAAGATATCGACAGGAGGCATCCCTGCGATGACGCACACTGCATCGTTTGACACAGTGCGGAATGCACAAGCTACCCGCAATGCTGATAACCTGTACACTGAGGTCATCCCTCGGATGTAGCTATTTATCATCGTGGAGTTGGCCCATACTGGGGCTCCATAGAGCAAGACGGACCTCACAACCAAGGCCAGAAGCTTCCGTTTCTCCTGACAGGGCCCTATGTTGGGCATTAGTCTCGACAGTGCTGCATTTATTACCGCAGCTTTATTGCTGGCGTACTTCAGGTGGTCAGCAAATGTCAGACGGGCGTCAATCATGAGACCAAGATATTTGATCGACGGCTGTGATTCAATACGGTGGTCTCCGACTTTGAGAGTGATGGTTTCTCTCTTTTTCCTGCTAGAGACTAGGAGAACCTCAGTCTTGTGCTCACTAACTGCAGCCCTGAGGACTTCAACCACTGACTAACAATAGCGATCGCTTCGTTGCAAATATACACAATTTCCTCAATGTACTTCGCAACGGCGACGATAGCAATGTCGTCCGCGAAACCAATAATACTGGTGCCTTCTGGGAGGGGAAGCCGAAGAACCTCGTCGTACATCACATTCCATAATGGTGGACCCAATACCGACCCTTGCGGGACACCAGCCGTGATATTATGTACCTTCGGCCCATTACTTGTATTGTAAATGAGGGTTCTATTACTCAGATACTCGGCCACAATCTTCCTCAAGTACGTTGGCACATTAAATCTGCGGAGAGCTTGGTGAATATTACTCCACCTGGCCGAGTTGAATGCATTTTTAATATCCAACGTAACGACAGCACAGTACTGTTTTGGGCCTCTCTTCCATCTACTTCCTCCAATTGCTTGTCGGGTGGTGTTAATGACAAGCTGGACTGCGTCAACAGTCGAGCGGGCTCTGCGGAAACCATACTGATTTTCCGAAAGGCCTCCTCTCTCCTCCACAGCTTTCTCCAGTCTGGTACTAATAATTCTCTCCAGAACCTTGCCAGCTGTGTCCAGCATACACAATGGCCGGTAAGATGATGGATCTTCGGGTGATTTATTCCCCTTAGGGAGGAGCACCAAGCGCTGTTTTTTTCCATCTTTCTGGATACACCCCTTCCCTCAAGCAAGAATAATAAAGATTCACAAAGATGTCGGTGTGAGCAAGTATCGCAGTCTTGAGGGCAATATTGGGAATGTTATCCGGTCCGGGAGCCTTTGTGTTGCCGATTCTGCTGATTGCGTGCAGAATTTCTTCTTGCGTGACTGGAGGAATTATTTCTAGCTCAGATAACGATATATTATCTGAGACACCGCGGTGGTTAGGGAATAGGGCTGTCACAATTCTGAGCAGCATTTTGGGGCAAGTTGGAGAACGTAGGTGTCGCTGTCTTAACCTACACATGACCGTCTTGTACGGCCTACCCCATGGATCCTTTTCCACCTCGTCACACAGGCTTTTGGTGCATAAGCGTTTGCTCTTGCGGATTTCTATTTTCAACTGGCTTCGAGCGAGTTTGTATTGCTCTTGCAATTGAGGAAAGTTGTCTCTGCCACGAGCTCTCTGGTACTGTCTTCTGGCTCGAAGGCACCTCCGTCGTAATTGGGCGATTTCATCATTCCACCAGTAAACTGGCGAACGTCGAGAGATTGCGCCCCGTCTAGACATAGCCGCATCACAGGCTTTGGTTACCCATTTCATCACCTGCCCAGCTTTGTCATCTGCGGTACCTGTTGGCACTATCGTCTCCAAACATTGTCGGAAAAGTTCTTCGTCGAACGTTTTTACTTTCCACCCAGCTGGCTGATATTTCGGCGCAAAATTATCCCGCCGCTGATTTTGCACCTCGTACAAAAGTGCCTGGTGGTCACTATGAGTATAGTGTTCACTAACTCTCCAGGACACTCCCATTCTCAAAAGATTATCTGACATGAACGTCAGATCCACAACAGATCCCACGCCCCCTCTGCGGAAGGTGTGTATGTCTCCCGTGTTGGCGAGTTCTACATTCAGAAGGGAGAGGGATGCCAGAACTGCTCGACCTCGCTCATTAGTGGACGAACTACCCCACTCAACCGCCCAGGCGTTGAAATCTCCAGCTATCACCAAGGGGCTTCGTCCTCTTGCGTCGTACACTAAGCGGTCAAGGAAGTTCTCAAACTCGTCCATTGTCGCGTTTGGTGAGGCATAACAGCTGTAGATGTAAACGCCGTTGATTTTTACCCAGACAAATCCAGCTCCGGGTCTGGTCATAACTTGCTGGAATGTGTGTTTTCCACACGCCCAGATTGCCGCCTGGTTGTGGAGGTCAGATACCCACGCTGTATCTTCACGGTTAGTATACTGCTCGCATACTATTGCTAAATCAGCCTCCCATTCCCTAACCGACTGTGCCAGGATATCCTGGGCGACTGCGCAATGGTTGAGATTGAGTTGTATAATTTTAATTTTCTATCCGTTATTGCTTTCTGCGCTTTTTGGTACGATGGACACCTGCTGCACCCAGTAGCATGTCTGCCTTGGTTCCCCTTTTCTTCACAAAGCAAGCACTTTGCGTCATTTGTGCATGACTTAGCAAGGTGATCATCACCACCACAATTCATGCACAAGTTGGACCGGTCATGTGAGTTTTTACATGCTTTTCTGAGGTGTCCAAAATCCAAACATCTGTAACACCTCAGGGGGACCTTCTCACGCAGAGTGCAGTACACCCATCCAATTCTTATTTTACCGATGGCCAACAATTTGTTAGCCACCGCAACAGGAACGCTGACTATTGCTACCTGTGTTCCACCATAGGATGGTCTTAGGGATTTGACCACAGTAGCTGGGAGATCACTGGCTTCGGGAAGTTTGTCCACCAGAGCCCTATGCACTTCCTCTTTAGTTGTGACCTCATCCAGGTCCTTCACCTGAATAGTCACGGTGTGAGTGAGAGCCCTCACATCAGCGTCCGATCCAAACACCTTCTTTACAGAGGACTGAAAATCTGTTGTTTGCCCTCCGGCAGACCGCTTCAGTTGCAGAAGAAGATCGCCGCCAGCTGTCTTCCGGATGTGCGTGACATTCTCGCCCAGATCCTTAAGCTCAGGATCAGTTTTCATTTTTTTAAGGATGTCCGCGTACGTTAGCGCGTCGTCCTTCTTCTTAATCATCAGGGCATCTGGTCTGGGTGGCCTTTTCCGCGTTTTAGAACGCTTACGCGTTCTCTTACGAGTGACCACTTGCCACTCGGGCTCTTCTCGTGCCACTTCGGGCTGTTCTCGCGGTATTTCCGGAGAAGGTATTTCTGCCCGGATTTTATCTGCGTTTTTCGCAGTCTCCTTCCTTACCTTGTGCACCTGGGAGTTCCGGTTTCGCGAATGATCGCTTCTCGTTACGAGTACTCCCGCAGCCACCTTCTCAGGGGACGTCTGAGTGCATTCTTCTTTCCCAGTAAGTTTGTTGCACTGAGGATCTGGTCTGGGTGAACCTCCTTTTTGCAGTGCTACCACCTCATTAAAGTGCGTCTGGATCGAATACGCCAGTTTCTTGATCTCACCATGAACATTATGGCGAGGCTTAACAAAATTGAGAAGCTCGGTTATTTTCTTCTCAAGGCTACACAATGCCTGTTGTTTTGCAAGATCACTAGTAGCAAAGGGTACTACAGCAGCACAGTGGTCCACTGCTGAAGTACACTTTGCTGTGTGGCCCAGTGGTCCACTGCTGTGTGTGTGTGTGTGTGAGTGTGTGAGTGTGTGTGTGAGTGTGTGAGTGTGTGTGAGTGAGTGAGTGTGTGTGAGTGTGTGTGTGAGTGTGTGTGAGTGTCTGTGTGTGAGTGAGTGTGAGTGTCTGTGTGTGAGTGAGTGTGAGTGTCTGTGTGTGAGTGAGTGTGAGTGTGAGTGAGTGTGTGTGAGTGTGTGTGAGTGTGTGTGAGTGTGTGTGAGTGTGTGTGAGTGTGTGTGAGTGTGTGTGTGAGTGTGTGTGAGTGTGTGTGTGTGAGAGAGAGGGAGAGAAAGAGAGAGAGAAAGTTACATAAGAATTTTTTGAGGATTTTTTCCTTTAATTAGGACTCTTTTCCTAAATATCCATGTTTAAGTGATATTTTGAATGTAACAGTCCGCTACAGAATGTCACGCATCCTTCTATCGCGCTCTGAGGCAAGGAAAGCTGAGCACAAAAAAAATCAAAATTACTCAAAAAATGCTT